>JAAGEH010000031.1:10219284-10456919 GCA_011751065.1 Lasiurus cinereus
AGGAAGGAAGGAAGGAAGGAAGGAAGGAAGGAAGGAAGGAAGGAAGGGAGGGAGGAAGGAAGAGAGGGAGGGAGGAAGGGAGGGAGAGAGGAAGGAAGGAAGGAAGGAAGGGAGGGAAGGAGGGAGGGAGGGAGGGAGGGAGGAAGGGAGGAAGGAAGAAATGTCATATCTGCCGAAACCAGTTTGGTTCAGTGGATAGAGTGTCAGCCTGCAGACTGAAAGGTCCCAGGTTTGATTCTGGTCAAAGGCATGTACCTTGGTTGCAGGCACATCCCCAGTAGGGGTATGCAGGAGGCAGCTGATCGATGTTTCTCTCTCATTGATGTTTCTAACTCTCTATCCCTCTCCCTTCCTCTCTGTAAAAAGTCAATTAAAAAAAAAAGAAATGTCATATCCTATGAAAGAGACATCTTGAAAATGCCTAAAGGAAGTTTGTCATTTTTTCATGGTGAAGGGACTGGACTCTATGTTGATGAAAACACCTTGGTGCTGCAGTGGCCAGCAATGGCAGCAACAGCAGGGTGATAGGGGCAGCCCCTTCCCCTTATCATCCCACTTGCCTACTGTAGAGGGCTCCCAGACTGTGAGAGGGGGCATGATGGGCTGAGGGACCGCCCCCTAGTGCATGAATTTTTGTACATCGGGCTTCTAGTACTATATAATAAAAGGCTAATATGCAAATCAACTGAATAGCAGAATGACCAGTTGCTATGACATGCAATGACCATCAAGGGGCAGACTCTCAATGCAGGAGCAGCCCCCTGGTCAGTGTGCTTCCACAGAAGGAGCACCGCCCAGCCAGAAGCTGGGGTCATGGCTGGCGAACACAGCAGTGGTGGTGGGAGCCTTTCCTGCCTTTGCAGCAACGCTAAGGATGTCAACTGGATATCCCTCAAGGGCTTCTGGACTGCAAGAGGGCACAGGCTAGGCTGAGGGACACTCCCCCCCAACAAAGTATATGAATTTCATGTACTGGGCCTCTAGTATTTCACTGTTAACCCAATGTAAAGGGACTATAACAATCTAGTTCAGGCTATCTTCTTGTCTATAATACTAAGTCCTTTTGTTTGCATAACACAGTCCTTGTCATTTGAATGAATGGTATGATTGTTTGTTTTACCAACAGCCACCCACTGTATACTTGAGTACATTCTAAAAGAATCAGCAGCAGACTAGGGTTTGGCAATGTACATTATCACCTACAAACATAGTAAGGGCTCTTAATTGGCTTGTGGCCAACAGTCAAAGATTGAAAAATGACCCATCAAATAGTCCAATATCCACAGGATATTGTCCTGCTGAGTTGATAATTCTTATTTTATACAGAAAGGAATTTGGTCAAGGAAAATTTAAAGAGCTAGTTCAAAATTATGTTGCCAGTCAGTATCTGATTGGAAAATAGAATAAAATTCTGCCAAATAAGTTTCTCTATGATATAGGTTAGAGTAGATAAAGAAGGAGAGAAGGAAGCATTTAAGAAAAAGAATATTACCAGGGAATCCAGGAAGGCCTGGTTGTCCTTTTGCTCCAGGAGTCCCAGGTAATCCAGGCAAGCCAGTATCTCCCATAGAACCTTTGATACCAGGATTCCCTGGGTATCCAGGCAGACCAGGTTCACCCTAAAAATTTGAATAAAAAGATAAAACTAAAAGTCTCCCCAATAATTAGATTATAAAATGACATAACATTTATAGACCTTTTACTATGTGTCAGGCACATTACTGAGTGATTTACATAAATCACTTCATTTAATCATTTCAACAGCCCTTTGCGTTAGACTTTATCATAGCTTATATAATTAAAAGCCTAATATGCAAATCAACTGAACTGCGGAAGGGCAGGTGAAATGACTGGTAGCTATGATTTGCACTGACTGCCAGGGGCCAGACGCTCAACACAGGAGCTGCCCCAGGCTGCAGGCCCCAGGCCAGTCAAGGCAGGTGCCAATGGAGGCTCCCCCCAAGATCACCTTGCCAGCCTCTTCCCACAGAGGGAGGTAACCGGCTAAAGTGGCAGGGGGTGCAGCTGGTGAACAGGCAGTGCCAGGCTGGCCAAGGCAGATGCCAGTGGGGACCTCTGATTGCCCCGCTGGTTGCACTACAGATAGGCCCTGATCACCAGCCAGGCCTAGGAACCCTACTCAAGCATTCAATTTTGTGAACTGGGCCTCTAATCCATTTGTAAATAAGAAAAGTGAATCTTGGAGAAGTCAAGTGCTTAATGTTGCTAGTAAGTGGCAGAACTGGTATTTGTACCAAGGTCTGTCAGACTCCAGATGCATTATTTTCATTAATCCTTAATACTGTAAGAAATATACTGTTGTTATCCCCATTTTACAGTGATTCAGCTGGTAACTGATGGAATTTGGATTTGGATCAAAAGAGTCTGATTTCAGAACCTATGATCATCACCCCTAGTATACCACAATAAAATTAATTGCTTAGAATAAGCATGTCAAACAAAGCCACAATAGATTCTACTTGTAAAAGTTTTATTTCATTTTAACATAAAGAGATCTATAAACTCTTTAGTGGACATATCAAATCCCATTTTCTCCATGAAACCTACCAAGACAAATAGAGTTTACCCTACGAATTTAGTTAAGGTTCTTATTTTGTCATGTCTGTAATGGTTTGGTATATACATGTCTTCACTCTTCAATTATACTGAAAATTTCTTTGGTGTCAGAGACAATTTGTGTATAACCATTTTTGTTAAATCAACATTTGAATTAAGTTTTCTCCTAATAGAGCCTTAAAAAAATTAGTACACAATTTCACAAATTTAACAAGATTTTCCCAATAACAATGAGAACATGTCACAGCTTTATATGTATTTACAATTATCACAGCGTTCACTGCTCTGCTCATGAGGATTGTGACCTACCCAACCAAGTGTTAGTGTGCAACATCATCTGCCGAAAACTTCCTTCTTAATTTAGCAATTATGCTTGTCTAGGCAAATAAGATTATTTATTTGTGACCCAATTGTTTCTGCCTTATAGTAAAAGCTTTTCCAACTAATGCCTTTTACAACCAATTTAGAAATAATTGTTTTGAAATATATATATTTGTATAAACCTTTATAAATCAAATGTTAGCACAGTTTTACATACATAATAGTTAAATAATTAAATTTTTTATTGGATTGGTTCCATTTTAGGTATTTACACCCAGAAAAGCTTTGAATAAAATGCCATTATTCTTCTTGTTATTTATGAGCCAATGACATTTATATGGCAAACTAAAATACAAGAAGAAAATTCATATATTCTGCTAATGATAAACCTGAAAGGCAATAGATAAACTGTGGTAAAGTATGTTTAAGTTCCACAAATAACCCAATCTATAATTTCAACCCTCACATGTTAGCCAATACAGTTCTTATCACTACCCCATGGCTCTAATACTTCAAACCAAGTAAACTGTAAACAAAAAGTAAGCATTTTACCAGGGTTTCTGAAAAGGACTAAATTTGCTAGTTTAAATTTTATCTAAACTTTAATTTTTCATATATGCTTCCAGAGAAAACAACGAGCTTCAAAAAAAAGTAAGCAAGAAGAGATAAAAGAGAGCACTCAGAGCATCAGCAAACTGGCCAGGAATCCTGTAAGTCACTCTGAAAAGGGGAAATTATGGTTTATTTACATTTCTAGCAAAGGCCAGACATGACTTGAATATACTTAAACCACAATTATGTACATTTGTTCTTCAGGCTTTTATAATAGACATATAACATTGTATTAGTTCAGAACTACAACATAATGATTAGTTATTTGTATACATTTGAAAAATAATCACCACAATAAATCTAGTTAACATCTATCACCTTACATAAAAATTTTTATTCTTATGGTGAAAATATTTAAGATTAGCTTTATCAACTTTCAATATACAAAAAAGTATTAATTATGGTCACCATGTTGTACATTACATCCCATGACATTTATTTTATAGCTAGAAGCTTGTAATTTTAAAGTTTTATTTTTGCCCTAGCTGGTTTGTCTCAATGGATTGAGCATCAGCCTGTGGACTTAAGGGTCCTAGTTAGATTCCAGGCAAGGACACATACCTCAGTTGCAGGCTCCTCCCCCGCCCGAGCCTTGTTAAGAGCGCATACAGGAGGCAACCAATGGATGTGTTTCTCTCACATTGATATTTCTCTGTCTTTCTTTCTCTCATCCACTCTCTCTAAAAATCAGTGGAAAAATATCCTCAAATGAGAATTAAAATTTTTATTCTTCAATTACAGTTTATTTTCAATATTATTTTGTTTTAGTTTTAGGTATATAGCACAAAAGTTAGAGAAGTGTATATTTTATAAAGTGATTTCCCTGATACTTCAAGTATCTACCAGTCACCATACATATTTATTACAATATTATTGACTACATTTTTATGCTGTACTTTTACATAATCGTAATTATTTTTTAGCTACCAAATTTATACTTCTGAGCATCTTCCCCCTTTTCACCCAGCCCCCTAAAGTTCCTCCCCTTTGAAAACTATCACTCTGTTCTCTGTATCTATGAGTCTACTTCTACTTTTTAATTCCCTTCACCCATTTTGCCCATCCCTCCTGCACCCTCCCACTTTTGGCAATTACTAATCTTTTGGTATATCCATCAGCTGATTTTTTTTCTTTTGTTTTCATTTTATTTATTTATTCTTTTAGAGTCCATGTATAAGTGAGATCACATGGTATTTGTCTTTCTCTGTCTGACTTATTTCACTTAAAAAATGCCCTCAATGTCCATCTATGTTTACTCTAATGGCAAGATTTCCCTCTTTTCTATGCCTTAATAATGTGATATATAATTTATATATGTATATCATTTTCTTTATGCATTCATCCATCAATGGACATTTAGTTTGCTTTCATAATTTGGTTATTGTAAGTAATGCTGCATTGAACATGGGAGTGCATTTATCTTTTCACGTATTTTTTTTCTTATAAATACCCAGAAGTGATAATTCAGAATCATATGGTAGCTCCATTTTTAATTTTTAGAGGACCCTCCATATTCTTTTCCACTGGGTCAGTAGATATTTATATCTGTCCAAAACATCCATGGAGACTTTGTTGTATGAAAAAAGGTTCATGAAATTTGGTCTTATCCAAACTGTTCACACTTAGAAAACGTTCTTGGGTTCAAATAGCCCACATTATTTTCCACTTTGCATTTACAGAATCCTAATAATAAAAGCCCAGGGTTGTAACTTGTATCTACGGATCACAATCAAAGGCTGACCAACCGGAAGTCAGTGCTGGGTTGCCAAGGCGACCTTCACAGCCGCTGCCACATGCTGTGGGCTCAACTGGTCAGGTCCCCCCAGCCCATAGGAAACTGGAGAGCTGCAGCTGGTGGAAAGCAGTGAGCCAGGCGGAGCCGCTCTGGGACCACGGGGTGAACAGGCCAGGCCAAGCTGCCCCACAACCCCAGATGAATAAGCTGCTCTGCTGACTAACCTGTGCTAGGGACCTGTTCAGGTGCATGGTGCAGAGTCTGGGGCCTCTAGCCTACAGCCACGGGAAGTCTCCCCATCCCCAGAGTTAGAAGCACCAGCCCAGGTCTACCCAGAAGCCTGGTCTTGACTACAGGGGTTGAGTTCCTGCAGGCTGGGGTTTGGTCCCCATGCATTAGCTGTAGGAGATTAGTGCCTTTGTTATTGCTGTATGTCCAGATTTTAATTGGACAAAAATCATAGGTCTCCAGCAACGGTGGGCCTCTCTCATCACAGTCATTTGGACTGGATGGCATTTGAGTATTTATCTAGGCACAATGACAGAGAAACACAAGCTCAAGTCATGATCTTTGCCCTTAAAAATTCACAATCTTATTTGAGTGGATGATAAAAGAGCAGTAATAACATCAGAATGTAAGGCAACAATACAGAGAGGAACAGAGGCAATTGCTAGGATGATTTTCCAATAATTAGTATGAAGAGTATGTGCTGTGAATTAAAATATGTGTGGAAGTAGCAGCTTCGAGAGTATGGCACCCCTTCCTATTTTAAAGAAAGCTGAGTTCCACGTGAACTGTGTACTATGCTATGATATCTGAGGCATAGAACAAGGGAGGCCCTAAGTGTACTATGTTTTAATATTTGAGTCATTCTTTATTGTTAAATGGAATTTATTTTGTACACCTCAGTTTTGTAATAGTTAAAATTACTAAAATAATATAACTTGCTATAAAATATTACTAGAAGATTAAATGATCAGGGGACATTTATTGTCATTTTCTATAAATGAACACAATCTCTGGTATGTTAAAGTGATAGGTATTATAGAAACATTCAGATAGAGAGACCTACAGGCTTGATTACAAGTGAAGCTTCCTATCACAACACAAATTTATTGCTTAAAAAAAGCAGGGAGCCAACTAGGAACTGAACCAAATATAAGCCCTTGACGGCAAATGTAAATTGGATAAGCTTTGCTATTACAAGAGCAAGAAGAAAAAATCCAGATTCAAGAATGAAAACCACATTGCATCCACTCTAAGTAGCTGCTAAAGGAAAAGAATGATTCACTATAAAAATACTTAATACAGATTGTAACGACATTTGTTCAAAGAGGATTTCCTAGAGTAGGTGATATTTCAGTTATTTTCTTTAAATGTGAAGAGGTTAGCTAGATAAGAAAAATGTTTAGGGGTCCCAAATTGCAGAGGGTGCAGGCAGGGCTGAGGGATGCCCCCTCCATGTACGAATTTCGTGCACTGGGTCTCTAGTTAATATATAAAAATACAATAATGTATAATCAGTCCAATAATTATGCTCTGGCTTTATTTCCAACAATAACCTTTCTTTTCTCAGTAGCCAACTGATAAAGAAACATGGGGTCAGGTAGATGAGTCTGAATCAAACCTTATAGGAGATTGGGATTTATATTAACCATAGTACAAAAGTCTCCACAAATGTTTTTGAATAGGAACATATTTCAGTGAGAAATTTATTTTTCTTACATAATTGCTCTAGCTAAGACTTCCAGTACTATGTTAACAGGAATTATTAGAAGGTGCGGCCACCCTTGTTTTTTTTCTGATCTAATAGTAAAAGCTTTCAGTCTTTTGCCATTGACTATGATATTAGCTGTGGGATTTTCATAGCTGTGGCTTTAATAATGTTCAGGTAGTCTACTACTGTTTACTAGTTTGGTGAATGTTTGTTTGATTTTTAATCCTCACCAGAGGATATGGTTATTGATTTTAGGGAGAGGAAAAGAGAGAGAGAGAGAGAGAGAGAGAGAGAGAGAGAGAGAGAGGCATTGATGTGAAACAGGAACATCAATTTGGTTGCCTCCAATCCTCACCCTGACTAGGGATTGAACCTGCAACCTATGTCTTGACTGGGAATCAAACCTTCAACCTTTTGATGTATGGGACAATGCTCCAACTAAATGAGCTACACAGCCAGCCAGGGCTTGGTGACTGTTTTTTTTTTGTTGTTTTTTTAATTATCATTAAAATACATTGAATTATTTCAAATGATCTTTCTGCTTCAATTGTAATGACCATGTGGATTTTTCCTTTCATTCTCTTAATGTGATATATTGCATTATTGACTTTTGTATGTTGAACTATCTTTGTATTCCAGGAATAAATATCACTCGATTATAGTATACAATTCTTTTAATATGCCATTGAATTTGATGTACTAGTATTCCATTGAAAAATTTATATCAATATACATAAGGGACACTGGTCTGTAGTTTTCTTATAGTATCTTTGTCTGGCTTTGAAATCAGGAAAATACTGACATTATCCTATATAATAAAGAGAAAATATGCAAATTGACCATCACTCCACCAAAAAAATGGAGGCGCCCACACAAGAGGCAAGGGTTTCCATAACACAAGATGGCTGTACCCACTGCGGAGGCTGAATTCCAGTAATGAGCCATAATGAGCAATCAGCAGGGACCTGAGGCTGTGCCCCCAACTCCCACCCCCATGGGGCTTGACAGGGGACCTCAGGTTGTGCCCCTGACCCTGGTGCCAGACCAGGGGACCTCAGGCAGTGCCCCCCACCTGGCAGGGGTTGATGGGAAACTTCAGGCAATGCCCCCTGCCCTGTCACCAGGCTGGGGGACCTCAAGCCATACCCCCTGCCCTGGTGCAAAGCTGGGGAACCTCAGGCTGTGCACCCTACCTGAAGGGGCTTGACAGGGAAACTCAGGCTGTGCTTCTCTACCCTGTGGGGATTGATGAGGGACTTCAGGCCACACTCTCCACCCCTGCACCAGGCCAGTGGACCTCAGGCCATGCCCCTCACCTGGTGAGGCTTGATGATGGACCTCAAGGTGTGCCCCCCCCTCCCCAGTGCTTGGCCAGAAGACCACAGGCTATTCCCCTAAGCTCAAGCCTCGGGACTGCAGGCCACTCCCCCGACCCAGCAGACTTAACAGGGGACCTGAAGCTGAGCCCCCCTCCCACTGGGGCTTTACAGGGGACCAAAGGCTGTACCCCACTCCTGGTGCCAGGTTGAGGGACATCAGGCCATGCCCCCCATCCTAGTGCCAGGCCAGGAGACCTGAGGCTGTGGACCCTGTCCAGCAGGGCTTGATAAGGGTGAGACCGGCCAGGTCTGGATCTAGCCCAATGGGGGTGGGGCCAGATGGGTCTGAGTCTAGCATGATTTTGAGGCACATGTGGGTGGGCGGGGACTTGACTCTGGGTCCTTTGGTGTGCCCCAAACTCTGACAGGAGGAAGATTTTCATATACATTTTACTAATTGTCTTCCATTTCAGACACTTCTATTACAGAGAAAGGGCAAATAACAATATTAAATTATTTCCTCTAATTAACCCCCCCTTTTTAAATTTTATTTATTTTTTATTTTTTAAATTAAATCTTTATTATTCAGATTATTACATTTGTTTCTCTTTTTTTCCCTCTCCATAGCTCCCCTTCATCCAGCTTCCACCCTTCCCTCTACCCTTCCCTCCCTCCTGTTGACCTCATCCATAGGTGTATGATTTTTGTCCAGTCTCTCCCTGTATACCCCTCACCCGTTTCCCCGTGAGAATTATCAGTCCACTCCCATTCTGTGCTCCTGATTCTATTATATTCACCAGTTTATTCTGTTGACCAAATTTTTAATTCACTTAATTTTTAGATTCACTTGTTGATAGATACATATTTGTTGTTCATAATTTTTTATCTTTTACCTTTTTCTTCTTCCTCTTCTAAAAGAGGACCTTTCAGCATTTCATATAATACTGGTTTGGAGTTGATGAACTCCTTTAGCTTTTACTTATCTGTGAAGCTCTTTATATGACCCTCAATTCTGAATGATAGCTTTGCTGGATAGATTATTCTTGGTTGTAGGTTCTTGCTATTCATCACATTGAATAATTCTTACCACTCCCCTCTGGCCTGCATCATTTCTGTTGAGAAATCAGCTGACAGATGTATGGGTGCTCCCTTGTAGATAATGCACTGTTTTTCTCTTGCTGCTTTTAATATTCTCTCTTTGTCTTTTGCTCTTGGTATTTTAATTATGATGTGTCTTGGTGTATTTCTGTTTGGATTCCTTTTATGTGGGGTTCTGTGTGCTTCCTGGACTTGTAAGTCTATTTCTTTTACCAGATGTGGGAAGTTTTCAGTCATTATTTCTGTAAATGGGTTTTCAGTATCTTGCTCTCTCTCTTCCTCTGGCACCCCCACAATTCTGATGTTGGTACACTTGAGCTTGAAGTTGTCCCAGAGGCTCCTTACATTATCTTCACATTTTTGGATTCTTTTCTCTTCTTGCTTTTCCAGTTGAGTGTTTTCTGATTCTTTGTACTTCAAATTTTTGACTTGATTCTTCCCTTCCTTTAGTCTGCTGTTAGGTCTCTGTATAATATTTTTTATTTCAGTCAGTGTATGTTTAAATTCTTGTTGGTCGTTTTCCATCTCTAGTTGGATCTTTTTCATCTCTAGTTGGTTCTTTTTCATCTCCTCTTGACTCTCGCTAAGTTTATCCAACTTTTCTAGCATATTCTTGAAAAACCTTATAAGCGTGGTTTTGAACTCTATATCCAGTCATTTGTTTTCCTCCATTTCTTTTGTTTGTGCTCCCTTCCCTTGTCTCGGCATTTTCACTATGCCAAGAGAACTTTTGTGTTGGATTCAGCCTTATGATACCAGATTTGAAAAACCGCAAAAGCCTCTCTGTTGAGGTTGGGATGGGTGGAGTCTCATAGCTTAAGGGACCGCCTTGCCTTCCAGTTGGGCTCGCCCTCCACGGCCCCTGAGTCTCACGTGACTGGGTAATCACTGGATCGGTCGGTCCCTGTGTGCGCCCTAGCGCACGCACGCACGCTCTCCCACAGTGCCTCTAGACTGCTTCCTTTCTGGCTCCCCTGCGCTCCAGAACCACACAAGTCCGGGTCCTCAGAGTTTCACCAGAAACCGGGGCTTAGTAGAGTTAGAAGTGACGCAGTTGGGAGGGTCTGTCTCCCACCCATTCCTGAAAGCCAGCGGCAGAATCAGCAGTTGGTCCTCTGCACGCAGTGCCGTGTGCACCACCAGACTTCCCTGTGACTCCTCTAAATTTCTGTGCACTGCTCCCTTTTCACAGTCCAAACTGCCCTAGTATGTGTTTCGGCTGGATCTGGGGTTCAGTGTCACAGGATAAGGGGTCGAGAGTCTCATCTCCCTCCCAGCAGAGAAAGCCAGCCAGGTACTCTGGCACCCGCTCTCTCCCCGGGCGCGTATCCGTACCTCAGCTTTTTGCAGTTCCTCTGGGTCTCTGTGAGCCCCTCTCTTTCCTTCTAGTTGTAGAATTTCCACTCAGCCAGCTTTCCTGTGGTTTTGGATGATGTCTGTTCTTTTAGTTGTAGTTTTGAAATTGTTGTGGGAGGCAGCAGTGTAGGTGTTTACCTATGCTGCCATCTTGGATTCTCCTAATTAACCCCCTTTATGTATATGAATTTTGTGCACCGGGCCACTAGTATAATATGTTTGAACGCGTTCCAACCTTTTTGGTTTTTTGGTAGAGGTTGGCCTAACATGAGTATGTTCTATGTTCCCTAAAAAAGTATTTTCTGCTGTTGTGGGAAAATATATTCCATATATATATATGTTGGGTTCAACTAGAATTGCCCATTATAAAAACTGGTTTATTTGCTTTCTTACTGAATATAAGAGTACTTTGTATATTCTGAATAAAAATCCCTGACATGATTTTTAAATATTTTCTCACTTTCTGTGGGTTGTCCTCTTACTTTCTTTGTTGTTGTTGTTTATTTATTTAATTAATATTTATTTATTGTAATTTAATAAATCTTTCTTGTTCAGATTTTTACAATTGTTCTTCTCTCCCCACTCCCAATAGCTCCCCTCCACCCAGCTCCCACCTCTCCTTCTCTTGATATCTCCTGTCCCCTTTTTCCTTATCTATAGGTATATGCTTTTTATCCTCTCTCTCCCACTCATCTCTTTCCCCCTGAGATTTGTCAGTCCACTTCCTTTCTATGTCTCTGATTCTATTATATTCAGCAGTTTATTCTGTTCATCAGATATTTAATTCACTCAATTTTTAAATTCACTTGTTTATAGATATGTATTTGTTGTTCATAATTTATATCTTTACCTTTTTTTTCTTCTTGCTCCTCTTCTCAAAGAGTACCTTTCAGCATTTCATATAATTCTGGTTACATATTGCTGAACTGCTTTAGCTTTTTCTTATCTGTCAAGGTCTTTATCTGACCTTCAATTCTGAAAGATAGTTTTGCTGGGTAGAGTAATCTTGGTTGTAGGTTTTTGCTAATCATCACTTGGAATATTTCTTGCCACTCCCATATGGCCTGCATAGTTCCTGTTGAGAAATCAGCTGACAGTCATATGGGTGCTTCCTTGTAGGTAATTAACTGTTTTTCTCTTGCTGCTTTTAATATTACCCCTTTGTCTTTTGCTCTTGGCATTTTAATTATGATGTGTCTTTGTGTGGTCTTCTTTGGATTCCTTTTGTTTGGGGTTCTGTGTGCTTTTTGGACTTGTAAGTCTATTTCTTTCACCAGGTGGAGGAAGTTTGCAGTCATTATTTCTTTAAATAGGTTTTCAGTATCTTGCTCTCTCTCTTCTTTTGGCACCCCCATAATTCTGATGTTGGTATGCTTGAAGTTGTCCCAGAGGATCCTTACACTAGCTTCACATTTTTGGATTCTTTTTGCTTTTCAAGTTGAGTGTTTTCTGCTTCTTTGTATTTCAAATCTTTGACTTGATTCTTACATTCCTCTACTCTGCTGTTAGATCTTGGTATAATATTTTTTATTCAGTCAGTGTATGTTTAATTTCTATTGGGTCCTTTTTCATCTCGTCTTGGGTCTTGCTAAATTTATCCATCTTTTCTAGGAAATTCTTGAAAAACCTTATAACTGTGGTTTTGAACTCTATATGGTCATTTGTTTTCCTCCATTTCTTTCATTTGGGATCTGTTTCTTTGTCTCCACATTTGTGCAGCCTCTCTGAGTTGGTAGAGTAGTTGTGTGTGCTAGGTGTCCTATATGGTTCAGTAGCTCCACCTCCCCAGTTACCTGAGGTGGACTATCTTGGTGCACCCCTTTGTGGTCTGTGTGTATAGTCTTGTTGTATTAAGTCTTAATTGTTGTTGATATCAGTGGGGGAATTGACCTCCAAGTGAATTGCCTGTGACGATCAGCTGTGTTTACAGTGGGAGAACTTCTGTGCTGGAGTTAGCCTTATGATACAAGACATGCAAGATTGCAAAAGCCTTTGTGTTCAGCTTGGATGGGGCGGAGTCTCAGGGCTGAGCAGGCAGCCTTGGCTTCCCATCAGTCCTGTCCTATGTGGACCCTGGGTCTCAGTGTCCCTAAGTAATAGATGCAGTTCTCTTTAAGCACAATCGTGCTCGCACACCTCCAGACTTCTACCTTTCCGTCTCCCCTGAGTTTACACGTGCTCTGGGGACCCGTATGTATCTGGGTCCCCAGGGTCTTGCTCGAAACTGGGGTTCAATGTAGTCAGAACTGAATTTCATTGCAGTTGGGGGGTTCTGTCTTCCTCCCGCTAGAGAAAGCAGCAGCACATTCAGCAGTCAGTCCTCTCTGTGCGCATTGGTGCATGCACCTCCAGACCTCTACCTTTCGCAGCTCCCCTGAGTTTCTGTGCACTCCTCCCTTTTCACGACAGTGCAGACTCCCCCCTGTATAAGTCTCACCCAGAACTAGGGTTCAGTGCAGTTGGAACTGGGGTTTAGTGCAGTCGGGACTTTCCGTCTCCCTCCTGCTGGAGGAAGCCAGCCAGGCACTCTGATCCGCCCATGCCCTTTACACATGTGTCTCCATACCTCAGATTTTTGCAGCTCCTCTGAGTCTCTGTGAGCCCCTCTCTTTCATTCTAGTTATAGAATTTCCACTCAGCCAACTTTCCTGTGGTTCTGGATGATGACCATTCTGTCTTTTAGCTGCAGTTTTGAAATTGTTTTGTAAGGCAGCAGTTTAGATGTTCACCTATGCTGATATCTTGTTTTTTCTGTCCTCTTACTTTCTTGATGTCATAATTTACAACACAAAATTTTAAAAATGTAACATATTCCAATTTATATTTTCCTTTGATTGTTTGTACTTTTTGTTTCATATCTAAGAAATCATTAACCTAACCCACGGTCAGGAAGATTTAGTCATATTTGCTTCTAAGATTAGCTCTGATATTTAGGTCAATTATCCACTATGGTTTAATTTTGGTTTATGATATGAGTTAGGAGTGGCAATTACTTAATTTGCATATAGATATTCCCTTGTTCTAGGAATATTTGTTAAAAAGATTCTTTTTTCTTCTCATAATTATTTTAGCACCTTTGTTGAAATAAATAGACCAAAATGAGTAGGTTTATTTCTGGACTCTAATCTATACCATTGATCCTTATGTCTATCCTATGCAATTATTTCACGGAGTGAATTGCTAAAGTTTTATAATAAATTTTGAATTATAGAAGGGTGAATCCTCAAAATTTATTCTTTTATTTTCAAGATTGTTTTGGTTATTCTGGGTCCCGTATCTTTTCATATGAATTTAAGGTCTGTTTGTCAATTTCAAAAATAAAAAATAAAAATGCCAACTGGGATTAAGATAGAGATTGCTTAGAATCTTAGTATGATTAAATTTTAATAATGATTGAGTTTACAAATATTATGCTGTAATATAAAATTTATGCTATAATCATAAAATTATAATGTTATAGACTTCTAGTGAAGATGGCAGTACAGGTAAACATGGTACTCACCTCTTACCACAACCATATCAAAATTACAACTAAGCCACAGAAAAATAATCTAGAACTGCCTGAAATCTGGTCTAATGGAAATTCTACAACTAGAAAATAAAGGAAGAAGTCATAGAGAGACTGGTAGGAGGAACAGATATATGGAATAAGCTGGTCTCATACCCATGAAAGGCAGATAAAAATGTGGAGGGATATCTTGGTTGCAGAGTACCCTCTGAGGAACAAGGGGTCTCAGCCCCACACCAGGCATCCCAAGCCCAGGGTTCCAGTAACAGGAATGGAAGTCCTCATAACTTCTGGCTGTAAAAACCAGTGGGGGCATTTATATAACACACAAAATAATCATCCAACAAACCTTGCACAATCGAATGTCCAATCACTGGGTTATGAACCTGAAACTATACTGTACCTCAACTCTAATTGAATATATCTATATCTATATCTATATCTATATCTATATAATCTAAATCTATATCTAATCTAATCTATATCTATATCTATATCTATATCTATATCTATATATGTGTATATTTACTAGATACCTGGTGCATGAAATTCATGCTTGGGGAGTATTCCTCAGTTCAGCCTGTACCCTCTCCAGTGTGGGGCCCCTTCAGGGATGTCCAACTGCTGATTTAGGCCTGATCCCAGTAGGACTGGGCTTAAACAGGTAGTTGGATATCCCTCATACAATCCAGGACTTCTGGTTCCCAAGTGCTCACCTGTCTGCCTTCCTGATTGCCCCTAACCACTTCTCCCTGACAGCCAGATCACCCCCTAACCACTCCCCTGCCAGCCTGATTGATGCCTAACTGCTCTCCTGCCAGCCTGTTTGCTTCTAATTGCCCTCACCTGCAGGCCTGGTCACCCTAACTGATCTCCCCTGCAGGCCTAGTCCCCCCCAATTATCTCCCTTGCAGGCCTGGATCCCCCCCAACTGCCCTTCCCTGCAGACTTGATCACACCCAACTGCCCTCCCTTGCAGGCCTGTTCCCTCTCAACTGCCCTTCCCTGCTGGCCATCTTGTGGTGGCCATCTTGTGTCCACATGGTGGCAGGATCTTTGACCACATGGTGGCAGCCACGTTCTGTGTTGGAGTGATGGTCAATTCCATATTATTCTTTTATTAGATAGGATAGAGACCTGGTGCATGAGTGGGGGCCACCTGGTTTGCCCTGAAGGGTGTCCTGAATTAGCATGCAGTTTCCCTTGAGGTGTGGGGTGGCCTGGGCAAGGGGCCTGTGGTGGTTTGCAGGCTGGCCACGCCCCCCAGCGACCCAACTATAGGCCCTGGTATCTGGGATTTATTTATCTTCTATAATGGAAACGTTGTAGCCTTGAGTGGAGGCCTAGGCTGGTCAGGGTGTGCAGAAAGCTTGGCTTCCTCCATTGCTGGGAAACCCAAGCCTCCTATTCGCTTCATGGGTGCAACCATCTTTGTTGGGTTAATTTGCATACTTGCTCCTGATTGGCTGGTGGGTGTGGTGTGTGGGTGTGGTTGAGGTATGGTCAATTTGCATATCACCCTTTTATTAGATAGGATATATATATTTTAAAAAGGAGGCAAAAATTTATTTTAATAAAAGATAACTGTAGCCAATCTAACTTCCAGTTATAAAATAAATATGCCACAGTATGGTGACTATTAATATTATATTGCATATTTCAAAGTTGCTAGAAGAATAACTCTTAAAAGTTCTTATCATAGGAAAAATAATTCTGTACCAATGTATATAACATCTATGTAAGTCTAGATGTTAACTAGACTTATTGTATAATCATTTTGCAATATATAGAAATATAGAGTCATTGTCTTGTACACCTGAAACGTATAATTTTGAACGTCAATTATACCTCAGTAAAAAAATTAAAGATAAAATAAAAATAAAAACCAATGGGTATTGAGGCTGAGAGAAACAGAGGGCTGCTGGAGTCCCAGGTGTTCCTCTTAAAGGGCCCATACATTGACTGCATGGACTCTCTCCCTCTGAGTTCCAGTGCTGGAGCAGCAAATTGAAAGGCACCATGGACATACAGAGAGGAACTGAATTGTCCAGCACCAATGCGAGTGTTTTGGGGACAGCTTTCTTGTATAGTGAAGTACTGGCAGAGGTAATTCTTCCTTTTCTGAGACCTCCCCCACAGAACCAGGATGTGGGCACCATATTTTATACTCCATCAACCTTGCTCACACTGTTTGCCTCACACTGTGATCCCTGAGGTCTTGCCCCACCCAACTATCAGGCATGCCCAGGCTGGTTTCAGTGACTTTTCCATAAGAATGGCCTGTCTTGGCTCATGCTTCAGATTTTCTTAAAAATCTCTCAAGCAGTATCTGGCTTCAGTGTGCCATGTACTCTTGCTAAGTGGTACCAGGCCTGGTACTAGCAGCAGTTGGCCTTGGTTCACAGCTTGGCCTAGCTTGGGCATCTCCAAGCCCCAAAACAGTAGCAGCTATCTGCAGATTGTTTTGTAGATCATGCCAGGTGGCCCTTATCAGAAGACAGGCAGCAAATGACTCTGGCCTCATCTCCCAGGAGGCCCCAGAGCAAGAACATTCTATGGAAAGCTTCAGAATATATCAAAGCACTACTACCCAAACACCTCCACAAACAACATACTCAAGAGGAAGACTAAGCAGTCACCAGAGCCCTGCTGAAGTAAGTACTCTCCAGTGTAGTAAGCCCCTACATAGCTGATCCTCCATGTTGATTGAAGGTTCAGTAGTTAGCAGTTGCTATCAGTCTCTCCCATTGAGGAGGGTGTTTACATCACACATAGGGGGCACAACTTGAGTACCCAGCTTGGGTAATCAGGGAGGCTGTGCCACTTGACACTATAGATCACCTACTATATTAGGCTGCTCTACCAAGTATGAGAGACAGAGAATCTATACCTAATATATAGAAACAACCACAGGGATATCACAAAAATGAGGAGACAAAGAAACATGTCTCAAATGAAAGAATGGAATGAAACTCCAGAAAAAGGACAAAACAAAATGGAGGCAAGCAATCTACTAGATACAGAGTTCAAAACACTGGTTATAAAAGTGTTCAATGAACTTAGTGAGAACTTTAGAAGCATGGAAAAGGATACAGAAACCATAAAGAGCCAGTAAGAAATGGAGGACACATTAATGGAAATGAAGAATAAACTACAGGGATGTAACAGTAGAATAGATGAAGCAGAAAATCAAATCAGTGATTTGGGATATAAAGAAGAAAAAAATAACATTCAGAAGAGGAAAAAGAAAGAATTTTTAAAAATGAGGATAGTGTAAGGATCCTCTGAGACAACTTCAAGTGTACCAACATTTGCCTCATGGGGATGCCAGAAAGAGAAGAGAGAGGGGGAAAAAATTGAAAATCTGTTTGAAAAAAATAATGACAGAAAACTTCTGTAATTTGGTTAAGGAAATAGACATACAAGTCCAGAAAATGCAAAAAGTCCCAAACAAGATGAATGTAGAGGCTCACACCAAGGCACATCATAACTAAAATGTGAAAGGTTAAAGACAAAGAAAGAATATTGAAAGCAACAAGAGAAAAACCATTACCTATAATGGCGCTCCCATTAGATTGCTAGCTAATTTATCAACAGAAATTTTGCAGGCCAGAAGAGAGTGGCAAGAAATATTCCAAGTGATGAAAAGTAAGGACCTACAACCAAGATTATTCTACCCAGCAAAGCTATTATTTAGAATCAAAGGATAGATAAAGAGCTCCCCAGAAAAGAAAAACCTAAAGGAGTTTATCACCAACAAATTAGTATTATATGAAATGTTAAAGGGTTTTCTTTAAGAAAAGGAAGAAAAGATAAAAAGTATGAATAATATAATGGCAATGAATATGTCGATTAGAAACTGAATAAAAAACAATGAAATAAATTAGCAAGTGAACAGAAAACGATTAATAGATACAGAGAACATTTCCATGTTTGCCACATGGGAGGTAGTTTGGGGGGATGGGTGAAAAGATAATGGGATTAAGAAGTAGAAATTGGTTGTTACAAAATAACCATGGGAATGTAAGTACAGGATAATGAACATAGTTAATAATATTCTATAAGTATGTATGGGGTCAGAAGGGATTGATATTTTCCTGGATGATCACTTCTTAAGGTAATGTGTAATGTCTAATCACTGGGGTGCACACCTGAAACTAATATAATGATGTATGCCAACTGTAATTGAAAAATTAAAAAAAATTAAAAATAAAAATAAAATTGAATAAAAATAATGTTATAGATTCATATAGTTCGTCATTAAATTTAAGTTTTAGAAATACTAATTACCATCCATTCTAGCCCTCTCATTTCACAGATAAATACTAAGTAAGTGTGATTTATAATTTAAAAAAGTGTTTTTTAAATCTAATTGAAGTGTCACAATAATTCTGTAAAATAGGTAAAATAATTATTCTATTTCTATTTTCAAATAGATTTTATTAACAAAGTAATGGAGATGCAAAATAAGCAAGTGACTTAAAAGGATATATAAACAAACTCAAGACTCAAATTTGTGCAGACTGATTTATTTTCAAGTGTTTTTTACTGTACTATTTTAATTATACCATTTAACTAACAGGAAAATACTCTCATAACTATGACATATTTAAAATAAAGTCCTCATGTGACCTTTTACCACTATCCTTATTTCTTTTTTCTTTTATTTTTTCCATCAACATTTATCCTTATTTCTTAACAACTCAATAATTTTAAATGTTTTTCTTGTGCTTGCCATCCCCCAATCATACTATTATGTTTCCTGAAAATTTGATTATACTTCTTATTATACATCATTTATCATATATCACTTTTTTATACAGTAGTATGGCACTATAAATAAGAAAATGCAAGTTGACAGCATATGAAAGGATATTAATAATCAGTGGAAAAATATGCTTGATCCATGATCTTTAAAGGATTCTTTTGCAATACATTAAAATCTCTCTAGATTTCAATTATAACTGCATTAAAAAGTTATTTGTTGTTGGTACATTTACCTTTACTAACTCTTTGGCTCCACATTAAGTCTCTCAAATGGTGGCAGTGTCAACATTCCTATTGCTATCTATTTAATCTATAATTGCATTTACATTAGATTTAAAGTTCACTTCCAGTGTTATCACTTTTTGTTGTTTTGCTGCATTTTTATATTTATTAATCAATTTCCCCTTTTATTATCTATTTGTGTTAAATTTCATGTGTATTTACATACAAAGAGGCAACATGATTATATACTTTGCTATTAGTGCACGAAGGGAGTAACAGATTTTTGTGACTATCATTTGAAGCATGTGGAAGAAGTGAAATGATTGTTCACTGACAATGATGCACAGCTGTTATTTACATAGTGACTTATGAAGAGGTAATATACCATGGTAATTAAAATTTGAATCATGTGCCGAGACCGGTTTGGCTCAGTGGATAGAGCGTCGGCCTGCAGACTGAAAGGTCCCAGGTTTGATTCCGGTCGGGGGCATGTACCTTGCTTGCGGGCACATCTCCAGTGTAGGGAGTGCAGGAGGCAGCTGATCGATGTCTCTCTCTCATTGATGTTTCTGACTTTCTATCCCTCTCCCTTCCTCTCTGTAAAAAATCAATAAAATATATTTAAAAAAAATTTTGAGGGAGAATCCAAGATGGCGGCATAGGTAAACACCTATACTGCTGCCTCGCACAACAATTTCAAAACTACAACTAAAAGACAGAACGGACATCATCCAGAACCACAGGAAAGCTGGCTGAGTGGAAGTTCTACAACTAGAGGGAAAGAGAGGGGCTCACGGAGACCCAGAGGAGCTGCAAAAAGCTGAGGTATGGAGATGCACGCGAGGAGAGAGCGGGTGCTGGAGTACCTGGCTGGCTTTCTCTGGCGGGAGGGAAACAGAGACTCTCATGGGCATTGAACCCCTTATCCTATGACACTAACCCCAGATCCAGCTGAAACTCATACGGGGGGAGTTTGGACTGTGAAAAGGGAGAAGTGCACGGAAATTTAGGGGAGTCGCAAAGGATCAGAGGTCTGGTCACGCACGGCACCACGCGGAGGAGAGATTGCTGATTGTGCTGCTGGCTTTCGCGAGTGAGTGGGAGACAGACCCTCCCAACTGTGCCACTTCTGACTCCACTAAGCCCCTGTTTCGGGCGAAACCCTGAAGACCTAGACTCCTGTGGTCCTGGTGCGCAGGGGAGGTGGAAAGGCAGCGGTTAGAGGCACTGCGGGCGCGCACACAGGGACCGCTCCAGCCATTACCCAGTCACGTGAGACTCAGAGGGCGGGGCCGACTGGAAGGCAAGGTGGTCCCTTAAGCCCTGAGACTCCACCCCTCCCAAGCTCAACAGAGGCTTCTGCCGCTGAATCCAGCACAGAAGTTTCCCCGGCATAGTGAAAATGCCGAGACAAGGGAAGGGATTACAAGCAAAAGAAATGGAGGAAAAAAAACAACTGGATATAGAGTTCAAAACCACGCTTATAAGGGTTTTCAAGAATATGCTAGAAAAGATGGATAAATTTAGTGAGACCCAAGAGGAGATGAAAAAGGACCAACTAGAAATTAAACATACGCTGACTGAAATAAAAACTATTATTCAGAGTCCTAACAGCAGACTAGAGAAAGGCAAGGATCAAGTCAAAAATTTGAAATATAAAGAAGCAGAAAACATTCAACCTGAAAAGCAAGAAGAGAAAAGAATCCAAAAATGTGAAGATAATGTAAGGAGCCGCTGGGACAGCTTCAAGCGTACCAACATCAGAATTGTGGGGGTGCCAGAAGAAGAGAGAGAGCAAGATACTGAAAACCTATTTAAAGAAATAATGACTGAAAACTTCCCACATCTGGTAAAAGAAATAGACTTACAAGTCCAGGAAGCACACAGAACCCCAAATAAAAGGAATCCAAAGAGGACCACACCAAGACACATCATAATTAAAATACCAAGAGCAAAAGACAAAGAGAGAATATTAAAAGCAGCAAGAGAAAAACAGTTCATTACGTACAAGGGAGCACCCATACGACTGTCAACTGATTTCTCAACAGAAACGATGCAGGCCAGACGGGAGTGGCAAGAAATATTCAATGTGATGAACAGCAAGAACCTACAACCAAGAATAATCTATCCAGCAAAGCTATCATTCAGAATTGAAGGGCAGATAAAGACCTTCACAGAAAAGAAAAAGCTAAAGGAGTTCATCAACTCTAAACCAGTATTACATGAAATGCTGAAAGGTACTCTTTTAGAAGAGGAAGAAGAAAGGTATAAGACAAAAAATTATGATCAACAAATACACATCTATCAACAAGTGAATCTAAAAATTAAGTGAATTAAAAATTTGATCAACAGAATAAACTGGTGAATATAATAGAATCAGGAGCACAGAAAGGGAGTAGACTGATAATTCTCAGGAGGACAAAAATCATAAAGCATCAAACAGACTGTGAAATTACAGCAGAAAGATTAAAGTTAGGTGAGGTAGATAAGTGATCAATCAAAGGACTTGTATGCATGCATATAAGCATAACCAATGATCACAGACACTGGGGGGTTGGGGTATGCCTGGGAGAGAGGGGGGGCAATGGGGAGATATGTATAAAAAATTAATAAAAATTAAAAAAAATTTGAATCATGTTATTTTGGACTGATGTTATTTAACTGAAGTGGGGTAACAAATTTTCAGAATATGCAAAGTAAGGATTCCCTGTGCCTAGTGTAACTGAGCTATGAAATATTATTTTTTCAATGTGTTACCATTCTAAAATAAAATACTACCATTTGAAAGAAACAACAGTGTACTTCAAATACATAATTTATTTGTTTATCAGTTTTCCAAGTACTCAAAATTAGTGTAGAATTTGCTTATTGAGCTATACTTGCATGATGCATAGAAAATCTAAATGCTAGCATCTTGCTTGAAGAGTTGAATATATTGAGGACATTTGCCAATTGAAGCATTTTCTGCTGCTACCCATTATAATTTCAGAGGTGAGTTATTATGGAAATTTGGGATCTATTACACAAATTTTAAGATTCACTCAGTCAAGAACAAAATATGGCCAAAACCGGTTTGGCTCAATGGATAGAGTGTCAGCCTGGGGACTGAAAGGTCCCAGGTTCGATTCCAGTCAAGGGTATGTATCTTGGTTGCGGGCACATCCCCAGTAGGAGGCGTGCAGGAGGCGGCTGATCAATGTGTCTCTCTTACCGATGTTTCTAACCTTCTATCCCTCTCCCTTCCTCTCTGTAAAAAATCAATAAAATATATTTTAAAAAAAGAAAAAATATGTATGAACAAATTTATAAGTGTTTTAAATGGCATTTCAAATCAATGAGTAAAGAATGAAATTTCACCACACACAACATACATAAAAAGTCAGATGGATTAAAGATGTTAATGGTTAAAAAAAATCAGGAAAGTACTGAAAAAATATATAGGTCAATTTTATAATTTTATAATTTTATGATATAAGTCTTCATAGCAGCCAGAAACCAATGCTCCTGATCTTCCCTACCAAATCTATTTATCTCAAAATCTTTCCTATCTTGCTATGTAGTAACTCCATTCTTTAAGATGCTCAAGATAAAAATTTTAGATTCATCCCTGATATCTCTCTCATATTCTATAAGCAAATAATGCTGGCTTGACAAAAAAAATATATTCAGATTCTAACCATCTCTTATTTCCACCACCCTGATCCAAGCCATCAACATTTCTACTTTGTACATTTTAAATAGTGCCATAACTGGTCTCACTGTTTTCATCCATATTCCTCTATGATTTATTTCCATAACAGGAGCTCTGATTTTTTAAAATTAAATTATAGTTATGTGACTCCTTTTACTCTCTTCCCATTTCACTCAACAGTAAAAGCTCTTGCTATAATCCACAAGGATCTAGATAATCAACTCCCCATTACCAACCTGATCTCCCACTCTCACTTACTCTGCTTAATCCACACTAGCCTCACTTATGTTTCCCAAACATGTCAGCTGTACTCCTACTTCAGCGTACTTGAAGGATTCCCTCACTGCATGAGGTCACTTGATTAACTGTTATTAGAGAAGCTTTCCCTTATACTCTATTTCAAAATGTAACAATTTTCAACAATTCCTATTCCAAAGCCTCACTATTTTTGCCATATCTTCTAACATATTGTAAACTTACTTATTTTGTTTATTGACTAGATGTAAGTTCTATGCAGGCAGTTCCTTCCTTCTTTCCTTCCTTCCTTCCTTTCTTCCTTCCTTCCTTCCTTCCTTCCTTCTTTCTTTCCTTCCTTCCTTCCTTTATTCCTTCCTTCTTTTCTTCTTTTTATTGAATTTATTAGGGGAACACTCATTAAGAAAATTATGTAGCCTTCAAGTACACAATTCCAACACACATCACCTGTACACTATATTGTGTGTTCACCATTCCATGTCAAATCTCCTTCCATCACCATTTATTCCCCCTATACTCTCCTTCAGCTCCTCTCATTCCCCCTCTCCCTGGCAATCACCACACTGTTATTTGTGTCCATGAGTTTTCTCTCTTATTCTTTTTTAAATATATCTTTATTGATTGCAGAGAGGAAGGGAGAGATAGAAACATCAATGATGAGAGAGAATAATTGATTGGTGGCCTCCTGCACTTCCCTCACTGAGGATAGAATGCACAACCTTGGCCAGGAATCAAATCATGACCTCTTGGTTTATAAGATGATGCTCAACCACTGAGCCATGCTGGCTGGGCTCTTTTTTGTTTCTTTTTCGCTCAATTCCTCCACCCACCAACCCAATCCCTCAATGTCCTCCCCTGACAGCTATCATCCTCCTTCTCTGTCTATGAGTCTGTTATCTGTCTTTTTTTGTTTGTTTGTTTGTTTTTAATATATATAATTTTTTCTTTATTGATTTGATTTAATTTATTCATGCTCTATCTCCAGCACCTAAAACAGTACCTGGCATATTGTATATACTCAATAGATATTTTTTTAATAATTAATGAGTATAAAATTTACCTATGTAAAAATTTCAACTTCTACATGATGAAATACATAGTAAACTATGTTATAATACTAACAATTTACTGAGAAAAACTATTTGGAACACATATAATAGATAATGGATGTATTTTTTCTATTTATAATATACTTCTGCAAATCATTAGGAAATACATAACCAAATCATTTCCTTAAAAACGGGGCAGAGTATGAACAGACAATTTGTAGAGAAAGTATAAGCATAAGAACTCTCACTTGTAATGAGGAAAAGTCAAATTTAAACAATGATGCACCCATTAGGTTGACAAAATTAGAGATTGATAAAATAATATTTATAACGTAAGGAGAAAATAGAAAATTTATCACACTGATCTAGCTATATGACAGGAAAATATTAAAAATGCATTTATATGCCAGGCTCTATCAATCCTACTCAGAATTTATTCTGTGACAATATTTACCAAATACTATGATGATATGTATGCAAGATTTGGGTAAGAATCATATCACTTGCAACATATTTGTAATCATGAAAGGGTGGAAACAATTTCAGCACTTATAATGTTAAATTATTTATGGATGACTCACACAAAAACCCTATGTAATAACGAGGGAATATGTTAATTGACCCTCATGCTGTCACAAAGATGGTGGCACCTATGGTCCCAGAGCGCAGGGGTCCCGGAGGGGCAGCAGTCTAGAGGCACTGCTAGAGAGTGAACAAGCATGCAGGGATGGCTCCAGCGATTACCCAGTCACAAGAGACTCAGGGCCCATGGAGGGTGGGGCTGACTGGAAGGCAAGGCGGTCCCTTAAGACCTGAGACTCCACCCATCCCAAGCTCAAGAGATAGGCTTTTGCAGTTTTGCAAGTTTGGTATCATAAGGCTGAATCCAAAACAGAAGTTCTCCCAGCATAGTGAAAATGCCGAGACAAGGGGAGGGATCACAAACAAAAGAAATGGAGGAAAACAAATGACTGGATATAGAATTAAAACCACACTTATAAGGTTTTTCAAGAATATCCTAGAAAAGTTGGATAAAGTTAGCGAGACCCAAGAGGAGATGAAAAAGACCAACTAGAAATTAAACATACACTGACTGAAATAAAATATATTATACAGAGACCTAACAGCAGACTAGAGGAAGGCAAGAAGCAAGTCAAAAATTTGAAATATAAAAAATCAGAAAACACTCAACTGGAAAAGCAAGAAGAAAAAAGAATAAAAAAATGTGAAGATAATGTAAGGAGCCGCTGGGACAGCTTCAAGTGTAGCAACATCAGAATTGTGGGGGTGCAAGAGGAAGAGAGAGAGCAAGATACTGAAAACCTATTTAAAGAAATAATGACTGAAAACTTCCCACATCTGGTAAAAGAAATAGACTTACAAGTCCAGGAAGCACACAGAACCCCAAATAAAAGGAATCCAAAGAGGACCACACCAAGACACATCATAATTAAAATACCAAAAGCAAAAGACAAAGAGAGAATATTAAAATCAGCAAGAGAAAAACAGTTCATTACCTGCAAGGGAGCACCCATACGTCTGTCAGCTGATTTCTCAACAGAAATGATGCAGGCCAGACTGGCGTGGCAAGAAATATTCAACGTGATGAATAGCAAGAACTTACAACCAAGAATAATCTATCCAGCAAAGCTATCATTCAGAATTGTAGGGCAGATAAAGAGTTTCACAGATAAGAAAAAGCTAAAGGAGTTCATCAACTCCAAACTAGTATTATATGAAATGCTGAAAGGTACTCTTTTAGAAGAGGAAGAAGAAAAAGATAAAAGAGAAAAAATTATGAACAACCAATACATATCAACAAGTGAATCTAAAACTTAAGTGTATTAAAAATCTGATGAACAGAATAAACTAGTGAATATAATAGAATCAGGGGCATAGAAAGGGAGTGGACTGACAATTCTCAGGGGGAAAGTGGTGGGGGGGTGCAGAGAGAGACTGGACAAAAGTAATACACCTATGGATGATGACAATGCAGGGGGAAGAGTAGAGAGAAGGGTGGGAGCCAGGTGGAGGGGAGCTATGGAGGGGAAAAAAGAGAAACAAATGTAATAATCTGAATAATAAAGATTTAATTAAAAAAAAAGATGGTGGCACCCACAGCAAATAAGGAGGGAATATGCTAATTGACTGTCCTGCCCTCAAAGATATTGATGCCCACAATCAATAAGGAGGGAATCTGTTAATTGACTGTCCCACCCACAAAGATGGTGGCGCCCATAGCCACAAGATGGCTGCACCCAGGCCCCTCAATCCTGCTGGGGTGGCAGGTCCTTTGCAAGGCTGGGCCTGTTCCCAGGTGGGCCAGGCCACTCTGACCACCTGCCTCCGGAGTCCCTCAGTCCCCTCAGTCCCCCAGCCACCAAGGGCCAGCCCGAGGTGCAGGCAAGCCTTAGATGGTGGCTGCCCAGGCAATGCCCAAGGTGCAGGCAAGCTTCTGATGTAAGCTGCCCAACCACCCAGTGCTGAGCCAAGGCACAGTTAACCAGGGCCAGCCGACACTTGTGCTGCTGGCAGTGGCAGTAGCAGAGGGGTGATGGGGCATTGCCTTCCCCTGATTGCTGGGTCAACTTCCACCCCTGAGAGTTCCCAGATTGTGAGAGGGGGCAGGCTGGGCGGAGGGACCACTCCCTTACATTGCATGAATTTTCATGCACCAGACCTCTAGTACTATATAATAAAGACAATGTGAAATATATTTATGGGCTAATAAGGAAAGCTAGCTAAAATTTACTAAGTTACAATAGCTAAGTCTAGAGTTCATGTCTGTAAATAAAAGATACATTTGCAATAAGTAGCATCATTTTATTATCAATAACATTATAAAAATGCTTCCAATTATAATTGTCAGGTGCCTTCAATTGTAAGGTGCCCTTCAATATCAGAGATTTTTAAATTGAGTAAATTTGAGGCTTAAAAATAAGCTATCTATAACACATATATACACATATATATTGTAAATTATAGTATTTGTACATTATTAAAAAGTAATTATTTTAAAAATATCATTCAGTAAATTCTTATCTCAGTGAGAATTTTCACTATGTCTGTGAAAGTTGAGTAACACAATTTCTGTACAAAAACTCTCTAGTGTTGTGGTCTAGAACTGAATGAATAAACAATACTATAAGACAAACAACTGACTGGGAGCAAATATTTGCAATATATATTATATACAATAGATGCAACTTTGCTAGTTATAAGGTACTTCTACAAATCAGTAAGTTATTATCTTTTTACATAGAATTAAGAAGTTATTAAATATTTGTTGAGTCCATGATTATAAAACAAGTTCTAAATCTGATTGCTTCTGCAACATCACCAAGTTTTCTCATGGACTAGGGACATAGAGGGATATGGAAAACTGTTTTTGAAGAAGTACCTCAATATCCAGTTAAGAATACTACTGCACTTTAATTAATTGCCTAAGTTACAAAAAAAAAAAAAAAGAAAGAAAAATGCTGAAGTTACTTCCCTTATAAGTCTTCTCACATTTTTAATAATAATAATTGGACAAAGATCAAAAACCATATCACTAAAAAGGATAAATAAAACCAAAAAGCAGGCAGAAATATGCCTTAGGATTACTGAAACATGCAAAAAAAAAGATTAATCAGAAGTTTTCCCCATTTTTTGTACTGGCTGCTGCTGGAAGCTATCCATTGTCTACACTATCATGAAAGCACAACAGAGAACTCAGAAGGCTGATAGACCTTGAGCTTTAGCAAGGGCTAAAAGCTATGCACCAATTGTTCTATCAAGACAATGGTGACTCAAGCAATTTCCTGATCTAATAGTCTCAAAGTAAATCTTTACTAATATTTACTGACCTTTAAAATAGTCTGTCTGCTACCAGCTTGCCTGTCGGTCTAAGGGCAAAATGTATATTCTAACATTGAGTAAGAGCTAACAGGACCTGGGCCCCAGTGAAGCCTTTCTCCTAGAAAAAGGTTGTCCACCTGACCCCACCATGATTTCTAAATTCATACTTTTTTTCTAGTGTATTCATTTGTGTGCAGCCCTTCTGCAGAGCCTGAACCCTAGCCATGCTGGTTGCAGCTTCACAGGTTGCAAATCCTAAAACCCATCTCCTTATTAAAATAAGAAAAAAGAAAAGGAATGAATTCTTGCCTATGCCAGCCTATAGTTTATTTAATGAGGAACAAAGAATGAGCACAGTATTATAGAAAAATCACATCTGCTCAGGCACATGTCTAGAGTAGGATTACCTTTGTTCCAGGAACACCTGGAATACCAATGCCTGAAATACCAGGATCACCTTTCTCTCCTTTCTGTCCAGGTAATCCTGGGGAGCCAGGTTGTCCAGGAACTCCAGGAATACCAGGGGAACCTTTTATACCCTGAGGGCCTGTTGAAAACATGTAAAATGCAATGTTTTACAAAATACTTTTTTATTTGTGGCATATCTGTCATGCATATAACCGAACAAAAGATTTTTTAAAATAACTCTACAAATTCTGCTGTATAACAATGAGCTTCACAAGCAGGATCTTATAAAAGCCTATTCTATAGGAAGTTTAAGTGAAAGGAGGTACAGCTAGAAAAAATATACAAGTTTGTAAAATTTTACTTTTAACGTTTCTAAAGTTCTTTCCCTTAATTCCTAGTTCAAATATTTGTATAATGAGACAGTTTTCCCCACTAATCAACTTAAATATTGTCTCAGTTTGATTCTATCCACACTAATCTCTTTTTTGATAACAAAGATAATGAACTATCTTCCATTAGTGGATCAAAATACTTGGGAGATTTCATTACTCACCTGGAAATCCCATATCACCTATGTTTCCTTTAAGTCCACGTGGCCCTGTAAGTCCTGGCTCCCCAGGGAGACCAGGGCTACCCTTGGGACCTAGAAATGTCAAATTAGTAAAATTAAGACAAGTCATCAATATTGAGGCTTCTTGGTTTCCTGGAATGGATCATAATTAAAATGCAAGTATGGAATTGATAGATCCGATCTTAATACATGATCAAGTTCCAAAGACTTAACCTAGCATAAAATGGGCAAGAAATCTCCTTTAGATCATATTACAATATAATCTCAATAATAGAGGTCTCCTAATACAAATTTATTTTTTAAATGGAAAACTTTTACAAGGACACCTTGTTTCTTGCTAAAAACTATTACAAAACTCTGAAGTCCCATTTGTTGTATGTGTCTACGCTTTACTGTATTCATCATAGATGAATACAACATAATGAATCTGTTTTTAAAATATTCAGAAGTAGCTTTCCCATGTAGATTCTGGTTATGTGAGACCAAAAAGAGGAAAGTGGTAATCTGTCATGATATAACCCAGTACATTAGGCCAGGAGTAGATAAGTGTTGATGGAGAGGTTCTGGACTGTCACCTCCAACCGTCATGGCAGCTCTTACACATTCTTCTTAGAGCTTAGGTGCTTGAGCTCTAAGATCTCCAATGTTGCCTTAATCAATTTTTAATTGATTTTTTTCTTTCACAGTTGCTTTAACTTGGGGACAAGAAAGCAGAAGTGAAGGATATAAAGATAATTTATTTTTCCAACTACATCAAGGCAATGTCATGCAGAGTCTAAAACAGAATAATGGACTTCAGGGGTTCTTATGATAATAGGACCAGGTCCTCTTTATTCAATAGAAACCCAAGTAAAAGAAAATGGCTTCAGATGCAGCAAGAAAGAATTTTATTAGAGATAACAAAAAAAAAAATCTATGTTGACTGTAAGAAGGTGATTAATACTGTAACAGACTACCAAGGTAGGTGGTAAAATTTTCAACCCTTGAAACTTAAAAAAAAAGTATCTATTTTTAAAATCATGTGTTTAATATAGCATAATTATTGACCCTGTCTAAAGGCTCCTACTAGATAATTGTCTTACTTATGCTGCAATTTATATAAATAAAACCCATAACCTTACTTGGATATCCTACTGATTCTGTGTAACTCTGCTACTACCCCCCCCAAAAAAAAACAATACCAAAGCAAAACATCCTACATGTCTTGACTGTTGATACTTGGGCCAAATGGCAACATTTTTGCTAAAGAACACCATGTTTCAGTAGCTATTCAAGGATATTGCCATGATCATCACACATGACAATTAAATAATTAATTTTTAGGGTTCAGGATCAGGTATCCAATTTCTACAGATGGTCTATTATACCTACCTGGTGATCCTGGTAATCCAGGTTTTCCAGTCAGTCCAGGTTGCCCTGGGTCTCCAGGCAAACCCTGGTAACCTTTTGGCCCTGAAATTCCAGGTATACCTTCCAACGATGAGAATAAGAGACAGGTTAGGCTCATATTAGTAATACATTAAATTAATTTGGCAAAGGAGAAGCAGCAAGATGGTGGCATAGGTAAACACCTGTATGTATTGCTGCCTCCCACAACCACATCAAAATTACAGGTAAAAAAATAGAACAACCATCATCCAGAACCATGGGAAAGCTGGCTGAGTGGAAGAACTACAACTGGGGAAGTAAAGAACAAAGCACATTGAAACTGGTAGGAGTCATGGAGACGTAGAGGCAAAACAGGCTGGTATCCAGGTATGCTGTTTTTTAATCAGGAGGGAGGTACAAGCTCCCACTTGCTCTGAGCTCCAGCACTGGGCGAAACTTTGGGGATCCAGTCACTTATGAGGAGAAACTAGACTGTCTGGCATTGGGCTTTCTCCTAATGGAAGTGCTTGCAACAGTCATTGTTCCCAAGCTGGGACCTCTCTGCTGCAGGACTGACTGGCAGTCACTGCTGTTTACTCCATCCTGGAGATTCCCTGAGACCCCACCCCATCCAATTTGCAACCCCACCCAAGCCATGTGCAGAGGCTTTTGCATATGAATGGCCGGTCCTTTCTCAGCCTAAAACCTGTCAAACTGCAGCTGGGTCATGAAGCCCCAAAGCTATCAAAAGAACGCAAAGGCCAGGACTGCAGCAGTCTGCCGTGCTTCAAAGCTGGGCCTCATCTGTACACTTCCAAACACCATATAAAGAGGAGGAATCTTCAGATCTCTCTGCAGCTCCTACTGGGTGGCCCGAGGCAGTGACTGACTTTGCACCTCATTGGAGATCCAAGAGCCAGTGTACCCAGGGGTCAGTGTGAGACTATGGCAGATTACAACTCTTCATATCCATAAATGACACACTCAAAGGGCAGACTCAGTGAGCACCAAAGTATCACTGAAGAAAGTCCTGCCCATAAGGGTGTCTCCTGCACAGCAGCTCTTCCATTGTAGACACAGGTGGTCCTCACAGCCAATTGGCCTGGAGATAAACAAACACAGGAATGCAGCCAAAATGTGGAGACAAAGAAACATGTCACAAATGAAAGAAATGAAAGAAAGCAAACTATTGTATATAGAGTTCAAAACCACAGTTATAAAGTTACTTAAGAATCTTCTAGAAACCTCTGAGGAACTTAGTGAGATCTTCAAGGATCTTAGCGAGAATGCTGAAAAATGGAAAAGGACAAGTCAGAAATTAAGCAAACACTGACTTAAATACAGAATAATACAGAGATTCAACAGTAGAGAGTCCAAATAATAAAGTCAAAGATTTGAAGCAGAAAACACCCAGCCAGAAGGGCAAAAAGAAAAAAGAATCCAAAAATAAGAAGATAGTGTAAGGAGCCTCTGGGACAACTTCAAATATACCAACATCTGAATTGTGGGGATACCAGAAGAAGAGAGAGAGAAAGATGTTGAAAACCTATTTGAAGAAATAATGGCAGAGAAAAAAGATGGCAACTAGCAGGAAGGTAGGGAGGGAGAGTTTGAGGGAACAATAGAGGAGTGTCTGGACATATGTGGGTGTGCATATAAGTGAAATAGGGATAGTTAGATCCTGCAGGTCTTCCAAGGGCTGCCAATCTGGGCAGTCTTAAATGGCAAAACCCTGCTGCCACCACAAATACTCCAGAAAGTACACTGGTGACACAGAGACCCTGTCATCTTGAAGAACAGAGCTGCCTGAGACTAGCTAAAATCCTAGCCTCACCACCACCCAATCTGGTCTCCATAGCAAACTGGGACTCTACAGCCACTCTGGTAGAAGACCTGCAACCACAGCTGCAGACCCAGGGATACCAAGACTCCAGGCACCTTGGCCACATTTTTTTTTGTGAGTCATAAAGCCAATCCCCCTCTCCCATTGCCCCCGTGGCAGCGGCATTGTAACTGCCAGAATCCAGCCTCACAAAAGGGCTTTCTGCACATACACACAGCAGCGGCAGCTCTACCTGACTTTGAGCCTTGGTGTTGGACATGGGAAGTTTGTTTACCATGACCAGGCTCCCCACTCAGGCAGGGAGATTGTGCTGAATTTGACCTTGGGGGAACATCCTTGGGGAAATTATTTTCTGTGACCAGATCCCTCACCCACGCAGGGCAGGGAGACAGCGCTGAATTTGAGCCTGGACATGCGAACTCAGAAAATTTGATTCCCTCTACTAGGCTCTGCACCCAGGCAGGAAGGCTGTACTGAATTTGAGCATAGGAATGCATCTTTGGGGAGATTGTTTTCTGCAGCCAGATCCTGTGCCCACGCAGGAAGACAGCACTGAATTTGAAACTGGGAGTGGAGACCTGGGGAGTTTGTTTTCCATTACCAGACCCTACACCATAGCAGAGAGGCAACACTGAATTTGAACCTGGATGTGTGAACCTGGGGAGTTTGTTTCCCTCACCCAGGCTCCACACTCAGGTAGGGAGGCTGTACTGAATTTGAGCATAGGTATGTGACCTTGGGGAGATTGTTTTCTGTGAACAGATCCTGTACCCATGCAGGAGATGACACTGAATTTGAGCCTGCGGGTGCAAACCCAGGGAGTTTGTTTCCCATGATCAGACCCTGCAACCAAGCAAGGAGAATGTACTGAATTTGAACCTGTATATGCAAAATCAGGGAGTTTGTTCCCCATGACCAGACCCCATGCCCCCACAGGGTGGCAGTGCTGAATTTGAGCCTGAGTGCATTGACACAGGGAGTTTGTATCCTGCAGTACAGATCCACATGACCAGACCCCATGCCCACACTGAGTGGCAGAAAGCTGTTTTCCACAGGGCAGGAGTAGACCTCTTTCCAACACAGTGCGATTATGCAAACCAGATTCCCAAGCAGATCTGGGACTCTGAATTTTCATACAAGAGGCAACAATGAGCACCAGTGACTAGACTCTGTTTCTCATTGTGGGCGCCCAGAATCCCTGATTCTAGTACATTCACACAAAGAGCCAGCAACTCCAATTCTTGGTGCATGTGCAAGCATGGACCCTGATACTTGGTGCGACATAGCACCAAGCAACAGAGACCCTGATACTGGAGTTTTGGCACAAAGGGAGCCTCTGACTCCTGACATACACTAGGAGACTTTGATTTTTTTCACACCCTAGCAGATTCTCTGTTTCAACATGGCTCAGGAAGGCTTCCTGATTCTAGGTGCACACACAAAGCCACACTAAGTGCCTGTGACTGACCCGGGGCGAGCGTGGCCCCCACCAACCCAGAGCAGTTGCATGTCTTGGTGTCAGAGCTCTACAGTGACACTTGGGGGGTGCAATATTCCCACTGAACAGGGACCAGGCCCCAGCAACTTGATGTTTGAACCTTCTGGTGATAGAGTGGGGAGACAACAAAACATTCTCCAGAGGAAATAAAAGGAGGGATTGCCAAGAAAGGAATTCAGTGAAACTGAAGCATATAACATGACAGAAAAAGAATTCAGAGTAATGGTCATACAGTTCATACACCTGATGGATGAGAAAATCAACAATCTATGCAAAATTCAGAAAGAAATGAAAAATCATATAGCTATAATCAAACCACCATGGAAATCTTCCACAGTAGATGAGAAGAAGCAGAGGGCCAAAATAGTGCATTAGAAGATAAAGTACAGACACAAGACCAATCTGAAGAGTAACTAGAGAAGAAAATTAAAAAGCAGGAAGCTTTGGGAAAATGCAAAACGAAATAACATATGCATAATAGGGATGCCTAAAGGATAACAAGAGCAGCAAGGATAAGAAAAATTATTTCAAGAAATAATGAAAGATAACTTCCTGGATATGTGGAAGAAAAAAGTTATACAAGTACAGAGAGTCCCAAACAAGGTGAATTCCAAAAGACCCACACCAAAACACCCTATAATTACAATGACAAATGTTAGCAACAAAGAGAGAATCTTAAAGGCTGCAAGAGAGAGACAGAGAATTACCTACAAAAAAATTCCCCTATCAGATTATCAAATGATTTCTCAACAGAAACACATCAAGCTAGAATGGAATGGAAGGAGATATACAGAGTGATGCAAAGCAAGGAACTTACTCCAAGAATAGTCTATCCAGCAAGACTGTCAATCAAAATTGAAGGGGAAATGAGGAGCTTTGCAGACAAAAAAAAAAAAAAAGGCTAAAAGAGTTTATCACTACCAACCCAGGAATGCAGGGTATGCTGTTAAAAAGAAAAAAGGAAGAAGGGACACAGGCTCAAATAAATAATGGCTACAAACAAGTACCTTTCAATAATAACTTTAAAAGTAAACTGATTAAATGATCCAATCAAAAGACATCAAGTGGCTGAATGGATAAAAAAAATCATGATCCATATATACACTGTCTACAAGAGACTCACCTCAGAACAAGGGATTCACACAGACTGAAAGTGAAGGGATGGAAAAATATAATTCAGGGAAATGAAAATGAAAAAAACAGCTGGGGTAGCAATACTTATATCTGACAAAATACACCTCAAAGTGAAAGCCATAATAAGAGATAAGGAAGGCCACTTCATAATACTAAAGGGATCAATACAACAAGAAGATATAACCTTGATAAACATATATGCACCCAATGCAAGAGGAACCAAGTACATTAAAAAAAAAAACTCCTGAAAGATATCAAGGGAGAGATTAACAACAATACAATACATCACTGGATAAATCCTATACACAAAACATCAGCAACAAAACAGCAATCCTAAATGACTCACTAGATCAGATATATTGAATTGACAACTTCAGAATATTTCACCCCAAAGCCACAGAAGATAACTTCTACTCAAGTACACATAGGTCATTTTAAAAAATAGACCACATATTGGGTCACAAGCAAAGTTATCCCAAATATAGGAAGATTAAAATCATATCAAGCATCTTCTCAGACCACAATGGCATAATATTAGAAATAGACTACCATAAAAAAAACAATTCAAAGGACTCAAACAATTGGAAGCTGAATAGCATGTTATTCAATATTGATTGGGTTACCATTGGGTTACCAATGAGATCAAAGAGGAAATTAAAAATATCCTGGAAACTAATAACAATAAAAAGATTACAATCCAAAACTTAAGGGACACAGTGAAAGCAGTTCTGAGAGAGAAGTTTATAGCTCTACAGGCTTACCTCAAAAAGCAAGAAAAAATGGTAGTAAATCATCTAATTCTACAACTCAAAGACTTAGAAAAAGAGGAACAAGAAAAGCACAGATTGAGCAGAAGGAAGGAGATAATAAAGATTAGAGCAGAAATAAATGACAAAGAGACCAAAAAAAAAAAAAAGATAAACAAAACCAAGAATTGGTTCTTTGAAAGGATAAACAAGACTAATGAACCTCAAGCCAGGGTCACCAAGAAGTAAAGATAGAGACCCAAATAAACAAAATCAGAAATGAAAGAGGCAAAATAACAACAAACCACACAGAAATATAAAGGATTGCTTAAAAATACTATGAACAACTCTGTTCCAACAAGGTGGACAACCCGTATGAAATGGAGATATTTCTAGAAAAATACAGCCTTCCAAAACTCAATCAGAATTATTCTAAAAATCTCAATAGGCCGATAACCATGGAAGAAATTAAAGGAGCCATAAAAAAACCTTCCAGCAAACAAAAACCTAGGCAAGATATCTTCACAAGAGAATTATACAAAACGTTCAAGGAAGAACTAAAACCCATCTTCCTCAGATTATTTAAAAACATTCAGGAGGAAGGAACACTTCCAAACGCATGCTATGAAGCCAGCATGATCACCCTAATACCAAAATCAGATAAAGACAACACAATGAAAGACAATTATAGATCAATACCCCTCATGAATATCCATTTCAAAATCCTCAACAAAATTCTAGCAAATCGGATCCAACAGTACATCAGAAAGATCATACACCATGACCAAGTAGGATTTATCCTGGGGATGCAAGGATGGTACAATATCTGTAAATCAATAAATGTGATACATCACATAAAGAAATTGAGAGATAAAAATCACATAATCATATCAATTGATGCAGAAAAAGCATTTGACAAAATCCAACACCCTTTCTTGATAAAAACTCTCAGCAAAGTGGGAATAGAAGGATCATACCTCAACATCATAAAAGCCATATATGATAAACCCACAGATAAAATCATACTCAATGGGCAAAAACTAAAACCATTTCCCCTAAGAACAGGAACAAGACAGGGATTCCCACTCTCACCTCTCCTGTTCGACATAGTACTGGAAGTATTAGCCATTGCAATTAGACAAGAAGAAGAAATTAAAAGCATCCGAATTGGAAAAGAAGAAGTAAAGCTGCTCTTTTTGGCATATGTCATGATACTGTACATAAAAAACCCAAAAGACTCCATCCAAAAGTTAATAGACGTAACAAATGAGTTCGGCAATGTAGCAAGATACAAAATTAATTCCAAGAAATCTATGGCATTTCTATACACTATTAGTGAAATTACAGAAAGAGAGACTAAAAAAGCAATCCCATTTACCATATCACCAAAAAAATTAAGATACGTACCTAGGAATAAACCTAACTAAGAAGGTTAAAGACCTACACACAGAAAACTACAGGCACTGAAAAAAGAGATAGAGGAAGATGTAAACAGATGGAAGAGCATACATGCTCATGGATTGGGAGAATCAACATCATTCAAATGTCCATACTACCCAAAGCAATCTATCGTTTCAATGCACTACCCATTAAAATACCAACGACATATTTCACAGACTTAGAAAGAACTCTCCAAAGATTCATCTGGAACAAAAAAAGACTCTAAATAGCCACAGCAATTCTGAGAAAGAAAAATAAAGTAGGTGGGATCTCAATACCAGATTTCAAGCTATATTACAAAGCAACTGTTCTCAAAACAGCCTGGTACTTACACAAGAACAGACATACAGTTTAGACCAATGAACAGAATAGAGAATCTAGATATCCACCCAAAACACTATGCTCAATTAATATTTGACCAAGGAGGCATGAACATACAATTGAGTCAAGACAGCCTCTTCAATAAATGGTGTTGGGAAAATTGGACAGATACATGGAAAAAAATGAAACCAGACCACTAACTTACACCAAATACAAAAATAAACTCAGAATGGATACAGGACTTAAACCTAAGATGGGAAACCATAAAAATAGTAGAGGAATCCAGAAGCAGCACAATCTCAGACATATGCTGAAAGAACTTCTTCACTGATACTGCTCTAAGGCCAATGGAAGCTAAAGAAAAAATAAACAAATGGGACTACATCAAAATAAAAAGCTTTTGCACAGCAAAAGAAACCATCAACAAAACAACAAGAAACACCACTGTATGGGAGAACATATTTGCAATGTTATCACTGATAAAGGTTTAATCTCCAACATCTACAGCCAACTTATACAACTTAATAAAAGGAAGATAAATGATCCAATAAAAAAAAGGGCAATGGACCTAAATAGAACCTTTTCAAAAAGCGATAGGAGGAAGACCAAGAGACACATGAAAATATGTTCAATGTCTATAATTATCTGAGAGATGCATATCAAACAACAATGCGATACCATCTCACACCTGTCAGAATGGCAATCATCAACAAATCAACAAATGACAAGTGTTGGTGAGGATGTGGAGAAAAAGGAACCATTGTGCACTGTTGGTGGGAATGCAGACTGGTGCAGCCACTGTGGAGAACAATATGGAGTTTCCTCAGAAATCTAAAATTGGAACTCCCATTTGACCCAGCAATCCCCCTCTTAGGCATATACCCTAAGAAATTAGAAATACCAATCAGAAAGGATTTATGTACCCCTATGCTCATAGCAGCACAATTTACAATAGCTACAATTTGGAAACAGCCTAGGTGCCCATCAGCAGATGAGTGTATCAGAAAACTATGGTACATCCACACAATGGAATTCTATGCTACCATAAAAAAGAAACAATTATTACCATTTGCAGCAACTTGGATGGAACTGGAGAGCCTTATGCTAAGTGAAATAAGCTAGTCAATGAAGGAGAAACACCACATGATCTCTCTCATTTGTGGATAATAAAGAACATTATAAACTGATGAACCAAAGGATAGATATAGAGGCAGTAAAGCATCAAAAAGACTGTCAAATTACAGCAGGAAGTTTAAGGAGTGTTGGGGTATATAAGAGATCAACCAAAGGACATGTATGCATGCATATAAGCATAATCAATGAACACAAGACACTGGGGGTTTAGGGTATGCCTGGGAGGGAGGGCAATGGGAAGATATGTTGCATGTAACACATTAATATAAAAATAAAATAAAAATAAAAAACTGTGGTACATCTATACAATGGAATATTATTCTGCACTAAAAAAGAAGGAATTCCTACCATTTGGAACAATATCGTTAGAAGTGGAAAGCATTATCTTAAGTGAAATAAATCAGTCAGAGAATGATAAATATCACATGATCTCACTCATGTTTGGGAAATAACGAACAACATAAACTGATGAACAAAAACAGATTCAGAGACATGGAAGCATTGATCATACTGTCAAATCTCAGAGGGAAGGAAGGGGAGGGTGGGGGTAAGAGGAAGAGATCAACTAATGGACTTGTATCCATGCATATAAGCCTAACCATTGGACACAAACAACAATGGGGTGAGGGCATGACTGTGGGGGGTGGTTTGTAAGGTAATGGAGGAATGGGAACAAATATATCTTAATAAATAACGATATTAAAATGCAAAAATAAGAAAGAATGACATAAAACTTTCCATACCTGGTGAAAGAAATAGACTTACATGTCCAGGAAGGGCAGAGAACCCCAAACAAGAGGAATTCAAAGAGGACCACACCAAGACACATCATAATTAAAATGCCAAGTGCAAAATACAAGGAGAGAATCTTAAAAGCAGCAAGAGAAAAGCAGTTAGTTACCTAAAAGAGAGTACCCATACAACTGTCAGTTTATTTTTCATGAGAAACTATGCAGACCAGAAGGGAGTGGCAAGAAATATTCTAAGTGATGTATAGCAAGAACCTACAATCAAGATTACTCTACCCAGCAAAGCTATCATGTAGAATTGAAGGTCAGATAAAGAGCTTCATAGACAAGAAAAAACTAAAGGAGTTCGTCACCATCACACCAGTATTATATGAAATGCTGAAGAAAAAAAAAAGGTAAAGATAAAAATTATGAACAACAAAGTGACAACAAATACATGTCTATCAACAAGTGAATCTAAAAATCAAACGACTAAAAAATATGATGAACAAAATAAAGTGGTGAATGTAATAGAATCAGGGACACGGAAATGGAGTGGACTGACTATTCTTGGGGGGAAGGGGGTGGCAGGTGCAGGAAGAGATGGGACAAAGATTTTATATGCATGTATGCAGTAACTATGTACCTGGACAGTGGGGTGGGGTGGGAACTGGGCAGAGGGAAGCTATTGGGGGGAAAAAGAGGAAAATCTGTAGTAATCTGAATAATAAAGATTAAAAAAATAAATTTAGCATAAAATTAATTTGGCAAAACAAGCTACTCAGATTCTGATCTGTGAGAAATACAGAAACTAGTTATACTCAGACACAATATAAACCAACAGCACTGGACTCACACTAATAGACTCTCCTTTTTATTTAGTTTCCATTATGGATTCAGAGCATTCACTTAAGCGACTTTCCTTCCTATGCTTAATACTTTTACATTGGAAACTGAAGGATTTGGGGCAGATTATCTCTAAGCTATTTCTTATATTCTTCATCTTTAATAATCCTACATTAGAGGCAAGTATAGGGTCTTTACTAATTCTATTTTACAGAAAGCATAAAATTAAAGAGAAGTATTGCAAGGAATAATTCAAGAAATATATCATTTATATCCTAATACATATAAACCTTGAGTTATAATGATCAGTAACGACCAAGCCTCAACCAACTGGAAGTCAGTCCTGGCAACCCAGCACTAACTGCTTCTACTGCAGGCATGGTGCCCCAGCACTGACTGCTGAGGGAGATGTGAATCAGGGCCAGAGAGAGGCCTGAAGAGAGAAGCAGGGCCTCATCTGTTGCCTCTGTGGGAGTTTTTGATCAGCACTTGCGTCTTTCTCTCCCAGTCTGGCCAGGGGCTGCCCCTCCATTTTTCTCCAGGCCTCCACTGGGACAGCTGATCAGCCTTGCCTTTCTGATCAGGCCCCATTGATAGGCCCAGAGATGCTGACTGGTATAGGAACCAACCAATCAGAACCAAGTGTGGGTGCTATGGGGAGCCAATGCCTGCCTAGGAAGAGGAGGTATTGACACTGATTTTCATAGAATCTGATCAATCAGAACCAAATTGGACAGCAGAGGAGGGGAGTTGGGGGTGAGGTCAGGCTAGCAAGGGAGGGCTGTTGGGGGTGATATCAGGCCAACAGGGGAGGGCAGTTGTGAGTGAGATCTGGTCAGCACGAGAGGGCCATTGGAGGTGAGATCAGGCCAGCAAGGGAGGGGAGTTGGGGGTAACCAGGCCAGCAGGGAAGGGAAGCTAGGGGCGATCAGGCTATCAGGTAGAGGCAGTTAGGGGCAATCAGGCAGGTCGGCAGGTGAGCAGTTAGGATCCAGCATTCCGAGATTGCGAGAGGTATGTCCAACTGCTGGTTTAGGCCACAGAGATTGGGCCTAAACCGGCAGTTGGACAACCCCCAAGGGGCCCTCAATTGGAGAGGGTGCAGGCTGGGCTGAGGGAACTCCCTCTGTGCACAAATTTTGTGCACCAGACCTCTAGTATATATATAAAAGCCTAAGCAACCATCCAACCATTAATCTAGAAGCTATGACATGCACTGACCACAAGGGGCAAATAATGCACAGGAATGGAAACATGTAATAGTCTGTTAAATATCAGAGAAGAGGGGGTGGGGTGGGGCAAGATTAACCAAAGATCTTATATGCATATTAGAGGCATGGTGCATGTATTCGTGCACCAGTGGGGTCCCTCGACCTGGCCTGAACCCTCTTGCAATCTGGAACCCCTTGGGGGATATCAAACTGTCAGTTTCTGCCTGATCTCCACAGGCCAGGCTGAGGGACCCCACCAGTGCATAACTCTGTGCACTAGGCCTCTAGTTTTAGAAATAATAAAAAATTAAGTGGTCCTGAATCTTCTGTAACTATACACAGAATTACTGTAATGCCTTAAACACATTTTGAGGGAAGAACCCCCACCAAGTCTTCCTCATAAAGAAATTTATAATATCTGTATACACATATACCCATACACACACTCACATGCACACCTGGACTGACTATATTAATGGTTATAGCACAAAAAGAGCCATAAACTTTACTACAAACTGCAAATAAACCAGTCCTGTTTTAAAGTTCCCTATTATTTTAAAGGCTATTCTATATAGATTGGAGTGTAAGCACTTTATTAATTTGTATGTATCCATATTTTCTGACGTATTGCTGTGAATGTTGTACTTTTATAAAAATAAGAAAGAATTTTTATTTAAAAATAAATGCTATAGTACTTAATACTTTAATTGGTTCTAATAAAGTGACTATATAAACATAGTTGTTCTCTAGATCTACATTCAGTGACTCCCCTCCCTCTGCCCCAGAGTTTGGCTGTTCATAGTCCAATATTTGTTTATTTTGCCAAGATAAAATAACAATGAACTGTATTTCAAAGCAATCTATGATGTGGATATCAAAATACTGCAGGACAATAATGTATCACTCTTCCCCATCTGGTTTCAAGGGGGGGGGGGAAATTAAAGGACCAGGAAATTTCTTTAACACTGTAATCTGTTTTCAAATCATTCTATCTTTTTCTCTCAGCTACACCCTATAATACATTCTGGAAGGCCTGAAGGTGACTGCCTAAGTTTATTTTAAAACTTTTCATTTTGTGACAGATAAATTAAAAATAAAATACTCAAACAAAAGTAGATAAAAAGAATAGTAAAAATCAAGGGAAATTAATTTTCATTACAAAAATTGATGCACCTTTTGTTGGTGAATTCAGGACTACAAGTCACTTTTAATGATATCAAAAATTGATATTCAGATATATCTGAAAATGTATTAATGAATAATATCTTCACTTACCTGGTAAACCAGGTTTCCCCTTCTCGCCCTTTGAGCCCAGCAGATCTGGATCCATTGGCCCAGGAGGGCCAGGAAGGCCAGGTTCTCCTTTACCTCCTTTTTCTCCTATAGGACCAGGAAGCCCTGGCTGACCTTGTAAACCATCATCACCTAAAATAGACATGTGTAGGAAGACACAACATATCAGATTTATACATCCAGGATTAATATATACAAACATTACTCATACGTTTCATAGTTTGGTAGGCCACCACCACTCAAAACATTTAGGCACCTTGGTTATTATCTATGAATAACTTGAGCTCACATACAGTTTTACACTCAAATGACAATCCTTCTTTCTTTTGAGATTCTTTGACAACTATAGTGACTGTAAATAAAATGAAAATTTAATTCTTGTATGTCATTATTTACCATGTTTCATGGTATCCAAACTAAGTATTCCACCAAATTGAAAATAGGACATATTTAAATTCCATATCACATAGAAACCAAATATAAGTAACTGTAGTTCACTTACATAGTCAAATAAAAATATTCTGTAATGAAATAATGCGATGTTTAATCTTCTCTCTTATATGCATCTGCCAGCAAACTCTGAATATTACCTTTGAGACCAGGAACACCACTCCTGCCAGAAATTCCCAATGGTCCTGGTGGGCCTGGAAGTCCCATGATACCTATTCCACCTTTGGTACCTTTAAAGAATATCAATAAGTAACTTTACCTTTCCTTGATTTTAGAAAGATAAAAGATATATTGTAAGATATTAACTGGAAAACTATTGAGATTTGGAGGGAAAACACTAAGTTTTACCCCTTTTCAACTAACCTTAGTGACTTCTATTGTTGAAAGCAATGAATAAAAAGACTCAATGTGGTAGCTAACCTCCAAAGATGAGCTACAAATAAAAAACATATCCCACTCTACATCATTGTGTAGTCTTCTCTCCTTGAATTTGGGATGACTTTGTTGTGACTTGACCTTGATTAGGTGACACTGTATGACTCCCAATGTGAGAGCATAAGAAGTATTGCAATTTCCTTCTGGGGCTCTTGAACACTCACTTTTGGTTTGGAGAATTATCTCCTTTGAAAACCAGTAGCCCTGAAAAGAAGTAACTACACTGACATTACCGTAATGTGAGCAGCCCAGGCCATGTGAGGAGGCACTATGGATAATGAGATACCATGTGAAGAGACTAAGGAATACTCAGATACCAAAGAACTACCATCTTGAAGAAAATCCTTCATCCCCAACTACTCTAGCTGGTGGAGCAGAGTTAAATGACTTAATTAAGGCATCCCATAATCCCTGACCTACAAAATCTTGAGCAAAATAAAATGGTTTATTAAACCATTAAATTTTGGGGTTGTTATACAGCAATATATAACTAGAATTCGCACAGAGGAAGTATAATACAAATAGCAAATTCAGTTTCCTGAAATCAAATATATTTAACACTTTTCCTTAAGGAATAGTGTCAATTCAGAAAAGTACAAGCGAATAATATAGTCATGTCAGTTAATTGCCTGAATCCAAAACCAGAGAAAACTTTAAACAAATTACCTGGAAATCCAGGGGTGCCTGCTTTTCCTGGAAGACCTGGCGATCCTGGGAGTCCCACAGGACCAGGCGCTCCAGGGATCCCTGGACTGCCTCTCTCACCAGGGGGACCTGGAACATCAAACCCAGGAGGCCCTGGATCCCCCTTCTCTCCTGGTATACCATGCAAGCCTAATTAAGACAACACCAATGTTAACAAGTTATTAAAGCAATTTTAAGAGAGGTATCTAGGTATTTTACTAGCAAACAAGTAATAGAATCTGATGTATAACAAACCTAACAGTGAGTTAAAAATATTTTTCACATCATGTATATAAAATGACCTAACAATTGAACTTTAGGTCTTTCATGTATATTTCTCTAGGAAAGTACTTCTCAAATTAAGATTAGTATTTTCTTAATTCTTAGTCCATCATGGAATAATCTGTATATATAAAAGACTAAGTAACCATCTAACTGTCCAATCAGCAGACACATATGACATGCATTGACCACCAGGAGGCAGACACTCATGGCAGGTGCTGCCGAGCTGTGGTGATTTGGAAGCGGAGGTTCTGGGGTGTGTCACCCCAATTCCTCACAGGGCCATGTGATTTCACCTTTGGCCATGGGTTATATTATTAAAATATTTCTTCTAAAAAATTTCCTTTCAATAAACATAAATCCATGCACCAGTCCACCAGTATTTTTTATAAAATACAAAAAGATTACTAAAAAATAAAATAAAAACAAAAACTAAATACGGGCTTAACTTTTGGTTATTATACTTAACAAAGTGAATTACATTGTCAAATTGCAATATAAGTTTCTAAATGCTTACTTTTAATTTCTTCTAATACAAATTCCGATGTAGGCTGGTAACAAATACTTTGCAGTTCAACAGTGGCCCTTGGATTTGCATTGCTCTAAGGTATTATAAATTACTGGAATATATTTCTGTAATCCATAAAAGTGATTACCAAGTAAGTAGTTATACACACCCTTTGACTTTATTTTGGCTTTGTATATTTGTTTGAATAATTATTTTTAGATTTTTTTTTTTGTGGGGAAGAATCCAAGATGGTGGCATAGGTAAACACCTACAAGGAAGCCTCGCACAACAATTTCAAAACTACAACTAAAAGACAGAATGGACAGCATCCAGAACCACAGGAAAGCTGACTGTGTGTAAATTCTACAATTAGAAGGAAAGAGAGGGGCTCACGGAGACCCAGAGGAGCGGCAAAAAGCTGAGGTACAGAGATGCATGCATGAAGAGATCAGGTACCAGAGTACCTGGCTGGCTTGCTCTGGTGGGAGGGAGATGGAGACCCCAATTGCATTGAACCCCTTATCCTACAGCACTGAACCCCAGGTCCAGGCGAGACATATATGGGGGAAGTTTGGACTGTGAAAAGGAAGAAGTGCATGGAAATTTAGGGGAGTCACAAAAGGGCAGAAGTCTGGTGGCACACACAGCACTATGCGCAGAAGACCCACTGCTGATTGTGCTGCTGGCTTTTACAAGTGAGTGGGAGACAGAGCATCCCAACTGGGCCACTTCTAACTCCACTAAACCCCAGTTTTGGGACCGAGACTCATATGGTCCCGAAGAGCTGGGGAGCTGGAAAAGCAGCAGTCTAGAGGCACTGCACATGGACACAGGGACCACTCTAGCAATTACCCAGAGTCATGTGAGACCCAGGGGCCATGGAAGGCAGGGCCAACTAGAAGGCAAGGAGGTCCGTTAAGCCCTGAGACTCCACCCATCCCAAGCTCAACAGAGAGGCTTTTGCAGTTTTGCAAGTCTTGTATCATAAGGCTGAATCCAACACAGAATTTCTCCGGCATAGTGAAAATGCCGAGACAAAGGAAGAGATCACAAACAAAAGAAATGGAGGAAAACAAATGACTGGATATAGAGTTCAAAAACATGGTTACAAGGTTTTTCAAGAATATCCTAGAAAAGATGGATAAATTTATTGAGACCCAAGAGGAGATGAAAAAGGACCAACTAGAGATGAAAAAGGACCAACTGGAGATGAAAAAGGACCAACTAGAAATTGAACATACGCTGACTGAAATAAAAAATATTATACGGAGTCCTAACAGCAGACTGGAGGAAGGCAAGAATCAAGTCAAAAATTTGAAATATAAAGAATCAGAAAACACTCAACTGGAAAAGCAAGAAGAGAAAAGAATCCAAACATGTGAAGATAATGTAAGGAGCCTCTGGGACAGCTTCAAGCGTACCAACATCAGAACTGTGGGGATGCCAGAAGAAGAGAGAGAGCAAGATACTGAAAACCTATTTGAAGAAATAATGACTGAAAATTCCCACATCTGGTAAAAGAAATAGACTTACAAGTCCAGGAAGCACACAGAACCCCATATAAAAAAAAAATCCAAAGAGGACCACACCAAGACACATCATAATTAAAATACCAAGAGCAAAAGACAAAGAGAGAATATTAAAAGTAGCAAGACAAAAACAATTACCTACAAGGGAACATCCATATGATTGTTAGCTGATTTCTCAACAGAAACTATGCAGGCCAGACAGGAGTGGCAAGAAATATTCAACGTGATGAATAGCAAGAACCTACAACCAAGAATACTCTATCCAGCAAAGCTATCATTCAGAATTGAAGGGCAGATAAAGAGCTTCATAGATAAGAAAAAGCTCAAAGAGTTCATCAACTCCAAACCAGTATTATATGAAATGCTGAAAGGTACTCTTTAGAAGAGATAAAAGAAAAAGGTAAAAGATAAAAAATTATGAACAAATACGTATCTATCAACAAGTGAATCTAAAAATTAAGTGAATTAAAAATGTGATCAACAGAATGAACTGGTGAATATAATAGAATCAGGAGTGGTGAATATAATAGAATCAGGAGCACAGAAAGGGACTAGACTGAAAATTCTCAGCGGGAAAAGGGTGAGGGGTGCAGGAAGAGACTGGACAAAAATCATACACCTATGGATGAGGTCAATGGTGGGGAGGTAAGGGTAAAGGGAGTGGCGGAAGCTAGGTGGAGGGGAGCTATTGAGGAAAAAAAAGAGAAACAAATGTAATAATCTGAATAATAAAGATTTAATTAAAAATAATTAATTTTAAATTTTGGTTTGTTTCTCAGTATTCCCGCCAAAATTTTACAGAAAAAGATATGACACTACAAAATATATAACCTTAGTAACATTCTAGAAGACAGAACTGCTAAAAAAATTCCCACAAAACACCAAGGTAGTTAAAAAGAATATGTTAAAGGAAAAATATTACACTATAAATATGGTGTGAGTTCCCACTCCAGTACCTATCAGGTATATGACTTAGTCATTTAATAATGTTGGTCCTTGTCCGTTAAGTAGGGATATGCCATAACTGACTGGAAGCTGAGGGCTGAGCAGGTGACCATTCCAAGTGACCCTTTAACAGTAAGATATAATTTTATTGTTGGAGATTCATATGCAATTATTTTTTACAAGAGATCAAAATGCTGGAATTTTAAGATCTGTTTAATGTCATATACCAGTATGTCCTTAAACTGATAAAATTCAATGTGAAGATCAGAGAATTCCTTTTAATTTGCACAGTGGTGATGGTTCTCATTGTGGCATTTTATAGTATAATACTATAACAGGGAGAGATATTTTATATTATTATATTTGTGAAGTGTGATGAGATATCTAGTAATAAGCACTAGTATAGCTCTATATGAATCATTGCTTGTTGTTATAAGATAACTCAAGTAATTTTTAATAGGTGAGTTTTGAAGATACCTATTTGTTCTTTGAAATATATTCCAAAGAACACTTCTACATAATAATTATAAAAAACTAGACTTAAGTCTGGAGAAATCTTGTTTCATATTTATATTTAAAGCTTTCATTTTAAGGTAGGACTTTTGAGAAAAAGTACAGTATCTGGTAGACCTGAAGTTCAAGAGGCAGAGTGTTACAGTTCAGCAGCAACCAAAGAACATGAGCAATCAAAGAAGAAACAAGTTGCAAAAGATTCATTGGGTTAGCAACAAAATTAATCACGTAAAGATTAGAATAAAAATGTTTACAAATATAAACTATTAGATACTGATTATCATATATTAGCAATGCATAAAGAAACAAAATCATTTATTTTAGATATCAGGTCAGATATTCATATAGCATATTCTATAAATCAAAGGTATTTGCCAATAGAGAAACAATAAAATATTCATATTCACAAAAACTAATATTCTTTGAAGTTGATCAGCTTTACATTTTTGTTTATCTTTGATCATTTATTGATTTGAATAGTTATTTAAGAATTTAAGCTTCTCAGGTTAGTTAGAATTTAAAAATTAACTTTATTTATACCTTAACAGGTTAGGGACATAGAACTCAATAATTATTAGTGGATGGCTATGATTAAGCAACCTATATGTACAAAGCAAGATTTCTTTCTTTTTTTTATGGGTTTATTTGTTTATTTTTAAAAAATAAATCTTTAATGTGCAGATTATTACAGTTGTTTTTTTCCTCCCCTTAGTTCCCCTCCATCTGGTTCTCACCCCACCCCATGCCCTTACCCACCCCCACTGTCTGTCCTGGTCCATAGGTGTAAGATTTTTGTCCAATCTCTTCCTGCACCCTCCACATCTTCTTCCCCCGAGAATTGTCAGTCCACTCCCTTTCTATGCCCCTGATTCTATTCTATTCACCAGTTTATTCTGTTAATCAGATTTTTTTATTCATTTGATATTTAGATTCACTCATTGATATATATGTATTTGTTATCACTTTGTTGTTCATAATTTTTATGTTTACCTATTTTCTTCTTCTTCCTCTTCTTAAAGAATACCCTTCAGCATTTCAAATAGATTTTCAGTATCTTGCTCTCTCTCTTCTTCTGGCACCCCCATAATTCAGATATTGGTACGCTTGAAGTTGTCCCAGAGGCTCCTTACACTCTCTTCATATTTTTGGATTTTTTTTTTTTTTGCTTTTTGCTTTTCAGGTTGAGTGTATTTTGCTTTTCCATATTTCAAATATTTGACTTTATTCTTGGGATCCTCTAGACTGCTGTTGGATCTCTGTATATTATTACTTCAGTCAGTGTATGCTTAATTTCTGATTGGTCCTTTTTCATATCCTTGAGCATCTCACTAAATTTCTCAGAGGTTTCTACAAGATTCTTGAGTAACCTTATAACCATAGTTTTGAATTCTATATCCAGTATTTTACTTTCATCCATTTCTTTCATTTGTGACTTGTTTCTTTGTATCTGCATTTTTCTGTCTCCCTGTGTTTGTTTCTATGTACAAGGGAGCTGCTAAGTCTCCTTGAGTTGATAGAGTGGCCTTGTGTGGTTGGTGTTCTATAGGGCCCAGTGGTTCAGCCTCCCTGGTCACCTGAGGTGGATGCTCTTGGTGAACCCTTTGTGGGCTGTTTGTAGAGTTTTGTTGTAGTTAACCCGTGATTGCTGTTGGTGTCACTGGGAGGAATTGACCTCCAGGTCAATTGGCTATGATGACCAGCTGTGTCTACACTGGAAGATCTGTTGCATAGGAGACAGCCTTATGGGGAAGGACTTGCTACAGTGGGGCTTCGATGATCACTGAGTCTGCACCTTGAGTGTGTCTCTTATGGATGTGAAGAGTTATAATCTGGATGGTCTCACTCTGACCACTGGGTACACTGGCTTTTATATCTCCAAGAAGGTGCAAGGTCAGCCACTGCCTGGAGCTGCCCAACAGGGGCTACAGAGACATCTACAGATTCCTCCTCTTTGTATAGGATTTGGAAGTACCCAGCTGAAGCCCAGCTGTGAAGCAAGGCTGGCCATGCTTTGGGCTTTCTTTTGGAAATTCTGGGGGTCTCTGATCCAGCTGCAGTTTGACAGGTTTTAGGCGAAAGCACAGGTCATGCATATGCAAAAACCAATGCACAGAGCTTGGGTGGGGTTATAAATTGGGTGGGGTGGGTCTCTGGGAATCACCAGAGCAGAGCAAACAGCTATGGCTACTAGTCATCCCTGAACCAGAGAAGTCCCCAGTTCTCCACGTCCCACGCCCCATGCAGGAACAATGATTGCTGTGAGCCCCTCTAAGAGAAAGCTGCCCTCACAGTCATGTCCTGATGACACAGTCCAGTTTTTCCCCCATATGTGCTTGGGTCCTGCAGAGTCTTGCCCAGAACTGCAGTTCAGAGCAAGCAGGATCTTGTATCTCCTTCCTGATTAAAAGAGCAGCACATCCAGATCCCAGCATTTTTTGTGCCTCTTCACCTCTTACCAGTCTCAGTGGGCTTTCTTCACCTCTTTAGTTGTGGAACTTCTGCTCAGCTAGGTTTCCTGTGGTTCTGGGTGGTAGTTGTTCTGTCGTTTAGTTGTGGTTTTGATGTGGTTGTGAGAGGCAGCAAGTATATGTGTTTGCCTATGATGCCATTTTGGTTCTCCTCAAGATTTCTTTCTTTACTGTTATTATTTATTGTATTAAAAATACTTGGCTGTATTTTAACAGCATTGATTTGTTCTATGAATACTGCCAGGAATAATAATTCTGGTATAATCAGGATGAAAAATGTTAGATAATTTCAAAAGCTCTGCTGAATCTCCTTATACAATAATAGGAAATATATGGATATATCTATGGAGGTCAAGTGCATTAGGGCTGTATAAGTATATTAAATTTATTGGTAGGTAAATGGAACTAGTTAATGGAAAAAAAGGAAAATTTCAAAAACATGTATTATCTGTGAAAAGTTTACACACGCACACATACACCCCACAGCCCAGGGGTTTTATAGCCACTAACCTTTAAAAATTGTAATGTACTCTCCTTCATCTATGAAAATGACATTAATAAATCTTTATTTGATTCACATTAGTCATGATGAACTTGAACCATTAAGTCACATAATTTTTCCCAAGACTAGACAAGCATTACAACAAATTGTGGACTTGGAAGTGAGAATATTTAAGTGATCTCTAGAAAGATTCATTAAGGAAGTAATCTTTTAGTTAATGGCCAAGTCAAGTAATAAGAATCCAAAACTTCTATTTCTTCATGGAATGAAAAATCACTTTTTTTTTTGTCACTTAGCATTTTTCTTTATTTCCTTGCTGTCAAATTAGGGACTGATATTCAACAGTTCCTTAATTTATAAACACATATTAAACTGTAGAGCTTGCCTTGAAAAAGAGAATGACAAATAGTAAAACAATTAAATAATCTCAGAAAACAAGTAAAAAAAAAGTCTGAAAAGCATAATGAGAATATTTTACTCTGGAGAGATGACAATACAAAACACTTTCCATTAAGTTTTCTATTAGAAGATAAAACTGTAAGCATATTAAATAAAATTCTTATTTAAAAAATTGGTAGTTAGAATTTCAACTATGCAGTATAAGTCAGGGATACAAAGATATTAGTAATAGCCTTGCTGATCTCCCTGCAATTGAGACAGAAGAACAGAAGTGATTATATTTTTTAAAAGGGCTAAGATAACATTCTGCTTTGATGATCTAATAAAATGTACTTTAAAAGTTGAGCACATATGTATCAAATATAAATCTAGTCTATTTAGTGGCAAAAAATTGTGATTTGAGGAAATTTCTGTATTAATATGTATGCATTGGATACATTTTCATGCCAGTTGTAAACTTCATTTGTTAGTTGAAAACTATTAAAATCTTGAATTCTATGGCAAAGTATATAGAATGGTGGGCAAAAGTATTTGAAGAATAATTAAAAATAATACAATAAATAATAAATAATAATACAAGTATATGCTCTGGTACGTGTACCCACAACTGTAAACCTACTTTTGCCTACAAAAGTATTTACAGAAGAAAGAGGAGAGATTAAATTCAACAGCATTACTTTTCTCCCTGACCATCCTATCTATACTTTATAACTAAATATACCCACATAGCCATCAATTAAAAAGAGAGGGAGAGAAAATTAGACAAATAAAACATTGTATAAATGTATTTTTATTTTGTTCAGAATGGTGTTAACAGCCATTTCTTTATTCTTGCTCAGCTGTGAATTAAAAAATTCAAAATGCTTTCAAAACCATATGAATTTGGGGAAATAAAATAAATTTTAAGATGATTTCACTCATCTATGGGATATAAAATTGACAGCAACAAATAAAACAAACAAGCAACAAAATACTCATAGACACAAACATGGTAGTTACCCAAGGGAAGGTGGTAGGAGAGGTAGAAAAGGGTAAAGGGCATCAAATATATAACAGAAGGAGGTTTGACTTCGGGTAGTAAATATATAATACAAATGATGTATTACAGAATTATAGACTTGAAACCTATGTAATTTTATTAACTAATGTTACTCCAAGAAATTTAATAGAAATTTTTAAAAAAAGAAATTACAAAATACAAGAAATGACAAATTCATTTTAGCCATCTTTGTGGAATTGCAGGGCAAGACTATAATGGACAATCCTAAAAATTAATTGTTTTTTTTTCTTAAGATCTTTCTGTTATGATAGTTTTGTGTTTTTTTTAATGAGTGTTGAAACAGCTACTTGAAAAAAATCTGCTACAAAGTCACACTGTAAATTTTCTTATTGTTAAATCAATAGTGACATGTTAGGGGCCATATGAAAGGTACAATGTGCCATAAAATAAAATGTTTAAACTGGACATAAACAAAAGTAATCTTTACTTTATATGGTTTTTATATTGTTAATTGTATTTCTAGATTTTTAGCATGAAAACTAACAAAAGATCTACTGCATTTAAGGTCAGAAAATACATTTCCTTTGTTGAGAGTCCATATCTGTACATCTGAACTGTGTGCTTTTCATCTGATGTGTTCAAGTAAATTAAGTAATGATTAAATGTTCCATATTTGTTTTAATTTTATGAATTATTACAGTGTTTTACAATAACATAATGTTGGCTCAAGAGTAACCAAGACTGTGCCTACTTAGATTAAGATAAAAAGAATTCACATCACCAGACGGCTCAGAATCCACAAATTCAAGTAAGTTTAGAGTGCTTAGGAGTTGTAAACCCTTACCCAAATGTTTCTTCAGTACAAACTGACAAAAGGTTTTTTGCATATCTATATAAGAAGAGTTTAGTCTTGGCTGGGTGGCTCAGTTGCTTGGAGCATTGTCCATACTCCAAAAAGTGTGTGGGTTTTATTCTCAGTCAGGGCACATACGTGGGTTGCAGGTTCAATCTCTCTTCAGAGTATATACGGGAGGCAGCTCATTGATGTTTCTCTCTCACATTGGTGTTTATCTCTCTCCCTTCCTCACTCTCTAAAAATCAATAAAAACATATCCATCCTTATGTGAGGATTTTTTAAAAAGAGTTTAGATTGTTTATAAGTTGTAAAGTATTTGCTAATTTATGGGCACAAGAGAAGAATATTCAAATCATTTTATTAAAAGAGAATGAGAATGCCAACAAATATTTTAGCAGAATGTTAACTCTAGTTCTCATGTGTTAAAAAATGTTAAAAAAGGTCCCACAAAATAATGTCTATTTATACTATACTAGTACATCTAGCTACGTAGGTCTGAAATAATCAGCACTAGACATACTTAGCTCTGTGATTCTAAGACTCCAACTAGCCCAACAATTATATGCTGTGACAACACATGCAATTATAAAATAGAATTATAGTTAATAGATCAAATTTAAATGAACAGGGAGAAAAAATATCATGGATTAATTAACTATGCAAGTAGACATGTTACCTCTCAAATCTCTTTCAGAAAGACTTACATAGGTTACACATTTTGAAGACCTAAACAATATCTATACAATCAGTGCTACTACAAAATATACATTTACTTCAATCTTACCAGGTTGGCCTATTGGTCCAGGAATCCCTGGTGGCCCTGATGGTCCCTGGACACTTATTCCTGGTAGCCCAGGAGGTCCCATAGGCCCAGGTTGTCCATTTGGTCCAACGTCACCTTTAAGAAATAAATATAGTTTTATTCTGCATATTAGGTGCCCAATTGATTTCGCACCCTTTATTGAAAATACTTATTTTTCTATTGAAAGTGACTTTGAAACTTCATCAAAAATCAAATTGTGAAAGTCTATTGTTGGGTTTGCTTTGCTAATATTTTCTTTAGGATTTTAACATCTATGTTCATGAGGGACATTGGTCTGTAGCATTTTTTCCTTTTGCCTGGTTTTGATATTAGGGTGATGCTGGCCTCATACAATGATTGGGAAGCAATCCACTTCTATTTTGTATCTTTCTACATAAAGGCATGCCAAGTATGGCTCAGGGTAATTGAATGAGCACGAAAAGCCTATTTGGATTGAAGGCCACCTGATATTGGGCATTGCAGTATCTCAATTTTCTATCTGTAATTTTAAATCCTCTTTATTAAAGAGAGATGCCATCCATGTCTGGTGTGTTTCAGTTGGTTGAACATCATCCTATGCACCATAAGATCACAGGTTTGATTCCTGATCAGGGTACATACCCAAGTTGTAGGTTCAATCCCCACTCAGGATGTGTACTGGAGGCAACTGATTGAATTTTCTCTCTCACATCGATGCTTCTCTCTCTCTCTCTCTCTCTCTCTCTCTCTCTCTCTCTCTCCCTCTCTCTCTCTCTCTTACTCTCTCCCTTCCTCTCTCTATAAAGTCAATAAAAACATATTTTTAAAAACAGAGCTGCCAAAATTATATTATCTTAAGGTGCCACAAAAATCTGTCTCTCCTGATCTCCCACAGTTTCTCATAATTTAAAAAATATTTTAATATTTATTACTTTAATTCCTATTTATATATTGGGGATTTATTTAGTTGAGACCACTTCAATTACTAACTTTAAAAAAAATCTCTTTTTTCCCAATTGAATAATGATGCAGTTTCTGTTAAAGACCAAGTTTCCATGTATACATGAGTATGTTTCTGAACTCTATTATATACCGGTTTACTACTTGTTTGTTCCAGCACTGGTGCACAATGCTATAATTACAATAATTTTGTAACATGTTTTATTATATGTTTGATAAATATTAAGGTTTAGAATCTGATATGCCAAGTGCTTCCAAAATATTCCTATTTGAATTCTCATTGAAAATACATTATATTTATAGACAAACTTGGGAAGAGTTGACATCATTGAATCTTTTTTTCCCTACATATGATTTATCATTGAATTAATTCTACCATTTTTCATGATGCTTATAGAGTTTTATTTTTCCCCTCAAATACATTAGGCACATTTTTCTTATTGATTTCTAGATATGTTACAGACATTCAAGGTATATTTTATTTCTTTCAACATTTCAAAACACATCATTCTATTTTTCACAATGATACTTTTGTACATTATCCCAGCTACCTGGAACATCTTTCTTTAAAGATTCAGTTCAAATGGCATTCCCTGAATGAAGCCTACTGAGGCACCTTAGATGAGGACCTGAACAAAAGTAAATTATAAACCAAACTGTAGACTGGTAAAACCACTATGGAAAGCAGTCTGAGAATTTCTCAAAAAATTAATAATAGAGCTACCATACAATCCATAAATTTCTCTCCTGGGTATATCCAAATAAAAACCCTCAAAATTATGTATTTGAAAAGATATATGCACCCCATATGTTCATTGCAGCGTTAATTGTGGTGGCTAACACTTGGAAACAACTGAAGTGTCCTGTGATAGAAGACTGGATAAAGAAGATATGGTACATATACACAATGGAATACTACTCAGCCATAAAAATAATGAAATACCTACTGCCATTTGCAACAATATGGATAGACCTTGAGAATATTATGCTACCATTTCCCCAAAAGTAAGACATCCTCTGAAAATAAGACCTATTTCCAATTTTGCCTCTCGCTGTAATATAAGGTATTCCCCTGAAAATAAAACCTCCCTGATAATAAGGCCGCCCCGGAACAAAGGCCCCCCCCCGGAATATAAGGCCCCTGAAGCTACTGTAAGGCATCTGACTCCTGATTTAAAGAGACCTCGCACTGCCTGAACAGCTTTGGCTGCGCTGTGGCCAATCAGTGATCTGGTTTGTGATGACAACTACTACCATACTGTATACAGGTAATACATTTCCTTTTTTTTTTTTTTGCTCAACAATAAATGTGTACTGTCTTCTTCTTCATGGAAAAATAAGACATCCCTTGAAAATAAGACCTAGCGCATCTTTGGGAGCAAAAATTAATATAAGACACTGTCTTATTTTCGGGGAAACAGGGTAAGTGAAATAAGTCCATTTGAAAAAGCTAAGGACTATATGATTTCACTCACATGTGGGATATAAAACTGAAACTTGTGAACACAAACAGCAGTGTGGTGGTTTCTAGAGGGAAGGGGGTGGGGGGAGAAGAGAGTCTTAATATGTAGTGATAGGAGAAGATTTGTCTTTGGGTTGTGGGCACACAGTGTGATATAGAAATCCACACCTGAAACCTATATGATCATGTTGACCAATGTCACCCCAATAAATTACAGTAGGAAGGTTAAAGAGAGGTGGGATAGATAAGAGATCAACCAAAGGACTTGTATGCATGCATATAAGCATAACCAATGAACACAAGACATTGAGGGGTTAGGGTATGCCTGGGAGGGGGGGGCAATGGGAAGATATGTATACATGTAACACATTAATAAAAAAATAAAAATAAAATAAATAAATTTAATTTTAAAAATAAACCAAACTGAATACTCCCAAAGTCATATTTTTTGTTTAATATCAATCTAATGTTTAACTTAAGCACATTTTCTTTCTCATATAGTTCTTTCTTTATGTGTATTAGTGTAATTAACTAATAATTGATCACTATGTCACTTTAAAAGTCATGTCTAAATCTCTCCTATATTTTATTTACTAAATTCTAATAGCCAACCACTGGTATAAAGTGCGCCTGGTAGGTGAACTTCATTATTATCTGCTTGCTGAGGTTTAGCTATTGTATATTGATCTAAAAGATTACTGATAAGTATTCATAAAAGTTCTTATTGAAATAACCACTCTCATAGTATAATGCCACTTCAATTTTATTACAATAGAAAGCAGTATCTGAGATTTAAGAGCAGAATCTATCTATGCCTTTGTGTTTCTAGCAGTGGTTCTCAACCTTTCTAATGCTGTGACCCTTTAATACAGTTCCACATGTTGTCGTGACCCCCAACCATAAAATTATTTTTGTTGCTACTTCATAACTGTAATTTTGTTACTGTTATGAATTGTAATGTAGTTATCTGTGTTTTTCTGTGTTCTTGGCTCTGCAGCAGTGATTCTCAACCAGTGAGTTGCGACCCACAGGTTGGGAACCGCTAGCAGGGTCGTCTAAGACCATCAGAAAATACAGATAACTACATTCCGATTCATAATAGTAGCAAAATTACAGTTATGAAGTAGCAACAAAAATAATTTTATGGTTGGGGGTCACCACAACATGAGAAACTGTAATAAAGGGTCGCAGCATTAGAAAGGTTGAGGACCACTGCACTAGAAACACAAAGGCATAGACTCTGCTCTTAAATCTCAGATACTGCTTTCTATTGTAAAAAAATTGAAGTGGCATTATACTATGAGAATGGTTATTTCAATAAGAACTTTTATGAATACTTATCAGTAATCTTTTAGATCAATATACAATAGCCAAACCTCAGCAAGTAGATAATAATAAAGAACCCTCATATTCTAATAGGAACCATTCTCAAATATTAAACCCCAGTACAGTTCCTAAGTTTCTAGGGGGAAAAAAGAATTTGGGATTTTCTTCCATGTATTGCCTTCAGTCTGAAACATTTATTATATTATTATTCTTATTCCCCCAGGTTGAGAACCAGTGCTGTAGACCCTAAGACCATCAGAAAACACAGATATTTACATTCCTATTCATTAACAGTAGTAAAATTACAGTTATGAAGTAGCAACAAAAATAATTTTATGGTTGGCAGTCACCCCAACATGAGGAACTATATTAAAAGGTCGTGGCATTATAAAGGTTGAGAACCACTGTTAGTGATTCAAGTAGTATTTGGCACAGAATAAAAATATAATAAATGTTTGAGAATGAAGGCAATGCATGGCAAAAGAAAATCCCAAATTCTTTTTCTTTATGAACCATATGATTTCACTCACATATGGGACATAATACTGAAACTTATGAACACAAACAGCAGTGTGGTGGTTTCTAGAGGGAAGGGGGTGGGGGGAGAAGTGAGTCCTAATATGTGGTTAGGTTCCTAGAACGTTAGGAACTGTACTCGGGTTTAATATTTGAGAATGGTTCCTATTAGAATATGAGTGTTCTATACTTGTTTTCCAAGATCAGCCAAATGCTGTTAAGAAGCTGTTTAAAATAGGCTTCAACTCATTTCTTCCCAACTCCTGTCTAAAGGACATTTTAATAAACAAAATACAATGGATGAGTAATTTTCATATAGATTGCTTGCTACATAGCTTATTGATAGGAATGTCTCAACCTATAATTTTTATGGTCACAGGTCTAAGCTGGGAGAAGTACCTGGTGGGAAACATTGCCTATAACTTTGAGTGTTACCATTTATAGCTGACCTGAATTGTTTGCTAGCAGACAGAGCCCTTATCTAAGGATAATTTGTACTGAGGTAGTTTGAGGCATTGGGTGGCAAAATCTATTATGGTTTAGTTGGGTGATGTTGTCTTATTGATTTAATGGGAATCAATCCAACATGTTTCACAAGCATTAAGCTGTACAGATTATTCTCTGGGAGCCAAAATATTAGCCAGTAGAGTCCAATTTCTTGTAAACCAGAAAGGAATAAAAATTGCCACAAAAGCTAAGCCAGTTCTATTCCTATATATAATTAGGTGGATCGAAATCAAGAGGGTATAAGAAACCAATAGAGAAATTAGCAAAGAACATGATCAGCTTATCAGAAAAAAATATGTCCTTTAAACATATGGTCATTTCACTCATAATATTGTAAATAAAAAATTAAACTATCCTAGCAGTAAAAGCAAAGGACCTAGTATTTCTAAAGAAAATTTTTAAAAAAGAAGAACCAAATAGAGGACTTACATTACCTGGCATTCAGTCTTACTGTAAAGCCATTCATATAAACTGTTGATACTGACTTAAGGAAAACAAAATAGATAAGTAGAATTGACAACACAGAAATAGACCCACTCATATATAGTCATTTGATCTTTGACATTGATACCAAAGTACTCTAATTGGGAGGGAGTTCTTTTAAGCAAATGATGCTGAATAAAAATTATTTGAATAAGCCTAACCAGTGGACACAGACAACAGAGGGGTGAGGGCATGAGTAGGGGAGTGGGGAAAGTAATGGGGAGATGAGGACAAATATGTAATACCTTAACCAATAAAGAAATCAAAATGCAAAAAAATAAAAAAATAAAAATTATTTGAGATGGTTGATAATCAAACATAAAAGTTAAAACTATAAACTTTACAAAATAAAATATAGAATATCCTTGCAACTTTGACACAGGGAAAGTTTTCTTAGATAAAACATAGTAAATAATAATTATATAAGAAAAAAACAAAAAATTAAATATCAGTAAAATTAATTCTTTTGTTTATCAAAATATACTACTAAGAAAATGACTAGGCAGGAACATTTGAGAGCTTATTCTCTGGTATATGTCATCAGATTGGCTCAATAAACTATTTTAAAAATTCTCCAAAAAAGAAAATGAATAGACAAGCCAGATAGGGATAAAATACTCATAAACCAGTATGACAACAGACCAATATACATGATATCTAAAGATTACTTCCAGCTTACACAGAGAAACAACTCATATTTTAAAAAGTGAAATATTTTTGAATCTGCACATTATCAATCAGTATATGTAAAAGAGCTCAACATCTTTAGTCATTAGGGAAATACAAGCTAAACCAAAATATATTACCAACACACCTTCCAAAATTCAAAAATGAAAAGAATTATAACACCAAATGTTGGAGAGAATATTGAACAATTGAAATTTTCACACAATATTGGTGTGAGTTTAAAATGGTACAACCATTTTGAAAAAAATCTCCAGTAGTTTCTTATACAACTAACATGCACCTATCTTATTCTACTCTTAGAAATTTACTCAAGCAAAATGAAAGCACATATCCATGAAAAGACTTTTAAAAGATTATTTTTAACAGCTTTACTCATAATAGTAAAAAATTGACACAGTCCTGTGCCTATCAACATAGAATGGATAAAGAAACTTCAATAAATCCTATCTAATAAAAGAGTAATATGCAAATTGACCACACCTCTGCTACACTCACAAGGCATGCCCACCAGCCAATCAGAGTATGAAAATTGACGCATAAAAGATGGAAGTTAATTTGCATACATAGGTACCCAGAGCCTGGGTCCTAGGAACATCTTGGTACCCAGGTCACTCTGAGGTAGCCTGTGGGCCCTGAGCAGCCTGTGAAGGGTCTGAGCTAGGGGGCTCCTGGGCAGCACCAAGTCTGTGATCAGAGCCAAGGGGGCAGGGGCAGAGCTGGTGATCAGAGGGAGCTGGGGGTCCCCTTCCTGAGGTTTTCGGCATGGGCAGGGTTGGAGCTGGCGATGGGAGGGAACTGGGGGTTCTTTGCTCAGGCCTAAAACATTGGCCAGAGGCTTTTGGCCTGAGCAGGCCTGGGCAGGGGTGGAGCCAATGATTGGAGGGAGCTGGGGTCCATTGCGCAGGCCCAAAGACTCAGCCAGAGGCTTTCAGCCTGGTCAGGCATGGGCAGGGGATGAGCGGCGATCAGAGGGAGGTGGGGGTCCACTGCCCGGGCCAAAAGCTTTGGCCAGAGGCTTTTGGCCTGGGCAGGGGCAGAGCCGGCGATTGGAGGCTATTGGCAATCGGTGTTAACTATAGAAAAAACACCTTTTCTGACTGCTCATTGGCTAAGCTCCCTGGATGCCACTGCTAATATTCTTAGTAGCTTGGGTAATAAGAATCCAAAAAGGTGATCTAGGGTTTTTCCACCACCCTTCTGAAGAAAAAAACAAAGGTCTGCTGCTGGAGGGCTAAGAAATGTCATATCCTGCCCTAGCAGGTTTGGCTCAGTAGATAATGCCTTTGCCTGCCGACTGCAGGGTCTGGATTTCATTCTGTTCAAGGGCATGTACCTAGGTTTCAGGCTCCTTCCTGGCCAGGACCCAGGTCAGGGCTCATGCAGGAGGCAACCAATCAAACTGTTCCTCTCACTTTGATGTTTCACTCTATCTTTCCCTTTCTCTTCCACATTCTCTAAAAGTAAATAGAAACATATTCTCAGGTAAGAGAGAGAGAGAGAGAGAGAGAGAGAGAGAGAGAGAGAGAGAGAGAGAGAGAGAGGAAGGAAAGAAGGAAGGACGGAAGGAAGGAAGGAAGGAAGGAAGGAAGGAAGGAAGGAAGGAAGGAAGGAAAAAAAGAGAGGAAGAAATGTCATATACTATGAAAAATACATCTTGAAAATGCCTAAAGAAAGTTTTTGATGTTTTTATGGTGAAGGGACTGGAGTCTGTGTTGATGAAACCACCTTGGTGGCTGTGGTGACTGGCAGTGGCTGCAGCAGTGGAATGATGGGGCTGGTGCCTTCCTATGATCAGCCCCATTACCTCCCACAAAGGGAGGCCAGACTGTGGCTCAGGCTCACTCCCGGGGGGAAGTAGGCCTAAGCCGTCAATAGGACATCCCCTGAGGGCTCCCAGTATGTGAGAGGGGGTAGGTTGGGCTGAGGGAGCCCCCACCCCCAGTGCACGAATTTCGTGTACTGGGCCCCTAGTCATAATAATAAAAGGTCAGAGGTGTCATGACCTAAACAATCAAACAACCAGTCACCAGGAGGTACATGGAGCACCTCTCGGTCCCTCCCCCAACCCCACCCCTGGCCCATAGGCTCCATTGCTGGATGGCATACAGAGAGCCATGGGGAATCAGGCTGGGTGACAGTAGAGTGAAACCGGGGATTGGCCAGTGGGTGCAAGGCAGACCTCCTGGTCCCTCCCCCAGCTGGCAGGCTCTGATCTATCCTTGGTTTCTTCTGAAAGGAACATGGCGCTTCCACTGTGCAGCCTCCTGGGATGCAGACTCACCATTGTGAGAGGCTCCGGAGTGGAGACTTCAACAAAGACTTCAGTGCCTGCAGCGACCCTCAGCCTTTACAGCTCGGAGGTGAATGGAAAGCATCAGCTTTAAAGCACAAACACCCTCCTTGGGAAAAACCGCCACCTCCCTCCTCCATAGCTGCTTCCTTGTCTGCAAGAAACTGTGCAAGCTCCTCCCTGTGGGATGGCAGAGCCAGGTGGCTGGGCCAGTGCAGGGATGGAGGGAGGGAGGGTGGAGCAGGAGCAAGGGGGCAGCCCTGGCTCCCTGCATCTCCTCCCACAGGCATATCCTTTCCTGGTGTTATGATAAAGGAGTTGTGTTTTTCTAACTCTGTCCCAGTATAGGAAACAAGTGTCTGTTGACTTCGGATCTTACTCTCCCAGCCGCCAGTTAATCCTCTGGATACATCATATTCAGCCTCCAAAGGATCCAAGTGGCAGGTTCAACCTTCATTCCATAGTTGAGGAAATTGACCAATAAATACATGGGTCTCATGCCTTAGGGTCAACTTCTGTGGAAATCTCCAGGTAATAACTCAGATTGTATATCTAAGGGTATATTTTCTTCTGTTTTCCTGTTTAATTCAACCCCAGGAATCAAATAATAAAATAAAGAATAAAATGAGTTCAGAGGGTTCAGCATTGTATTTCCAGGGCCTTTGGTCCCACAAAAACCACAGAGCTTAGTTATCCTGAGATGAAAGAAAAGGAAAGAGAAACGTGAAAGGTTTCCCAGCTCAGTCACAAAGATATCTCATAGCCACATATTAAGGACACAACATTAACTTAGGGGAGGAAAGGACACAAAAGGAATAGAAGATGGAGCCATTTCCATTCAGATTCAAACCAAATTAACAAGGCAGAAGAAACACTGGATGCTATGGAAGACTAAGATGAAACAGTCTGGTAGGGAGTGTCACAGATCTCACAGGGACAGCACCTGGGGCTGTGTACATGACAGGAGGCGGGAGGGGGCTGGGTGAGAAGAAGTGCATGGAAAAGCCTGGGAGTAGGAACAGGAGGGTGATATGTGGAAGGTGGACCCCACCTGGTGATGAAAGGGGGCAAGCCTGTGGGAGGTGGCCAAGTGCCCCCACCTCTGCTAAGGGGTGCATGCATCTGTCCTCGGAGCTGCGGCTGATGGAGAGGGAGGCTATGGCTCTATGTGAATGAGTTGCCAATGAGAGCCTCCCTGCAGCCACAGTACTAGGTGTTTTCAACGTGGCAGGAGCACAGGATCATGTACACAACATCACAAAAGAAAAAGCATCCCATTCCCAGCTTATTCACAGACTTCTATTTCTGGTATCTATATTCCAATGTGTCCACAAGTACATTTGGAAAAAGAGAAAAGATTTGTATGTGGTATGACTGCATCTTTAGAAAACCCAAGTGATCACAACCAGAGCACTTTTAACACCTAATGAGCCAAATACACTGATGAACAAAAATGGATCCAGAGATATAGACACATAAACAGACTGTGGAACCTCAGAAGGAAGGCAGTGGAGGGTGGGTGGATGGGAAAAGATCAACCAATGGCCTTGTGTGCATATATGCATCACCCCTGCACACAGAAAATGTGGTGGTGAGGGCCTGGGGGGCGAGTAGTAGGCTGGAAAAGGTTAATGGGGGGGAAAGGGGACCCATGTAAAACATTCAACAATAAAGATTTAATTTAAAAAAGTAAAAAATAAAATAAAAAAGTAAAATAAAATAAAAGCCAAGAATAAGTGCCCTGACTGGGTGGATCCATTGCTTGGAGCTTCGTCCTGTACATTGAAAGGTTGCGGGTTTGAACCCAGGTTGGAGTGTGTGCTGGAGGCCACTGAGCAAGTGGTGCCTGGAGGAGGGAGGCTCCTTGGGCCTAAACACAGTCCAGGCCTCTCCCATGATCCAAGGCTCATCCTCTGCTGAGTGAGATAAGACCTTCCAGCTTCCTGTCGAGTCCCTGGTCTCTGAGTTATAAGGCTGCTTCTCAATGTTCTCCAGTATGCATTGCTCAGTAAGCATCTATACTGATAAGAGGGTAATATGCTAATTAGACCAAACATCCCTCTGGACAAAGACACTGTGGCAGGGGCTCAGTCAGAGTTGGTTAGGGGATCAGGCCAGCAGGGAAGAACAGTTAGGGATGACCAGGCTGGTAGGCAGAGCAGTTAGGGGCGATTAGGCAGGCAGGCATGTGAGCAGTTAGGAGCCAGCATTCCTGGATTTTGAGAGGGATGTCTAATTGCTGGTTTAGGCCCAATCCCACTCAGGCCTAAACTGGCAGTAAGACATTCCCTGAGGGGTCCCAGATTAGAGAGGATACTGCCAGGCTGAGAGACCCCCACACCCCCATGCGTGAATTTTGTTAACCAGGCCTCTAGTTTATAGGTAAAAGACATAATAATAAAAATAAAGAACTACTGATATATACAATAACATAGATGGATTGCAAAAACATTCTGTGTAAGAAAAAAACTTTGCAAAGAAAAGACATACTGTATGAATCCATATGGAGTCTAGAAGAGGTAGAATTAATTTATGATAAAAGTCATTATACTATAGTTGACAGCGTGGATGTTGGGGTGGGGACCTAGAAAAGGACAGAAGGGAAATTTATGGGATTATAACTTGATAAAAATTTGGTTACACAAGTGTTTATCAAAATCAAGCAAATGTACCTTTAGGATTTGTGTATTTTATTTAATGTGAAATTTATATTGAAAGAGAAAGAACAACCATACAATTGTATGCTAAAGTAATTAGGAAGAAGTATATGCTATTTCAATTTATGTTGAAATGCATCAAATAGGAATTCCAATTTTAGTCTTTTGAGGAAATTCCATACTGTTCTCCACAGTGGCTGCACCTATCTCAAGAAACTGGAAACACCAATCAGGAAGGATATATGCACCCCTATGGTCATAGCAGCACAATTTACCATAGCTAAGATTTGGAAACAGCCTCAGTGCACATCAGCAGATGAGTGGATTAAAAACTGTGGTACATCAACATAATGGAATACTACACTGTGGTAAAAAGGAGGTATTCTTACCATTTGCAACATCATGGATGGAACTGGAGAGCATAATGCTAAGTGATATTAGCCAGTCAGAAAAAGATAAATATCATATGATCTCCCTCATTTGTGGAATATAATGAACAATATAAACTGGTGAACAAAAACAGATCCAGAGACAGAGAAGCATCGATCAGACTGTCAAACCTCAGAGGGAAGGTCAGGGAGGATGGGGGTAAAATCAACCAAAAGACTTGTATGCATGCATATAAGCCTAACTAATGGGCACAGACACCAGGGGGTTGAGGGCATGAGTGGGGGTTGGGGGGCAATGGGAAGAAGGAAGGGAAGGATACATATGTAATAACTTGATCAATAAAGGAAAAAAGAAAGTCCCCCCAAAAAATGCATCAAAAAATAAGTCAATGAATGGAGAAAGCAATGGATAGATATGTGATGTCATGTATAGTAAAATGTTGACAACAGAATATCAAAAATGGGTATACAGTATAGTAGTCACTGTAAAATTCTTTCTACATTACATATAAAAATTTAAAAATTAAAATGTTGTCAAAGAGATAAATGTTAATTGTAGAACCTAGGTGTTGGATAGATGGGTTTTCACTGTACAATTATTTTTTTCTGTTTGAAAATTTTCTCAATAAAATGTTTACAAGACTATACTGAGATACCTACTTATTCTATTAGGTTGGCAAAAACCCAAGAGTTTGTCAACATACATAACAAGGCTGTGGGAAAACAAGAATACTCATACATTGCTGCTGGGAGTGTAAAATGGTACAAATTAAGAGGAATATAATAATATATAGGGATTCATTTACTCTTTAATTCAGAAGATCCATTTTTATTTACTCTATTCTGCTATCACACCTATACTCATATAAAAGAACATGCATGCAAGGTTATTTACTGTTATGTTAATTCTAATAAGAAAAAAAAACTTGTCAAAAAAACTCAAAACAATCTAACAACCAGTAACTGTTAGAATGAACTGTGGTATAATCAAGCAATTCAACATTAGTAAGCTATTTGTAAAAAATAAACAAACAAAAAACTCTATATACTGACATGGAGTATATAAAGTAGTATATAAAACAAAATAAATAAAGTTCAAAAAGTCAAAAAGTAGTACACTATCTTTTGCTATAGTAAATAAAAGTATATTTTTATTGGTTTACATTTGTTTGAAGGAACAGTAGAACTAATAAAATAAATAACTAAAAACGGGCACATATGGAATGGGGAAGAACAGAGTGGATGGAGATGGGGTAAAGGGAAGATTTCTAAGTATTACTTTTGCACATATATGATTATATTATCTACACAATAAAATAAAACACAACAATGTCAATGAGGGATGAAAAATAATAAGTGGACAGAGTGGCAGCATAGACTTTCTAGTTAATTGGACTTATCACCCATAAGCTGTCCCAATTGTTTCACTATCTATAAAAGTTAAAAGCAAATTGAGAAATAGCAACAGGTTCCATACCTTTTGGTCCAGGTAGCCCATCCAATCCAGTGTGTCCGGTAGGACCTGGAGGTCCTGGAAAACCACGATTCCCCTTTGAACCAACTGTTCCTTTGAATCCTGGCAGTCCTGGAGGCCCAGGTGGCCCATGTAGCCCAAATCCTGATTCTCCCTAGAGCATACACATAACAAAATACAACAAAAACTCCTCTGACTTTTTCAGTATTGACTGTTTACAAGAGAGAATTTAAAGCAAAAATACAAGGTAATACTTCCCCCACATACATCGATGGGTGACATAATAGAGTAATTAAATAAAAAGTAATTGGTAAGTTGGAGAGAACATCTGGAAGGAAGGGAAATGAGGCTTAGTAAAACAAATTAAATTATTTGGACTGGTTTCAGGACAAGAAAAAGATAACTGAGAGAGCATGAGACTAAACCCAAGTGAGGAAATATGTTAATAAACTGAGTATTAGATAATTATTTTTAATTTGTCTAAGTATGGTAATGGCATTGTATTTTTTATATAAAATGTCCACTTAGAGATGAATACTGAAGTATTTTTGGTAAAGTGATATGATTTTGAGATTTAAATTAAAGTATTTCAGCAAAGAATGAGGGAATAAATAAAGTAAATATGATAAAATCCTAATAATTTGAAATCTGAGTGATGTATATATGAGTTATTTGTATTATTCATTTTATTTTTTGTTTCATTTGAAAAGTTTTATAATAAAAAAAAGTAATCAAAAAAGAAGTTGCTTCTCATGAGAGATGGTGTCAGTAGTTCTTCCCATGGGAAAAAGTTGTAATGATGAAAACACAGGAAGTTTAAATTAATTAAGCACCAAAAATAGAGGGGCAGTTAGGATAAATACATACCATAACAGTTTGCTGAAAATTGACTGAACAAAATTTTAAATTGGCTAAGATATAATAAAATGAATGGATAGTAATTCAAAACATTTATTATCATCATAATCATTAAAAGTTGATAGCAGTGATTTGCAGTGTATATTTGGGAAAGAACTGGGACAGAGGGACAGTTCTTGACATGATATTGAGCAGCATTTCAACCAATCATCACAGAGAGATACAGACAAACATAAAATGAGTTGGTGATGCTACAGAGACGCACAGGGGAGTTGATAATTGTATTCTTTCATCTATAATCTCCTATCTCATTAAATAATTGGTCACTGTAAAACAGGTTCAAAAAATTTTTTTGCTTCAAATATGACCTCTTGGACTATTAAAGACTGTTTTGGGTTAAATATTTTTAATGAAAACATAGTCAGTTAAGTTTAGTTATCTAGTGAAGACTTGGGATGATGTGTAAGTCAAAATAGAAAGCTAAGGCTAAAGAAGGTGGGAGAAATAAAAAAGGGGAAACAAATGTCCCAGACCTTTGATCCTGGAAAGCCTGGTGTCCCAGAAGGGCCTTCTAGACCCATTCTTCCAGGTGTCCCAGGTGCTCCTGGAGGTCCTGGAATTCCAGGAAAACCTGTAAAATGATGTCATTTTAAATCTCCAAATAGAAGATACTATAGGAAAGATACCCAATCTCCCAACTGAACAATGTTTACCTTATCCAATCATGTTTAATGACTACAATAAAAGGTTAAAACCACAATGACATTTTAGATGACTACTTAAGATCAAGCTTTACATATATTTGGTATTCCCTCTTAATCACCTTATGGTCCTATTGTTTTTAAAAAGAGCTAATATGTGTGGAAAATATGCTCTTCTAAACTGGAATGAAGGCTATTATGAGGCAAAACTGAACATAAGTAATGAATCTCACACAAAAAATGCAGAAAATATTTCTTCTGCTTATATCTAAATATAGTATACAAAATGTCTACCATATAATTCCGGAAATGAGCTAAAAACAATTGCAAATATTACACTCATATAAACACCAAAAAATCAAATCTAACTCTAAGTCATTTAGTGTAAGTGAGTAAGGATATGTTTGGCACTAATCTCAGAAGAATTCTCACTCTTGCCATTTATGAGAATACCATTTGCAGCAACCTGGATGGAACTGGAGAGCCTTATGCTTAGTGAAGTAAGCCAGTCAATGAAGGAGAAGCACCACATGATCTCCCTCATTTGTGGATAATAAAGAACATTGTAAACTGATGAACAAAAGGATAGATACAGAGGCAGTAAAGCATCAAACAGGAAGATTAAGGAGAGGTGTGGTAGATAAGAGATCAATCAAAGAACTTGTATCTATGCATATAAGCATAACCAATGAACATAGACACTAGGGGGTTGGGGTATGCCTGGGAGGGAGGGGGGCAATGGGGAGATATGTACACATGTAACACAATAAAAAAAAGAATAAATTTTGTGAGGAATAAGATAGAACCGAAGCAACAGTTTTTTTAAAATTTCAGGAAGTCAAGAGAATATGATTTAGAATAAAGCATTATTTGGTTACATGTGTGCAATAAATGTTTTCTGTTTAATCCAATCCATTCATTTAACAAATATGTATTGATTGCATACTATGTTCTAGGAACCGTTCTAAGCCCTGAAAATACAATGATGAACACAAAAGATAATAATTACTGCAATTTTTAAAGCTTATATATAATTTTTAAATATCTGTGATTTAGACATTTTCTTGTCTATCTGGACTATTTTAAATAAAGAAAAATAAAATTATAGTTCATGCATGCTGTGACTTCATTTATATTCTTTATAATATGTAGAAAAAAGGTACACTTTATTTATTTTATTGTTGATTAAACTATGTCAAAGAATAATGTCATACTAACCAGTTAACTTACCCTGTCTGCTTCACATTCCTACATACCTTTGGGACCAGGTGGTCCAGGAAGCCCAATTCCAGGGATACCTGGCTCTCCTTTGCTACCTGATATTCCTGGCAAGCCTGGTTGGCCTGGTAGTCCAGGATCACCTGAGGAGAGAAGCAAGTTTTTTGTTTTGTTTTTTTGTTTTTTTTTTTTTTAAAGGGAAACCTTCATATAAAGAAGCCACTAAGTATTGAAGACCTGGTCAAATACATTCCTCACCTACCTGGAAGACCTACTTCACCATTTCTGCCTGGAATACCAGGCAGGCCAGGCTTCCCTGGCTGGATTATAGTCTGACCTGGATCACCTTTAGGACCTAAGGGCAAACGGGAATCAATAGTGACTAAGTGTTCTCTTGACTAAATATATCTTCTAATTAAAAATACAAAAGAGAAAACATAGTCTTTTGAAAATGTAATCTAACAAAAATCTATAAGAAAAGCCATCATATATTATATATTCAAGAAAGATAACAATCAGAAGAATAAAATTTCAAAAAGAAAAAAGTAGATGACAGCTTTCATAGTGAACTATATAGACCTTGTATCATAGAAATCTATACCTGAAACCTATATGATCCTATTAACCAATGTCATTCCAATAAAATACATTTTTAAAAAGCTTCCATGATTAAAGATGGTGTCTATAAAAATATTTTAAATATAGGTCAGAAAAGCCTTAAAGAATCAAATTGAAGTAAAGTAAGGGTCCCTTAAAATTTTATGTGTGCAAAGTTCAACTACTTCATACTAATTGAAATGAATTAAAATGGGCTCAGGTTCAGTAAGAATTTCTTAAACATGAAATTAAAAGCACTAACCATGATAGAAAAGACTGATAAATTTGACTACATTTTAATTTATTTCTGTCAATTAAAGATGCTATACAGAGTGAAAATGACAAGCCATAGAGAGTCAAAACTTTGCAAAATGAATAAGAGAACTAATTCATAAAATATATAGGGTGGTGCACAAGTAGGTATACAGTTGTGAGTATATGAAACAGAGCTTATTCTTGTATTATTATTTATTAACTAGAGGCCTGGTGCATGAAATTGGTGCATGGGGCCTGTACCCTGTCCAATCTGGGACTCCTCAAGGGATGTCCGGCTGCCTCTCGCAATCTGGAACCACTGGCTCCTAACCTGCCAGCCTGCCTGATCACCCCTAACCACCTCTGCCTGCCTAATTGCCCCTAACTGCTCCTCAGCTGGCCTGCTCACCCCTAATTGCCTCTGCCTCACTCTGTACCCAGGACCCAGGATTCCCTCCTCTGGCCAGCTGCAGGTACCCGGGACCCAGGCTGACTTCTCCTAGGCTGGCCACAGACACAGACACCCAGGACCATGGAGCAGGTGGCTTGTCCCTCTTTCAGGCTGCAGGTGCAGACGCAGCCTGACACCTGGGATTGTGGGGCGGGTGGCTTGTCTCTCTCCTGGGTCACAAGTGCAGGCACAGCTCTTGGCACCCAGGACCATGGGTGGGTGGCTTGCACCTCTTCCAGGTCACAACCCTAGCTGCTGGCTTCTAGGAATGCAGGGCGGGTGGTTTGTACTTCTCCCAGACCAGGCCACCGACACAGCTGCAGCTGCTGGCACCCAGGACTTTGAGGCATGCAGCTTGTCCCTCTCCTGGGCCACATGTGCAGTCACAGCTGCTGGCACCCAGGACTATGGAGTGAGTAGCTTGTCCCTCTCCTGAGCCACAGCCTGGCTGGTCTCCATTCTTTCTTACAAGCTCATTTGTACCTGGCTGGTCTCCATTCCTCTCTCCTTAGTGTTGAGTGTCTGAGCCATTATGGTGTGAGGGCATGATGACCATTTTCATATTAGCTCTTTATTATATAGGATTATTGTACTATTTTCCATAGAAACACCTGTATGTATGTGTATAAATATACATATGGTTCAAAAAATGTATACACACTTTAACAGCTGATAACTCACCTACTTGTCACTCATTTTCAGATTTAACTGATTTGAAATAATGGGGGAAGCCCAACTAAGCTTTGAACAAATGAAATTTATACTAAAGGACCACTAGACTGTTTTTTAAGGGGAAATATAAATTATAAAGTTTTTACAGTACAAAAGCAGCAATAGTCAATTAATTGAAGATGCACAAATAGCAAAGAAATAATTATTTTTTTCATTTGTTTTATTGTGTTACATATATACATATCTTCCCATTGCACCCTCTCCCAGGCATCCCCCAACCCCCCAGTGTCTTGTGTTCATTGGTTATGCTTATATGCATGCATACAAGTCCTTTGGTTGATCTCTTATCTACCCCACCTCTACTTCATCTTCCTGCTGTAATTTGACAGTCTGTTTGATGCTTTACTGCCTCTGTATCTATCCTTTTGTTCATCAGTTTATAATGTTCTTTATTATCCACAAATGAGTGATATCATGTGGTGTTTCTCCTTCATTGACTGGCTTATTTCACTTAGCATAAGGCTCTATTGGTGTTTGCAATTCCATTGCTTTGTGTCATCAGCAATGTCTGGACCAGAACATCATCAGTTTGAAAACAGGCATTGACAAATAAATTATTAATTTCTGTAGATTCTTTCGATTTTAAAATTGAACTTTATGTTAATAAACAATGACCTTATAATCATTCAAAGTGTGTATACATTTTGTTGGGAAAAAACACTTGAATCAACATTTCATAAAAGGAAATGAAAATGTTTAGTAAATATATGAAAAGATGCTAGACTTTCATGTAACCAGAGAGATACAAAAAATTACCATGAGATATATCACATTTCAAAAATTGGCAAAAATACAAAAGTGTGACAATACAAAGTGTTTATGAGGATGTAGAGCAATAAGCAATCTCCAATACTTCTGATAGAAATGTAAATTGGTACAATTGCTTTCCATATAATTTGGAATTATCCAGTAAAACTTAAGATGCATTTATTCTATAATTTGAAAATGCTAATCTTAAAGAGGCACCCTAGTCCAGGTACTAGTAAAGTTTTTCTGTAAAGGACCAGACAGTTAATAATTTATGTTTTGTGGACCATATGATTTCTATCATAACTGCCCAACGCTGCGATGGTAGTGCAAAAGCAACCATAATCAATAGTGAATGGTTGTGTTCAAATAAAACTTTCATTCATGCCAAAACTGTTTGGCCAGTTTTAACCCAAATTCATTGCTGATGATTGCCCCCAGAAAAGTGTGGGCACATGTACACCAGGATATATATACCAGAGTATACGCCCAAGCATTATTTATAATAAGTCTGAATTATAAAATAGCGAATTGTCCATTAATGATAGAATGGATACATCAACTGAGATACACACACACACACACACACACACACACACACACAAACACACACACCAAGATACTAAACAGCAATGAAAATGAATATACTGAAGCTATACACAGAATTAACATGAATAATACTTATCTTACAATTCCATTAATATGAAATTCAAAAAGAAGCAAACATATAAGAATAACTAATGGACAGAGACAACAGGGGGTTGAGGGCATGTATGGGAGTGGGGTGGGAAGGCAATGGGGGATAATGATACATGTAATACCTTAATAAAAAATTGGAAAGAAGCTTAAAATATTTTGTTTGGGAATTCATTTTTAGGTGATGACTCTAGGGTTTAAATGGAAGGAAATTATGCAAAAGTCAAGACAGTGGTTTCTCTTGGAGAGATGAAAAGGGATATGATTAGGAAAGGACAAAAATGAAAATAGGGGTTTCTAGGATGCTGGCAATGTTTTGTTTCTTGATGTGTGTGGTAGTTACACGTGTCTCCAATATAATTATTTGTTAAACTTTGCATTATGTATCTTGTACTTCAAAACAACAAAAACAGCCTGGCTGGAGTTGCTCAGTGATTGAGCATCGACCTTTGAACCAGAAGATCATGGTTCAATTCCCAGTCAGGGCACATGCCCAGGTTGTGGACTCCATCTCCAGTAAGGGGCATGCATGCAGGTGACAGCTGATCAATGATTCTCTCTCATCATTGATGTTTCTATATCCCTCTCTCCCTTCCTCTCTAAAATCAATAAAAATTATATATATATATATGATGTATAAAGAAAAACAACAGAAACAATAAAAATGAAGATATTCAGAAAAACATTTAAAGAGGAACCCACCCATAATAAAAGCATATATATTGTATTCCCTTGATAAGGAGTTCTGAAAAGCCCAAATATCTCTTATGAAAGGAAGTTAAGACTGGCCAAAGAGAACACATTTCTTCTTTTAAGCACCAAATTAAAAACAATCATACTCACCTGGTATTCCTGGCTGGCCTGGATTTCCTGCCACACCTTGTATGCCTTTTTCACCCATTGGGCCTGGAGGGCCAATACCAATAGGGCCCATATGCCCTCTATTCCCTGGGAGACCTGGCAAACCTGACTTCCCAGGGGGACCTCTTTCACCCTTAAAAGCAATTCCACCCTGAAAAGGGAAAAGTTTAATACAGAAACATAGATATAACAACTAACTCTCTGTAGGTTGGTATTACTGAATACAACTAGAAAAATGGTACAGCCATAAATAATTTTTACAAGATGTATAAGTGTGTGCTATGGAATGATATGTGTGACCACTTCACTTATTTTTTCCTTCAACAAATATTCTTGAGCTCCTGCTATGTGCCAGGTGCTGGTGATACAGATAAAGAATAAAAATAAACAAAACATTTTGCCCTAATGAAGTTCATATTCTAGTATGTCAAAAAGTTTACAGTCTAATATTTGATATAAATAATACTTTCTACATAAATATTCTGGGCTATGTGTTGCACACAAAATAAGTCTGTTCATTTATGTTCAACATTTAGGTTCCATAACACACATTTAACAATGGCTATCTAATCATGCTAACCACTAAGCTTACTATATATAAAAGGCAAATTAGACTTCTGCTGTTAGGTGTAAATAAACCCAGACAAGGGCATGTGGGATAATAGAAGGGGAACCTTACATTGACCCATAAGCATCTTAACATTTTGCCCACCTATTCATAGCTAATATTACTTAGTATAAAACTGGGTTAAAAATAAGAAATAGATAAAACAACTGGGAGAAAAGAGTGGTAAAGAAACCCTACAAAGTACCATTTCTATATATTAATCATTTTCTTTTAAGCATTGATCAGGTGTTCATGTTGCAACAAGCATATCCTAGCAAACATCCCTAAATAACAATTTGACATTAAAAAACCAAGGATATCAAATCAACTCACGGGTTCTCCTTTGGGCCCAGGTAGCCCTGGCAATCCATCCTGTCCAGGGGTGCCAGGTAAACCAGGGAGACCTGAAGATCCAGGCAAACCCAACTCCCCCTTTTCACCCTTCATTCCTGGAAAAGTGAGGATGTCACCAGGTTCACCTTTAGGTCCAGGAAAACCTGGAGCACCAGGACCTCCTGGAATGCCCTGAAAAGGTAAAGAAAATAAAGGAAAGAGGGAAAATGAAAGAGAAAATCACTTTCTTTTTATGTACACACACACACACACACACACACACACACACACACGTGTATATATAGATTCACACACACAAACATACACTGTATATATACATACATATACATATATATATATATACATATAAATACATATATGTGTGTGTGTATATATATATATATATATATATATATATATATATTAGCATTGCTTGGTATATAAATTCATGTACATTGAAAGAAAATTAATTAGGAGAAACATTTTAATATCGCTATTTGCCCTTTCTCTATAATAGAAGTGTCGACCAAATTCACGATTGACAATGATAGATTGAAACACAAGCATGCGATTGGTGCCAGCAAGAGCTTTTTATGTATCTTGCATGCATGAGTTAATTTAGCCTTTTATAGATATAGAATAAACTTGCTTAACTAGACCTGCTTTCTGATTTAGCTAAACTTTTTCCAGCCCAGTGAAGCATCCCAAGTTCTCTTTTAGGTAATTGTCAGAAACACTGCAGTAAATATCAACATGAAGCAGATAATTATTGTAGATCACGTAGGGAGAACAAAGGGTAAAATATTTAACTGCAGCGTTTGACTATATTCTGCACAGTGAGAAAACCTGAAGTCATTTTCAAGGTCCACCATTTCTTACTTCTTTTCAGTTGGGTCAAGTTTCTAAACTTTCTAAATCTCCATTTTCTGGCTAATGAAAAGAAGATAGGATTCTATCAAGTCTCCTATCTACCTACTCCAGGACTTCTGTGACGATCAAACAATATGAGGAACAAAGAAAATGCTTCACAAACATTTGGTTAAAGTGTAAAATGTTTCCACCTGGCTATAAAGCAAGTCATGTTCTTGGGCTGAAGAAACTCCAAGGAAGCTAGTCGCTAGGGAGAGGAAGCCAGGTGTTGCTATATGACATCATTACCGGGTACCCAAAGCGACCATTTCTGGACTGGGCTGTGGTCCGTATTTTGTGCCATGGGGTCTTGGCAGCATCAGCTGTGATTTGGTGGGCCATTGCTCAGGGGTGATGGCAGTCCACTTGGGAGAAGCCAAGTGTTGCTTTGTGGGTACAAGATCCATGGTGCCATTTCTCTGTAAATGGCTAGTGTGTGTCACTGCAGCTCCTGCTGGTCAGTGTGTATCATAACTACCAGTTGGATGGTTGGACATGGCATATTAACCATATATATATATATATATATATATATATATATATATATATATAGAGAGAGAGAGAGAGAGAGAGAGAGAGAGAGAGGGAGAGAGAGAATTGATTTCAGAGAGGAAGGGAGAGGGAGAGAAAGATAGAAACATCAATGAGAAAGAATCATTGATCAGACATCTTCTGTAAGCTCCCTACCTAGACATGATCCCTGATGTGGAATCAAATTATGACCTCCTGGTTCATAGGTCGATGCCAAACCACTGAGCCAAAATGGCTGGGCTCTTTGTATTTCTAAAACTTTCCTTTCTCCAGTTTACCCCATCAACCCACCCAATAACATTTAGTATAAAAATGTATTAATCAGGAGAGTCCTGTGAGTCAGGAAGAATCAAGGAATCAAATAAATCACAATTTAATAGAAAACTAAACTTCTTTAATATCTATCCACAAGTGAAAAATCAAAGTGTAAGTGGATTTCTTTAACTTATTTTGTAGTATAATATACTCAAAACTTACTCTTAATCCTTTGGGACCAGTTTCACCAGCATGTCCTTTTTCACCCTTGTGTCCAGGAAAACCAAGAGATCCTAACACACACACACACACACACACACACACACACACACACAAAATAATGTGAGCTTTGAAGTTGAACCACTGACAAAGCATATAAAAATCACTAAGTCAGCAAGTCAAATTTTAAAATAAGAACCCCATTGAATCCCATTTAACAAGTCACATTTTTGTTTTCTGATTTTATGCTCTATAAATGAAGAAATCATTCTTCCTTTTAAGTAAATCCAACATTTCATGTTACATACAATATTGTATTCTCAGGTACTTCCAACTCTAAATCCTCTCAAGAGTTCACAGCTAGCAAGCACTATGCACAGAAGCTCCTTTAACTATCCCACTGCCAAGGAAAGAAGGAGACAAGGGCAAAGTCTACATATCTTTCTTTGTTCTGACTTAAGCAATTTTCCTAGATCCTCATAAATTCTTTATTTAGTTTGTCACTCCTTAAAATTTGGTTTATGAAAAACTTCTGATACTTAATGACTAGAGGAAATATTACTAAAGTAGGCATTCCCTAAATGGATCCCTGAATCAATGGCATTAGCATCACCTGAGTACTGGTTAGAGTTACTAATTATTGGTCCCTCACTCCAGATCTACTGAATCAGAAAATTTGGGGGTGGGACCCTGAAATCTGGGTTTTAATAAGCCCTCCAGATAATTCTAATGTACTCTCAAGTTTGAGAACCAATATACTGAAGGTACAAGGCTAGATTATTAACTTCTAGTGGCTATTATAAAATTTACCAAGTACCAAATGAATTGGTTTCCTTGGCAGATACACTGGACAGAAAAGTAAGAGATCTGGTGTCTAGTTTAAGCCCTGACATAGACATAAAGTTTGATTTCAAGATAATATAATATTGAGATATCCCAAGAGGTAGTTGAGTAAAATATTTATGGGTCACTGGATATAAATATGGTTTTGATTAGTCACATGAAAAAGAAATTACATATAAAAAGAGAATATTGGCTATTGGTTACCAAATTCCTGTAAAAGTCCCATTGCTTCATGACAGCATGTGATACATCCCCAATGACTAAGTTCTACCACTGGAAAATATACTCAGGGTTCAGGTATTCCCACAATTTTCTGGAAGAAAGAAGTCTGATGCTATATAAGTAATTTTTCTCACCATATAGAAAATAGGGGAGATATTTTTCCTGGACTAATATTGTCAAAATGTTTCAATAAAAACTGCTGGTAGCTTCAGCTATTAAAACAAGAGCATAACTTATTTCATAGCAGATAGAAGCACTTCATATTTATTTATGAATCAGAGGCCTGGTGCATAAAATTCATGCACTGGGAGGGGGGTTCCTCAGACTGGCCTGCACCCTCTTGAAGTCTGGACTCCCCAGGGGTCCTTAATGCTGTCATGGAGGTGCGAGAGGCTCCTGCCACTGCTGCTGTGCTCACCAGGTTTGAGCCTGGCTTCTGGCTTAGCAGCACTCCCTCTGGGAGAGCACACTGACCACCAGGAAGCAGTTCCTGCATTAAGCATCTTTCCCCTGGTGGTCAGTGTGCATCATAGTGACTGGTCATTTTGCCTTTTGGTCAATTTGCATATTAGCCTTTTATTATATAGGATATGAGTGACTAGCTATAAAATGAGAAACTGACAATATTCTGAAGCTACAAGCTCACTAAAACTTAGCCAATAAATATTTTAAAATGATGCCCAGATGCAGGATATTTTACCTGGAGGACCTGGAAGACCTGGCAAACCAGGGTGACCTGGAGGCCCTGAAATACCAGTTCCAATACAGTTGAAGCAGGTGTCACCTTTGTCACCTAGATAAAACCATCATAAAATATATATTACTCATCTACCTACCTAGATAGGGTCCTAAAGAAGTTAGCACTAAGGAACAACATTGCTTCCTAACAGTGTAGTTAGAGAAACCTGTATCTATAATAGATTTCTTTGATATATAGAAATACTGAGTGCCTATTGTGTGCTGAGCACTGTGTTTGTGATACATTGACAAACAGATCAGAGAAAAATTCATGTCTCCATGTTGTTCACAATCTACTAACAGAAAGGGATAATAAATAATGAAGGTGACAAACTATATATATATATTATGTTTACAAAAATGTAGAGCTGGATAAATGGGACTGGACATCTAAGGATAGTTTGCAACAGGCAATTTTACATAGGGAGTCCAGGATAGACCTTAGTGAGAAGATGACACATAATAAAAAACTTAAAGGATGTGGTACATGCACAATAAGTATAGAGTATTCTAGGCCAAATTAATGAGACCAGATTTTTGGAGCAGAGTGAGAAAGGAGAACTGGGTCAGAAAGTTAACAGTTTATAATGAGTGGCATATCATAAAACATCACACAAGCACCATAAACACACCATTAATACTGTGGTTTTAACTATGAGTGAAATGAGAATCTAGTAGAAGAATTTAAACAAAAAAGTAGCATGGTATACCTTAAGGTTTAAAAGAAGGATTTTGGCTGGGTGACCGTTTAAGTGGCTACTGCTGCAGTGATCTAGTAGAAATGGCAACTCATACCAGAGTGATAAAATGAAGATAATGAGAACTGGTTTAATTCTGAACAGATTTTACAGTGAAACCAATGAGATTTTATCATGTGTCACATTTAGAATCCAAAAGGAGAGGGGAATCAAGGGTGATGTCAAGATTTTTAGCCTAAGTAGTCAGAAGGCTAGAGTGGCCTACTTTTAATAAGAAGGAAAATTTGTTACTGGAGAAATTATGGGGAAGTAGGTGGTAGAGGTAAGACTTCAATTTAATCAGGATGTGATTAAATAAACTGAAGATAGATCAAAGATGAAAACACAAAGGCAAACTGATAAGAGTTCTAGAAAAAATTATTAGGTCCTTTGGGTTAGCAAATATTCTAAATAGGACATAAATAGTATTAACAATAAAAAATGACATTAATAATAGGGATTCTTTTAATTACTAACTTCTGTTCAAGAAAAGATAGAAGTAAAAAGAAAGGCAGAGAATATAGGTAGAAGATAGTTGTGGCTTTAAATAGGAGTATTAATAATAATAGGCAGGAAGGCAGAATATAAGGGCACAGATGCAAGTAGGTGGGTAAATGTCATAGCAATCTGAACAAGTTCTATTGTTATTGCTTCAAATGGTCAGTGAAGGGGGAAGCAAAGTCAGAATCTTAAAATGTGAATGGAAGAGTATCTTAAAATGTGAATGGAACCACAGTATTAATGGTGTGTTTATAGTGCTTGTGTGATGTTTTATGATATGCCACTCATTATAAACTGTTAACTTTCTCTTTGTACTCACTTGGGAGAAAAACAGCCCTGGTGAGTCCAAATTACCACCTTTTATAAGAAGATGCAGAAGTGAGTAGAGGGTAAATGAGTCAAGGATTTATACATGTAATTGAGTATAATGAATTGATAATGGAATTTAAGGTAGGTTAAGAGGGAAGAAAAAACACCAAAACGTTGAGTGATAGTCAAAGTTGGTACATCTCATTGAGGTTAAAGTAATGTTGGAGTCACTTTATTAGTTAAAAAGATAGAGACAGTGGTCAGAAAATGGGACTAATGAAATCAAGCTAAAAAGATAGAGACAGTGGTCAGAAAATGGGACTAATGAAATCAAGGTTATGGAAGTGTGTACTATTGGAAATAAAATGGCCTTGGGTATGTCCATGGGAGAGAATGGCTGAAATAGGGTGGAGGATATAGGGGATTTTGCTAATGATCTGAAAGAATGAATGAATAATTATGAGGATCAAACCTTTCACTCCTTGTTCTCCTTGGAGTCCTCTATCACCTGGAGATCCTAAAAAGCCTGGGGGGCCTGGTTCACATATCTCACCACCTGATATAAGATAAAGAAAGAATAGAAAATCAATTGTGAAATGTACAGAAGATTAAACAAACAAACAAAAAAGCCTGATATGCTAGGGGAAAAGACGTCTTTTTAGTTACTCTCTGCAGTAATACCACTACCTGTAAGCAAAGGGAAGATATAATATTGGTAAGAATTTGAAGAGCAAATTTAAACCTCAAAGGATCACTAAAAATCAAAAGTAGAAGTTGATGTAGAATCATAGATAACAGAAACACAAAGAATTTCAGCCAGATATACTTATAAATGAAAAGAAAATACAATAACAATAGAGCTTAGGAGAAAAGAATAGCTTACTAGGAGGGATGTGAGGACCTGGAAGACCAGGAGGACCTGGAAGGCCAGGAGGCCCAGGCTGTCCATCAAATCCAGGGGGTCCAGGAATAGAAATTCCAGGTAGACCTTCATCACCTTTCTGTCCCCTTTCTCCAGGAAAACCAGGGAGACCAGGAGGACCCATAACTGCAGTCCCTAAGATTAAAAAAAAATGAGTTGCAGGAGAAGAAATAATTCAGAGTTAGCATAATTTTGCCTCCTGTCTTCAGAGGAGGTATATACTGCTGTTTTGTGAGACATTATGAGGGAAGAGGAAAGGGGTGGAGGGAGGATGAGAAAACATTGAAATGATCAAAATTATCTTATTTTGGGGATATTACTTTAGTTCTCAATGAGACATTAAATAGTGATGAGATATCCTTTAATGAATAATACTTGTTATATCTTACTGTTTTTTTATGAGAATCACTATCTGGAAAAAGGATGAAAAGTTTCAAATACCATAAGTACCAGTTTATGTGTAAGAAAGAATAATTGAAAGTAGCTTTATTACATTTGGAAATACACTAATAACTCTCTATCTACTCTTCTTTGATACTGTGATCTTTTAAATCTTAAAAATACTAGAAAGCCTTTAGAAAGAGAAAAATAGGCATTTCAAAATTTCCATATGTCTGTTTCTGGACATTTTTCTGTTCTATCTATTCCTACACCACTGACACACTTTTTCATTAATACAGCTTTACAATCCTATCTCATAAAAGAGTAATATGCAAATTAATCACCACTCTGCGACACCCACAAGCCACGTCCACCAGCCAATCAGGAATGGGTATGCAAATTAATCCAACCAAGATGGCTGAGGCCATGGAGCAAGCAGGAGGCTTGGGTTTCCCTGGTGATGGAGGAAGCCAAGCTTCCGAAGCCCTGGCCTTCCTTGGCCTCCACTCAAGGCTACAAAGCTTCAATTATAGAAAATAAATAAATCCCAGATACCGGGGCCTCTGCTTGGGTAACTAGTGGGAGGGGGTGTGTGGCTGGCCTGCAAATCACCACAGGCCTCTCACTCAGGCCACTACACACCCCAAGGGAAACCCCAGATGATCCAAGATACCCTTCAGGGCAAATCAGTTGGCCCCCACCAGTGCACCAGTCCTATATCCTATCTAATAAAAGACTAATATGCAAATTAACCATCACTCCAACACACAAGATGGCTGCCCCCATGTGCTCACAAGATGGCCACCACAAACTGGCCAGCAGGGGAGGGTAGTTGGGAGGGACCAGACCTGCAACCAAGGGCAGTTGGGGGCGATCAAGCCTGCAGGGGAAGGCAGTTAAGGGTGAACAGGCTGGCAGAGGAGGAAAGTTGGGGGTGACTGGGCCTGCAGGGAAGGGCAGTTGGGAAGGACCAGGCCTGCAGGGGAGGGCAGAAAGGGGTGACCAAGGCTGCACGGGAGGGCAGTTAGGGGCAATCAGGCTGGCAGGGGAGCAGTTAGGCAATCAGGCTTGCAGGGGAGTGGTTAGGGGGTGATCAGGCTGGCAGTCAGAAGCAGTTAGAGGCAATCAGGAAGGCAGGCAGGCAAGCAGTTGGGAGCCAGCATTCCTGGATTGTGAGAGGGATATCTGAATGCCCGTTTAAGCCTGATCCTGGTAGGATGGGGCCTAAATCGGCAGTCAGACATTCCTCAAGGGGTTCTAGATTGGAGAGGGTGCAGACTAGGATGAGAGAGACACAGCCCCGTGCACAAATTTTGTGCACCGGGCCTCTAGTGACTTCAGAACTGGTAAGAAGGATCACACTTTTCACTCCTTGGTCTCCTTGGAGTCCTCTATCACCTGGAGATCCTGGAAGGTCTGGGGGCCTGCTTTATTCTTTTTAAAAACCATCTTCATTACACTTACAATTTTACTCTTCTAAATAAATTTTACAGTCAGGTTGTTAGTTTCATTATAAAAAAGTATCGGGATTTTTGAATTAGATTAATTTGAATTTAAAGATTAAATTTTGGTTTAATCTTCTGTTTATAATATAGAGTTCTCACATCAAGTAATAATAAAGTATATCTCTCTATTCATTTATTAATTTTATATTATTTAATAACTAGTAGCCCATCACGCGATATTGCATGCAGTAGGCTACTTGCCACTTCCACGAGAGCTGGTGAGAAATGCAGCGTGTTGAGAGCCGCACTGCTTCCATGGGAGCCATGTGACTTCTGCAGGAAGCGGAAATGAGTGAGGGTGCCAGGGGGAACCATGCTGCTTCCGTGGGAGGTGGACCCGCCATTTCCTCTCTAGGCCTGTGCTCAGCCGTGGTGGCTATGGGCTGGTCCCACTATGCACCAGAGGCCCTCCTCAGCTGCAGAATTGCTGTGGCAACTAAGCATCCCACCTGGGCCACACCATGCCTGCTGCCCAAAGGCCTTCTGTCGCCATGGCAAGAAAGCAATCATTCTGCCAGGCTGCTCACACCGCCCACTCTCAGTGGCAGTCCCCCCAGGACTGGGGGACTCCAGTGAGACTGAAGGGACTGGGCATTACCATCTTGTGGCTATGGGTGCCACCATCTTTGTGACGGAATGATGGTTAATTTGCATATTACCCTTTTATTAGATAGGATATTTTACAAAATTCTGCAGAGAGGCTCTAGGTGGTTTTACTCAGTGGATAGCACTTAGGCCTGCAGACTGAAGTGTCCCAATTTCGATTATGGTCAAGGGCACATGCTCAGATTGCAGGCTTGATCCCCAGTAGGGAGCATGCAGGAGGCAGCCAATCGATGATTCTCTCTCATCATTACTATTTCTATCTCCCTGCAAATCAAAATGACAATGTGATACCATATCACACCTGTCAGAATGGCAATCATCAACAAATCAACAAATGACAAGTGTTGGCGAGGTGCGGAGAAAAAGGAACCCTTGAGCACTGTTGGTGGGAATGCAGACTGGTGCAGTCACTGTGGAGAACAGTATGGAGTTTCCTCAAAAAACTAAAATTGGAACTCCCATTTGACATAGCAATCCACTCTTAGGAATATACCCTAAGAAAGTAGAAACACCAATCAGAAAGGATTTATGCACCCCTATGTTCATAGCAGCACAATTTACAATAGCTACAATTTGGAAACAGCCTAGGTGCCCGTCAGCAGATGAATGGATCAGAAAACTATGGTACATCTACACAATGGAATTCTATGCTGCTATTAAAAAAAAGGAATTGTTACCATTTGCAGCAACCTGGATAAAACTGGAGAGCCTCATGCTAAGTGAAATAAGCCAGTCAATGAAGGAGAAACACCACATGATCTCACTCATTTGTGGATAATAAAGAACATTATAAACTGATGTACAAAAGGATAGATACAGAGGCAGTAAAGCATCAAACAAACTGTCAAATTACAGCAGGAAGATTAAGGAGAGGTGGGGTAGATAAGAGATCAACCAAATGACTTGTATGCATGCATATAAGTATAGCCAATGAACTCAAGACACAAGGGTTGGGGTATGCCTGAGGGGGAGGGGGGCAATGGGAAGATATGTATACATGTAATACATTAATAAAAAAATTAAAAAAATAAAAATAAAATCGAGCGAATAAAAAATCTGATGAACAGAATAAACTGGTGAATATAATAGAATCAGGGTCATAGAAAGTGGGTGTACTGACAATTCTCAGGGGGAAAGGGGTGTGACCTATTTTCTTTTAATCTTTCAGTGCAGTCAACTATAGTAATATTGAACCATCCTTGCAATCTTAGGTTGGCTGAATTTGATAATATATTTTTAGGATTATTTTTTCTGTGTTCATTAATGAGATTGATTTACTGTATAGTTATTTCTAGTGTCATCTCCTTGGTTCTTTGGTATTAATGCTATTAACTTGAGTTTTATTTTAAAATGTTCTGAAATGGTTTTTAAAATATGAGAATTATATGCTCAACAGCTTGGAAGAATTCATTGGGGAAAAAAATTCTATAACACTAACCATAATACTAATGCTTTCCAATAGAGATCTTTAAACATTTCAGAATTTCCTATGGTAATTTATCTGTACTTAGAATTGGAAATATACTTTCTCAGGACAATTTTGCTAATTTAGGTTTCCACTTTATAAGGAATGTATATTTAATCTAGAATTTAAAATAAATTGATATAGCTTTATGTTTATCTTGTAATTAAAATTTTAATTGCATTTATGGCAATAATCATTTTTCTTTACTGATTTTATGTGTGCCTCTTTTTGCTTTTATATTGTTTGCTTAGTTTTACCTTTATAAAGTTTTTCATTTTATTTTGTTTTTCCTTGCATTCCTTTTTATTTTCCCACTTAGCTCATTTATTTTTTTGTATACCTAATTTTATTAAAATTAAGAGTACCACCGTTTCTATTTTAATGAGTTTTGATATTGTGAGAGTGAACCAGGAATCTTTTCTGTCAAAGAAAGGAGCTTGCCACCATCTTTCAGGGGGCCACCTTGGCCTTACCTTCCCCTTCCTCTGAATTAGCCAATCTGGCAACAATGGGAATCCGAGCCCTGAACCCTGACCAATTAGGTCAGAGTTCAGAGTAAGGGGCAGGGCAGACCCTGCATCTGGAAATAAAACCCGAAAGGACTTCCAATTTGGTGTGCTTTTGCCCATGATTTCCAGCTGGCAGAAGCACCCTTCTGTGGAGAAGTAAATTTGCCTTGCCCATTCAGTTTTGAGTGTTTATCTCATTCCTGTGAAATAGTTGAAAGCATTTCTAACAATATGATGTAATGTAGTATTCAATAGTTGATCATTTTCATTTTTTTTTACTTTTAGAATTATTTACAAATGTGTATTTATAAATATAATGATGTTTAATGTTTTCTGTTAGTTATTTATACCTTTATTTCACTGTGTTCACAGGATATGACTTGAATAAATTTTGTGTTTTTTTATATTTTATTGATTTTTTACAGAGAGGAAGGGAGAGGGACATAGAGTTAGAAACATCCATGAGAGAGAAACATCAATCAACTGCCTCTTGCACACCCTTACTGGGGATATGCCCGCAACCAAGGTACATACCCTTGACCAGAATCAAACCAGGGACCTTCCACTCACTCTATCCACTGAGCCAAACCGTTTTCGGCTTGAGCTGTTTTTTTTTTTTTTTTTTTTTACTTGTCGAATAGAGTCAATTTATATAAATGCTTCATGTGTGTTTGAAAAGAATGTACACTCTGTGTTGCATACGGTTTTTCTCTCTCCCTCCAGCTTGATTATGTTGCTCAAATCATTTTTTATAGCAAAAGTGGAGATTTATTGAAAAACAAGTACAGACTCCCACGTGGGGAGAGGAAAAGAGTCCCACAGAATGGACTCCCATGTGGGGAGGGGGAAAGGGTCCCATGGACTTCCTGTTTCCATAGTTTATAAAGGCTGTAGCTCCTGTGTCCTGATGTCCCCTCTGATTGGTCAATACTGTATTCCCTTTCCAATTGGTTACATAGTGACTCCTGAGACTCTCTTTCTTTATTATCCTCCTATTTCCTCTGGGCTTCTTCCTTCTTCTTTATTTTGTAAACATAGACCTTTTTTTGGCTACTTCCTATTCCCTTATCTTATAGAAATATACCTGTTGCTGCTCCCTTGTCTTATGGAAATGTAACTCTACCTGGCTTCCTTGTGTTATGCAAATTTACCTTCTCCCAGTCTGTAGCCCTGTTTTTTTCCCATGGATCCCAATTCTAAAAATTCACTAAACCTGCCTATGTTCCCCCTAAAATTCCTGTTTCTGTCCCCTCTCCTATTAGGAAACCCCAGCATGCCGTTAATATCCTTATTTATTTTTTCACTTACATGTGTCTATTTTGTCCCAATCCTAACTTGTATTACATAGATAAAAAATTTTGGTCATGTTTTTTTCCCTTAACTATTGTGTAAGTCATGCATTTTATTTATATTCTATTCTAGCAGTTACTATTAAAAATTTTAAACCTATGTTTTTCTAAAAACCTATAGAGTTAATAATAGGGGAAGGTTTTTAGGAGGGGTTGTGTGGAAAAGATAAAGGAATTAAGTAAAAATCTCAGAAAAAGACAACAGTTTGGTGATTACCAGAAGGAAAAGGGTTTGAGGGGAGATAGAAGAGTAAATGGTGATAGAGGAGACTTGACTTAGGGTGGTGAACACACAATACAATTTACAGATGCTGTATTATAGAATTAAACCCTAAAACCTATATACTTTTATTAACCAACATCACCCCATTAAATTCAATAAAAATGAAGGAAACTTTAAAACACCTGATTTTTATAATCAATAGTTATTTAGACTTAATATACTTTAATAATATCTTTTCTAATTATTGATTCTTACATCATACATACTCCCACCCCAAATTTCATCTTAAATTCATGTCCTTGCCTAGAATAAAACCTCCAGAGAAGTTCTGGAGGTGATGAACTTTCCAAGAATCCAATCTTCATAGTATGATGATAGGTTAATATAATATAGAATCAAAAGTTCATAGTTATTTTCCTTATCATTTTGAATATTTGTTACATTATCTTCCTCTGACTCTCATTAATTTGTAATTTGCCTTTTATCTCAGACAGTTTTTAAGAGTGTCTTTATATACTTAAATTCTAAAATATCCACACAATATATCAAGTTATATATTTATGTATTATTATTATTTTACTCTTGTTTAATAACTTAATAGGTGCATGGATTTGTGCAATGGTGAGGGCATGGCTTGCAGTGATCGGCTCACTGTGGGAGCGCCACTCATCCTGGTCAGCCGAGAGGTGTTTCCACTGTGGGAGTGCACTGACCACCAAGGGGCAGCTCCTGCACTGAGTGCGCCCTGGGGGTGAACCTGTTGTTCTGATAGTTCCACCATTCAGTAGCTGGGCTTTTATACTGTATATGTAGATAAGTCTTTTCACAGGGACTCATGTCTTTTTAATATTTTAATTTTTCAAATATTGCCTCTTGTCCTATTTTTTCCTCCCTGAACTCCTTCATGGTGGATTTTGAAACTTCTAGGTTTATCTTTTATGTCTCTACACTTTTTTTTATACTATCTAATTTATTGCTTCATCCTTAATGATTTCCTTATCTCAATTTGCCAGACACAGTATGTATTTAGTCCACTATCTTGAAATCAGATAATTAGTTAAACCAAAATGAGACCCATACTTCTATTTTGAGGAAGATAACTGAGTGCCTCTCATGTCATTATGTTAATTTTGCATTAGCCAAATATTTTGGAAGAAAAGGAATAATAATTTATTGAACATATACATTGAGTGGCCAGCTTATTATGATCTCTGAATGCATAATAATCTGGCCATTCAGTGTATATCCTATATAATAAAAGGCTACTATGCAAATTGTCCCTTCGACCAGGAGTTCAACCAGCAGGCAAGCCAGCAAACTGCCCATGCCCATATCCCCTCCCCCTAGCAAGGCTGGCTGGACCCTACCCATGCACAAATTCATGCACCATAGAGACCTGGTGGCCAGATTATTATGCGTTCAGAGATCAAAATAATCTGGCTGCTCAGTATATGTGTGCCAAGTACTGTATCAGATGCTTTTTCAAATTTTACATAAATCAGTACTATCTCTTCATTTCAGAGAACATGGATAGTGCTCAATTTATGGTCAAATTATACATGTTCCACTATACTGTATACTTTCAACAAGGGAATTATATAAAACTCAGTATGTGTCCCAAGGTTTTTTGCACAGCAAAATCACCATAGAGATTTCTAGGTAGATTTTTCTATCATTCTAAATGAATAGTGCTATTTTCTTTTATACAGAAAATCTTACAAAATTAGGCATTATTACAACAGCATTCCTTTTCACAAGAGCATGGAAGGTGTAATGATTACTTTTTGAACCATGGAAATTTTTGCTATAATTTATTGATAAAATGTTGAAATGGGATTTTTAAAGTAAAATATACAATCCCCCATTAACCTCTTCCAGACTACTACTGTCTCGCCCAGGCCTTCACCACATCATTGTCTGTGTCCACGGGTTATGTATGTATGCATATTAAGTTCATTGGTTGATCCCTTCCCACACATCCTTCCCTACCTTCCCTCTGAGGTTCAATTGTCTGTTCATGCTTTTATGTCTCTGAGTCTATTTTTGATTATCAGTTTATATGGTTCACTAGATTCCACATATGAATGAGATCATGTGATACTTATCTTTCTCTGACTGGCTTATTTTTCTTAGCATAATACTCTCCAGGTCCATCCATGCTCTTGCAAATGGTAAGAGTTCTTCTTTTTTTATTGCTGCATAGTATTCCAATGTATAAATGAACTTAAGTTTTTGTTTGTTTGTTTGTTTGTTTGTTTTTTATCTATTCATCTGCTGATGGGCACTTAGCTGTTTCCAAATCTTAGTTTTTGTAAATTGTGCTGCTATGAACCTATGGGTGCATATATTCTTTCTGATAAATGTTTCAGGCTTCTTAGGATAGATTTCTAGAAGTGGGATCACTGGATCAAAAGGGAATTCCATTTTTAACTTTTTGAGGAAATTCCATGCTGTTCTCCATAGTGGCTTCACCAGTCTGCATCCCCACCTGCAGTGTACTAGGGTTCCCTTTTATCCACAGCTTTGCCAACATTTGTTGTTTGTTGATTTGTTGAGAAAGAGTGGTAAAGTTTCTGTCAATTAAAAGATATCTTCTACTGCCATGTTCACCTTGGAACTAGTATGATGATATGGTATATGTGGATTAGTAAAGCTACAAATGAGAAAGGATATAGAAAGACTAGCAGCCTGAACCTGCTAATCAGTACATTCTTGGTAGAGTATGATTAAGTCACTGTCCTTTCTTAATCTGGTTTTGCAAGACCTATTTTTCTAATTACTCCCAATTTACAATGGGCCATAAACAAAAGAATGTAACAGCTTAGCTAGAGGCACTCCCCAGAACAGGCATTTAGATACAATCTAACTTCCTCATTCTAACTGACTCAAGAGGAACTGTGAAGCCCAACACAAAAGTCTGGTAGTTATGAAACACATAGAAAACAACGAAACCTAGGAATATACAGTATATATGGGACAATCTCATTGTATCATTTGCTCAGGCTTTGGATCTTTGTCTCCCCTGAGCCATCAGCACTGCTTGATTAAAGGTCTCTCCTGAAACCTTCCAGTGTTTGTTGCCTTTTTGTGCCAATTCCTAACAAACAGGAGAGCATTAGTACAGTCATTTTTACCTGGAGGTCCAGGAAGGCCAGGTTGACCTTGTATTCCAGGAAATCCTTGTTCTCCTTTTTCTCCAGGCAAGCCAGATAATCCCATGTTCCCTTTTTCTCCTACAGTTACACCAGTCTCAGGCCTAGGAATTACCTTTATTATCAAAGAAAGAAAAATAACTCAAAAAAGCAGAATCTTGTTCTCCAGAAGATAACCTAGCAGCTACATCAGATTATGTCATCATTTTCACAAAATGCTGAGATGCAAAATCATTGACCATTACAAAAATTGAGTCACAGTCTATATCACCCCTTCAACTGATTAGAAGTAAAAAACCAGTTATAATATTACAACTCTCCTGAGCTCCAGGATTATAGAGCTATCATTATTTTAGATGTATATTGCCTTATAATTCACATTCAATTCATTGCAATCACTTAACCTAGGCCTGATCAATCTTTACTGCAAATGTCTCTCTAGTTTTCCCTCTTCTTTTCTGTTGCCACAGTTACTATCTTTACTTTACACTTGGACTAACAGAAGTACCTATGAATTTTTCCTGTTGAATCTAAATCTATTGATAGGATATGCTTCCTCAAAACCTAATTTTTCTGTGTTTAAAGACTCAGAATTGTTCACTACTTCTTACTATAACTTATGCTACTTTTAAACCTGTACTCTGTCAAGTCACTTTTTACTTCTAGTACCTTTCTTATCTTTTTCATCTCCTGCTATTACTAGTGATGAATTTTTAGTAGAATGAGGTCTATCTAATTATAACCACTTCATGCAACTTGCACATCCTTGTCTATGTTTTTGAACATGCCATTTTATTTTTAATTTTTAATATGCATTTTAAATACCAATAATGCCTTTTTCCAACCTTTCCCTTTATTAACTCATTTTTTCTCTTAAAAAGAAAGAAAAAGAAAACTTATCTCGCCGAAACCAGTTTGGCTCAGTGGATAGAGCGTCGGTCTGCGGACTGAAAGGTCCCAGGTTCCATTCCGGTCAAGGACATGTACCTTGGTTGAGGGTGCATCCCCAGTAGGGGGCATGCAAGAGGCAGCTGATCGATGTCTCTCTCTCATCAATGTTTCTAACTCTCTGTCCCCCTCCCTTCCTCTCTGTAAAAAAATCAATAAAATATATTAAAAAAAAGAAAGAAAACTTATCTCTTCCAGAAAGACTTTATTTATTAAAATCAGTGAACTGATTATTCCTTTTCTCTCTTCTTATAACCTTAGCATCTAAAGGATTTTATACTAAATAAATACAAAGAAATTAAGCTCATAGAGCTATAAAGGTTAGTAAGCTTTAGATTTAAGAAAGTATCCGTCCAAGTGACAAATCAACACCTACTGGAAAGGTGTGATATTTCACTGGATATAAGAAAGATTCAGACAAAAAGTACACTGAAAGCTGTGGGACTGAGAATTGGGATAGTGATAGAGCTAAATTAGATTGACTCCATGAAGTTCTTTTTGTTACTGTCATGATGTTTCATTTGTTCTGTACAGGCCATTCTGCAACTCTCCCTGCTGCCCCTCCTGCTGCCCCTCCCTGTAAACCATGAGAATGTAAGAGTTGCACAAACCTGCCAATAGGTATGCAGAGAAGTGGACTCAGCCCAAATTAGGCAAACTGCACAGTGTCCCTGGTTAACCAGACCCCTGATCCTGCCCCCTGACCAATCGACGGGGGCCACGAATGTTCCCCCGCCCACTACTATAAAGCCTATGTCCCACCAGAGCATGCTGTTTGTACTTCCCCGCCCACGAGCTCGTATCTCTCTCTCTCTCTCTCTCTCTCTCTCTCTCTCTCTCGCCGATGCACGGGTAATTGCCAGAGACAGGAGCTCATGCTAGCATGAATAAAGGTTCTTTTGCTCTTTCCTGGTGGGTTTTTGGGGATCCTGAACACTGGGCATAACATTTTGGGGCTCGTCCGGGATTCCCAGGACCCATGAGGGACTCTGACTCAGAGAGCCTGATTAACCGCGGTAGGTGTCTGTTTGTGTGTTTTGTCCTGTAAGGAGGGACGTGGAACACCCTCTGGTATTCTGGTTGAGCCCAAAGTGGTCTAAGTGGATGCACAGGAGGAACACAGGCTGGAGGAATTGGAAGATGTTCCGATCCTCCTGTAACGAGGGAAATGGAATCCCCTCAGGAATCTGAGACAAGGTGGGTTGCTCACGCTGGTTGGCGTGAGGCCGTCATCTAGCTTTTGGTTTTGCTTCCAAGGAGTTGGAAGACTGTTTTTGTTGTGTGTTTTTTTTATTGGGGGGGGCGGGGGGGCTTTGTTTGTCTGTGTCTGTGTTTCTCTGTTTTATTATGTGGACACTGGTTGAGAATTCTGTTCTGGGGCATGGGTGCTGGGAGTGCCCCCAGGTCCATTTGGGGAGTTGGGCATTGTTTCATATATCTGCTCATTAACTGGTCTGTGTGAGGAAGAAGCTACTTTGTGCCTTCTGGCTGTACACAGGAGAGTATTTGTTATCTCTTTCTATTGTTTAATTTGTTTTGGGATGGACCTGCTGTGACAGAGTGCAAAAGTCTTTAGCAGCTGCTGGAATTCTTTTTCTGAGTTTTTGCTCTCTGTCAGAGAGGAAGTCAGCCCATTTAGCTAATAAAAATTCCTCTCTAATTTTTTATAAGTAGGGGTTTCAGTTTGTTCTGATTTGTGAATTTGCTATATTAAATTTTAAAGTCCTAGGCATATATTTGCAACACTTCAAAGAACAAAGAACTTTTATATATGGCTTTCTTATCTCTTTTGGTGGTTGGAGACTTCCAGGGACAGGGATTACAGCTCTGCAGGGCAGAGAGATTACAGGCCTTGTCCCTGCCTGTGAGCCATCTAAGGCTAAACTAAGACTGGAGTTATTATTAATGTGTTTATTTTATTTTAGCATCTGTAATTGGATGAAAGAGCTTTTCTTTCAGGTGGCCATCCAGGCTTTCAGTTCGCAAGAAATCTCCTTACACACCCTTATTTTTCCAGGCTGACTAAGTCATTTTTCTCCACAGGTTGGACCTCAGGCTTTGGAAGGGAGCACTACTGCAGTGGTAGTCTGTAGTTTTCTCTGAAACTCCCACTGTTTCTATTTCTCCCTTCTGTAAAAATTGTCTTCCTCTGACTCACAATAGGAAAGGGAGACAAGCAACTGGGCTGGGGAATGGGAGGGAGGATGTTGGCAGTTAATCCTGAAGCAGGGAGAGATAGGTTTTTGTTGATTTTTACTGGATGCAGAGGGGTCTGGTCCAGGTGTCTTATCAGAACTTCACTAGATTCAAGGTTGCAAGTTTTCTGCAAGCATAATTAACCTAGCTGCCCTGGTGATTTAAAACTGGTGGCTAGGAAGACCCAGCCCCCGAGAGCCACCGGTCCCCCAGATGAGGGGGGCAATCAGCCCCATCACTACTGGTCTTTCGCCACTAGTGATCTCTATAATTGGAAAGCTCAGAATCCTAAATTCTCTGAGAAGCTGGCAGGGCTTATCCATTTGTTAGATTCTGTTCTTTTCACCCATCAGCCTACCTGGGACGACTGTCAGCAGCTTTTGCAGGTCCTATTCACCACCGAGGATCCTCAATGAGGCCCGGAAGCTAGTCCTAGGCATGGATGGGAACCCTACCACCAACCAGGCTCAGATAGACACCTCCTTTACCTTGACTAGACCTGAATGGGATTTTAACATGGCAGAAGGTAAGGAGAGGCTCCGGGTTTACCACCAAACTCTAATAGGGGGTCTCCGGATGGCTGCTAGAAAGCTGACTAATTTGGCTAAGGTAGGAAATGTACAGCAGGAGAAGGACGAATCTCCAGCGAACTTCCTAGAGCTGGTCATGGAGGCATTCTATACCTATACCCCCATGAACCCAGAGGCCACTGAGAACAAGGCAGCTGTAATCATGGCCTTTGTAAATCAATCTGCTGCAGACATTAGGAGAAAGCTGCAGAAGATAGAGAGACTAGGAGAGAAAAGTCTGCAGGACTTGTTGGTAGTAGCCAAAAAGGTGACAACAACTGTGAGCCCCCTGAAGATAAACAGGCTCACGCCATGGCAGCTGCTAGCAGTAAGCAAACCCTAGACCTGGCCGGAATTCTGCTGGCTACCATTGCGGACTCTCCCGGGGAATGGAACCTGCTCCTCCGGCAGCTGGTAAGTGACCAGGAAGAAGGTAAGAGGGCCGTCTGGGGAGGGAGGTGGAAACTGCAGAAGGACCAGTGTGCTTACTGCAAGGAGATAGGGCATTGGGCCCAAGAATGTCCAAAGAAGGCCAGCAGGAAGGGAGGCAAGACTGACCGAGTGAAAGTCTTAGAGCTGGAAGAACTGAGTGATTAGGGGTGTCGGGGTTTGGACCACTTCCCCGAGTCCAGGGTAACTTAGAGTGGAGGGGACTTCTGTTGACTTCCTTGTTGACACCGGAGCTCAACATTCAGTCCTCTGCACACCGCAGGGGGAGCTAGCAAACAAGAAGTCCTGGGTACAAGGGGCAACTGGTATGAGGACTACCCGAAGAATGGTGGATCTAGGAACGGGTCAGGTATCCCACTCTTTTATAGTAATACCGGAATGCCCCTACCCATTATTAGGACGAGACTTACCAACCAAGATTGGAGCTCAGATAACTTTCAAACAAGGGGGGCCTCAGGTCACCGAAGGCAAAGGCCACCTCATTCAGGTCTAAAATTAGAGGACAAGTATTGCCTCCACCAGAGGGTGCCCTCAGTAGAGAACAACATGGACAGATGGCTATAAGAATTTCCTACAGCCTGGGCACAGATGGGAGGGGTAGGACTAGCCACTCACAGGGCCCCAATCCTGGTAGAGCTAAAACCAGGAGAAGGCCCAGTAAGCATGAAGCAGTACCCTATGTTTCAGGAGGTGGGGAAGGGAATCCAGCCTCACATCAGGAGACTGCGGAATCTAGGGGTACTAGTCCCCTGTCAATCTGCCTGAAACACCCCCCACCTCCTGGTCAGAAAGCCTCACACCAATGATTATCGACCAGTGCAGGACCTCTGGGAAGTAAATAAAAGTCATGGACAGACACCCCACTGTCCCCAACCCATATACTCTCTTGAGCTCCCTGGAGCCCTCCAGAGTCTGGTATATGGTACTAGATTTAAAGGACACCTTCTTCAGTCTGCCACTGGCACCCAGAAGCCAACCCTTATTTGCCTTTGAATGGCACGATCCTGAGGAAGGCTATAGTGGACAATTAACCTGGACATGGTGCCTCAGGGGTTCAAAAATTCGCCCACCATTTTTGAAGAGGAGTTACATGAGGACATGGGAGAATACAGAAGGGAGCACTCCAGCCTCACACTCCTCCAGTACGTAGATAATATCCTGATTGCTGCTGACATGGCCGAGGACTGTGAGCGTGGGACCCAGGATCTGCTGACTACCTTGGGGGCCCTAGGGTACCGGGACATTTGCAAAGAAGGCTCAGATATGCAGAGAGCGGGTGAGTTACCTGGGGGTACATCTTGGAGAGCGGACAGCAGAAGTTATCAGATGCTAGAAAAGAAAATGTCCTGAACACACCTGCCCCCACCTTCCGAAGAGAAGTAAGGGAGTTCCTAGGATCAGCTGGCTACTGCCTCCTCTGGATTCCAGGTTTTGCTGAAATTGCTAGGCCCCTATATGAAGCTAACAAAGAAGGGAGGGCATTTGAATGGACTGAGAAAGAAGAGACTGCCTTTAACCAGTTAAAAAAGGCCCTCCTAGCTACTCCAGCCCTGGGCCTGCCAGACATTACAAAGCCTTTTCACCTCTTTGTAGACAAACACAAAGGAATAGCAAAAGGGGTTTTAACTCAAGTCTTAGGCCCCTGGAGCTGCCCAGTAGCTTACCTGTCCAAAAAACTAGATCCAGTAGCTGCTAGCTGGCCGCCGTGCCTAAGAATTATTGTGGCAATAGTGCTCTTAGTCAAGGACGCTGACAAACAGACCTTGGGGCAGGAAATCTGGATCACAACCCCGCATGCCATTGAGGGAGTACTGAGACAGCCTACTGATAAATGGATGAGCAACGCACGTATGACTCACTATCAGAGCCTTCTACTCAACTCTCCTAGGGTGCAATTCCACCCTAATGTAGCCCTCAACCCTGCTACTTTGCTGCCAGACCCTGACTTAGATGCCCCGCTACATGACTGTGCGGGAATCCTAGAGCAGGTACATGGATTTCGAAAGGATTTGACTGACTGGCCCCTCCCGGATGCTGAGGTCACTTGGTTCACGGATGGGAACAGCTTCATATGGGACGGGCACAGGTATGCGGGGGCAGCGGTGGTCACTGAAACAGACATTGTGTGGGCAGAGGCTCTACCCTCCGGGACATCAGCTCAGCGAGCAGATCTCGTCACCCTCACAAAGGCGCTGACACTGGAAGCTGGAAAACGGCTCAACATATACACAGATAGCCACTATGCATTTGCCACAGCTCATATTCAAGGGGCAATCTGTCAGGAGAGAGGATTACTAACGGCAGAGGGATGGACTGTAAAGAATAAGCAGGAGATACTCGACTTGCTCTTGGCCTTATGGCTCCCTGCCAAACTGACCATCATACACTACCGAGGGCACCAGAAGGCTGACGACCCAGTGGCAAGAGGAAACTGCAGGGCTGATCAAGCAGCCAAAGTGGTAGCCCTTTCTCCGATCCCCACCATGGCCCTACAGCTCCCAGACCCAGGGGACCCAGTTCTGCCAGTTCAGCCAGGATATTCCCTGGAAGAGTTACAGCACATTAGAAAGCTTCCCCAAGCAAAGGAGAAGGGATGGTGGCATACACCACAAGGGGAGCTCATACTGCCAGACCAGATTGGAGTCTCCATGATAAAACACATGCACCGGTCCACTCACCTGGGAGCATGCAAATTAAAGGACTTAATCCGACACGCCAAAATTTAGGATCCACAAACAGGACATCAAAATAGAGCAGGTTGTATCCGCCTGCAAGACCTGTCAACTCACAAACGCAAGAACCGGGTTGAGTGAAAAAGGAATCAAGCTCAGAGGAACCAAGCCTGGAGCACAATGGGAGGTCGACTTCACTGAAATTAAACCAGGAAAGTATGGCTATAAATCTCTTTCAGTATTTGTAGATACCTTCTCTGGATGGGTAGAAGCATATCCAACTAAGCATGAAATAGCTCAGACGGTAGCTAAGAAGCTGCTGGAAGACATCTTGCCCAGGTACGGTTTTCCCGCTGAGATAGGGTTGGACAATGGACCAGCCTTTGTCTCACAGGTAACGCAGGCAGTGGCCAAGGCCATTGGGGCAAATTGGAAATTAGATTGTGCTTATAGGCCCCAAAGTTCAGGGCAGGTAGAAAGAATGAATAGAACTCTAAAAGAGACCCTTACCAAATTGACCATGGAGACTGGTAGGGATTGGGTGGCTCTCCTTCCATATGCCCTTTACTGGGTTAGGAACATCCCTACATCCTGGATTTTATTCCTTATGAAATCATGTTCTGCCGGCCACCCCCTATTATCTCTACACTTAAAGCGAAATTTCTTGCAGAATTTGAAAGCCAAGAACTGTTTCTTTCCTTGAGAGGGCTCCAGAGGGCGCACAAGGACATTTTGCAGGGCCTCCGCACCATCTACGAAACCAGCCCAGCTCGGACTCCTCATCAGCATAAGCCCGGGACTAGATCTACGTCAAGAGACATCGCTGGGAGACCCTTGAGCCACCTTGGAAGGGTCCCTACATCATGGTGCTGATGACCCCCACCACTCTCAAAGTAGATGGCGTAGTGATCTGGGTCCATCACACCCATGTTTGGCTAGCAGACCCCTCAGCAATCTGGAAAGACTTCATTGCCCAGTGGAGCATTAGTCTAGACCAATGCAACCCGCTAAAGCTCAAGCTGTGATGTTCTCAACCTGTATGATGCTGGTAACTCTGCTTGTGGCCACTCCCCCCACGGGGAGTCCACACACCCCCTTCAACATATAGATTAGTTCAGTTCATCAAGGAATGAGTAGGGGTCATGTAGATGATGGTGCTATACACTCAGTATAAGCTTCTACCGACGGAAGAGGAAATGGGGGTGTAAACAGACCCATGATTGGGCCTGTAAGTCTCATGACAAGGGGGTAATGATAGAGCTAAATTGGATTGACTCCATGAAGTTCTTTTTGTTACTGTCATGATGTTTTGTTTGTTCTGTACCTGCCGTTCTGCAACTCTCCCTGCTGCCCCTCCCTGTAAAAGGCGAGAAGGTAAGAGTTGCACAAACCTGCCAATAGGAATGCAGAGAAGTGGACTCAGCCCAAATTAGGCAAACTGCACAGTACCCCTGCATAACCAGACCCCTGATCCTGCCCCCTGACCAATCTATAGGGGCCAAGAATGTTCTCCCGCCCACTGCTATAAAGCCTTTGTCCCACCAGAGCGCTTCATAAAAATTTTATCATCTTATTTGATAAAGAAATGATTTCTTATAGTACTAAAACTGATTTTAAAATTAAAGTGAATAAAATTATATAATATTTTAAAAAGCATATCCTCGTTAGATTTAATAAGGTACTACGTATCAATATCTGAAGCTCACTATGGGAAAAAGAATATAAGTATATCTGAGGACTTAGGTTTCATGGCACTTGCAGATTGCAGATTTAATACAGTTTAAAGTCAAGAGTCTTACCAAATTTCAGCCAAAGAAAAACTAAACTGTCAAATTGCAACATATTTTACTCTTAATAAGATGAAAATATATTTGATTTAAATTTCATGGTGGATGCAAACATGACAAAATATCTGTAAATTCCCCAATTATTATTTCATGAAGCAGTTTGCTACATTTCTTATTAAAGGTCCCTAGCAGCACACACTCAGGGGGAAAAAGAGGTGTGACTCAATTACAAATTGAGAAAACCTCCTTAGGTCAAATTTTTCTTTACCTTGAGCTTTGCAGGAGAAATGACCAATTCCTAGTCCCCCAATAGTTTCTTTTATTGAAACTTTGTAAGCAATACTTGCACCACCTGCTGGTTACTTGAAAAATGATTTGGTAATCATGATGCAAAACAACCCAATCTCATAATTTTGAAACTTTACTATGGAGACATAATACACAGACAGAACAATACAAAGACTTTGAGATCAACATAACTAACATATTTAGATGTAAGAAATTTTGTGTTCTATTAGGAAAGGGTACATAGTATATACATAAGGTATAAAAATGAAAATTCATTAAAACATTTGATAAATGAAGACTAAAAAAACTTACAAGTCCAGGAGGGCCAGGTGGGCCAATGTCACCTTTTTGGCCCTGTTCAATACAATTTAAAATACGTTAGTAAAAGTCACATTGAAACATCCATTTCCTCAAAAACATAACCGATAACTAAGATTCATAAAGTCCCAGAAATCCATAATAAAATATATCAAAAACTATACCATGAGGTAAACAAAACGGTAGTGAGCTAAGCCTAAGAAGACCTATGATGCTGTTTCAGATTTACTAGCTATACAATCTCGACTAAATAAATTAATTTATCTGTCTTATCTATAGGGCAGGAGGGCAGGATTCTAAGATATTTCTAGTTCTAACATACTTTAATTTTAAAATTCATATTTTCTAAGAAACTTTAAATATTTTATAAAAAAAAGATACTGAATAAAAAATTTGCACCAGCCGAAACCGGTTTGGCTCAGTGGATAGAGCGTCAGCCTGGGGACTGGGGGGTCCCGGGTTCGATTCCGGTCAGGGGCATGTACATTGGTTGCAGGCACATCCTCAGTGGGGGGCGTGCGGGAGGCGGCTGATCGATGTCTCTCTCTCTCATCGATGTTTCTGGCTTCCTATCCCTTTCCCTTTCTCTCTGTGAAAAATCAATAAAATATATTTAAAAAAAAATTTCACCAGCCGAATCTGGTTTGTCCCAGTGGACTGAAAGGTCCCAGATTCGATTCCGGTCAAGGGCATGTACCTTGGTTGTGGGCATATCCCCAGTAGGGGGTGTGCAGGAGGCAGCTGATCGATGTTTCTAACTCTCTATCCCTCTCCCTTTCTCTCTCTATAAAATTAATATAATATATTTTAAAAAATTTGTACCAATATAATTAGTTTAAAGCATTTATATGTTTAGTCATGTTTCTTTTCATAAAATTTGTCAAGGTCATAAATTTAGTGTAATTTCCATTATTAACACATATATTATAGCTGATGAACTTAAGTATTATCAGGAATAGCTAATAAATCATAATTATTTTTGTGACTTTGCTCTTAGAAGTTAATGAAAAACAAATCCAGACAAAACTATTACCCTTAACTATTAGCTAAAACAGAATGAAGAACACAGTATTCAATTTTTACTCTACTGGCCAAGACCCAAGAATAGATTTCTCTTCCACAACTCTACTCTTGTTCTAGACTTGTTGATAGAAACCTATCTATAAGCTCTTTTTACTTTAAAAAGATTTTCTGTCTTAGTCCTAGCTGGTGTTCCTCAGTTGGTTGGAGCATCGACTGCATACCAAAAGATAGTAGGTTCAATTATCAGCTAGGGCACATACCCAGGTTACATATTTGATTGCTTATGGGAGACAATCAAAGTTTCTCTCGCAAATCAATGAAAAAAGTTACTCTGTCCTATAACGTTTTTTACTTAATACTTGAAAAACAACTGTATTCCCTGAGTATATGTAATTTCCTTTATTCTATTTGTGCCTCTTACTTCTAGATAAAACTCAGATATAATTTTGAGATAAACCACAATTTAAATAGTGCTCTCAGAATAACTTAAGTTTGTAACACCTTGCCTGCAAAACAAAGTTTTTCAGTTTGAGTTTTCATACAAAGCAATTAGAAACCATAGACATTGGAAAATTGGTTATTTTGTGATCTGTTATATAAATATATATATATATATATATATATATATATATATATATATATGAGAATTATGCGCTTTCATACATTCTTCCAAAGTCACTTTTAAAATAGGCAACCAAATAAATTTCTATAGTCAGGCTGCATAGCCAAATGAAAGAAAAAAACAGCAAAGAATTAGTCACAGACTTCTAGACAATAATTGCATACAGAAAGTAAATGTTTTGTGAAGACATTCTAAAGTCATAATTATAAACCTTTTTAGTAGGAGGATCTCACTAAAATAGTGCTGAATCTTCTTTCTGGAGAACAAAAGTTTTGCAGATACATATTTAAAGTAAAGGCAAAGGAAAACCAATATGGCAGTATAGGAGAACACCTAAACTGCTGCCTTGCACAACAGTTTCAAAACTACAACTAAAAGACAGAACAGACATCATCCAGAACCATAGGAAGGCTGGCTGAGTGGAAATTCTACAACTAGAAGGAAAGAGAGGGCTCATGGAGACTCAGAGGAGCTGCAAAAAGCTGAGGTACAGAGACACGCGCATGGAGAGGATGGGCAGCTGATGGCCTGGCTGGCTTCCTCCAGTGGGAGGGAGACAGAAACTCCTGACTGCACTGAACCCTACTTCTGACTGCACTGAACCCCAGTTCCAGGAGATACTCATACGGGGAGAGTCTGGACTGTCATGAAAAGGGAGAAGTGCACAGAAACTTAGGGGAGCCGCAAAAGACAGAGGTCTGGAGGTGCGCACGAAAGTGTATGCAGAGAGAACTGACTGCTGATTGTGCCACAGGCTTTCTCTAGCAGGAGAAAGAAAGAACCTCCCAACTGTGCTGAAATCCAGGTCACACTGCACTGAACCCCAGTTTTGGGTGAGACCCTGGGGACCCAGACTCATATGGTCCCTGGAGCACACAGAAACTCAGGGAAGCCAGAAAGACAGAGGTCTGGAGGCATGACTGTGCACAGAGAGGGCAGCAGGGGCCATATAGGGCAGGGCTGATGAGAAGCTAAGGCTGTCTTCTCAGCCCTGAGACTCTGCCCCATCCAAGCTGAGCACAGAGTCTTTTGCAATCTTGCAAGTCTTAAGGTAGAGTCCAACAAAGAAGTTCTCCCCGCATTGACACAGTTGATCTTCACAACCAGCTGGCTTGGAGGTCAATTCCCCCCAGTGATACCAACAACAATCAAGTCTTAACTACAACAAGGCTGTACATACAGTCCACAAAGGGGTGCACCAAGAGAGTCCACCTCAGGTAACTGGGGAAGTGGAGCTACTGGGCCGTATAGGACACCTAGCACACAAATCTACTCTACCAACTCAGGGAAGCAGCAAAAATGTGGAGACAAAGGAACAGATCACAAACAAAAGAAATGAAGGAAAACAAAGGACTGGATATAGAGTTCAAAATCACAATTATAAGGTTTTTCAAGAATTTCCTACAAAAGATGGATAAATTTAGTGAGACCCAAGAGGAGATGAAAAAGAACCAACTAGAAGTTAAACATACATTGACTGAAATAAAAAATATTATACAGAGACATAACAGCAGACTAGAGGAAGGCAAGAATCAAGTCAAATATTTGAAATACAAAGAAGCAGAAAACACTCAACAGGAAAAGGAAAAAGAAAGAAAAAGAATCCAAAAATGTGAAGATAGTGTAAGGAGTCTCTGGGACAACTTCAAGCATACCAACATCAGAATTATGGGGGTGCCAGAAGAAGAGAGAGAGCAATATACTGAAAATCTATTTGAAGAAATAATGACTGAAAACTTCCCCCACCTGGTGAAAGAAATAGACTTATAAGTCCAGCAAGTGCACAGAATCCCAAACAAAAGGAACCCAAAGATGACCACACCAAGGCACATCATAATTAAAATGTAAAGAGCAAAAGACAAAGAGAGAATATTAAAAGCAGCAAGAGAAAAAAACAGATAATTACCTACAAAGGAGCACCCATATGATTGTCAGCTGATTTCTCAACAGAAACTATACAGGCCAGACAGGAGTGGCAAGAAATATTCCAAGTGATGAATAGCAAGAACCTACAAGATTACTCTACCCAGCTAAGCTATCATCCAGAATTGAAGGTCAGATAAAGAGCTTCACAGATAAGAAAAAGCTAAAGGAGTTTATCAGCACCAAACCAGTATTATATGAAATGCTGAAAAGGAAAAGAAGGGAAAGAAGAAGAAAAAGGTAAAGATAAAAATTAATTACAAATACATATCTATCAACAAGTGAATCTAAAAATCAAGTGAATTAAAAATCTGATGAAAGGATAAACTGGTGAATATAATAAAATCAGGGGCATAGAAAGGGAGTGGACTGACAATTCTCAGAAGGAAAGGTGTGAGGTGGGTGCAGGGAGAGACTGGACAAAAATCACGTTTATGGATGAGGACAAAGAGGGGAAGGTAAGGGCAGAAGGTCGGGTGGGATCCAGGTGGAGGGGAACTACGGGGGGAAAGAAGAGGAACAATTGTAATAATCTGAGCAGTAAAGATTTATTAAATTAAAAAAATAAATAAAGTAAAGGCATCAACTTTTCACAATGGAAATGCTAAAATTAAATAATTTTTCATGGACTGTGATTTAGAACAATGGATGAAAATTCAGGGGAAGTGGTATTTGAAAAAAGAGGGCAACATCTAAAGATGAATAAAGAATGTATGTTTTGAATACAAAAGCTAGTTATTTAGAACTTTTCATTTATAACTCAGTCTTGGGAGATAAATGAATTATTATTACAACTAGGATAAAATCAGTCACTTCAAAGTATTAAAAGACTTACCTTTTCTCCAATCCTTCCTGGTGCACCAGGGTAACCAGGATCACCAGGCAAACCCTTTTAAAACACAGAGGACAGTGTGACATCAGCAAAAATGATGAAGTAAGAGAATCTCCAAATCCTTCCCTCCATAAAAAAAAAGCTGGATTCAACCCTTTTAGAACTCTAGAAATTAGCCAAAGGCTTGCAGCCATCCAGGAAGCATTTATTGAAAACAAGTGACGTTTTAATTTGCTCTATCTATTCTCATCATCCCTCCTCAGCTTCGAAGAAGCTTCAAAAACCAATAGTACTTAATCAAGGTTAAAAACAATAGCCTGGCAACAACTTGAAGAGAAAATAAACTGGGTTGGAGTTTCTTCAAAGACCCTTTCCCACATAAGTGTCATTATTTCACTTGTATGTTGGTTACCCAAAAGACCCCTCTGACAAGACTACCTTTGTTTGACCTAATTTGAGTTCTCCCAATATAGAGAACAGTCTTTTCCCTAGGTATAGCTATAGAAAACAATCAGGCAAATTGTTGAATATCATAGCTGCTAATCATTAAACAAAGACAAAATGTTCCAAGAGAAACCAGGAACTTAGGCCCTGAATTTGCCTCCTCTTATACCATTTTATATGTTTAAGCCATTTGTGAATCTGTAGTTTATAAATTGAGGACTGCCTGTTCAGCAAAATTACCTGTAAATAAATTTATGTGATTTTATTGCTTCCAACTTTCGGTCTTTTTAAAATTGTTTTTATTGTTTATAGTATTACATATATTAGTACATATATCTCCTTTTTTTCCCCATTGACCTTCCCCTAGCCTTCCCTAACCCCTGTTGCATGCTCTCATCCCACTCCCCGCAGTGTCTCGTGTTCATTGGTGTACTTATATGCATGCATATAAGTCCTTTGGTTGATCTATTTCCCTCCCTCCAAATTATCTCCAAATGTCATCAAATTTCCTATCTGTCCTTTAAAATTTCTTTTAATATCTACTATAAATACTCTTAGTATTAAGGGTACTTGAAATAATGTTCCTGGACTGACATGTTTTAAATGTTTCTACATGTTTTAGTAATTTGAATTATCTGTCAAAACTTTTACTTAAAAAACTTATGTTCATACAAAAAAATTTGTATGTGAATGATTTTAGCAATTTTATTCATAATGGCCAAAACCAGAAACAATCAAAATACCCTTCAATGGGCAAATGAGTAAGTCTGTCTTGCTATATCCATATAAACAAATACATTCATCAATAAAAGTGATTGAACTATTGATATACAAATGAATACTAATGCTATGTAAATGAATACTAATTCAAAAGACTATGTTCACAGAAGTGAAATCATGTTGTATTTGTCTTTTTTCTATCTGACTCATTTAACTTAGCATAATACCTTCTAGGTCCATATGTGGAGTCTAAAAAGCAAAATAAGTAAATAAACAAAACAGAAAGACTCATAGATATAAAGAACAGAGTATTAGGTATGTATGGTGTGGGTGGGTAATTGAAGTATTGGGAAGACCACTTTGTAAACTATATGTTTGTCTAATTGCATTGCTGTACACCTGAAACTAATACAAAATAATATTGAATGTAAACTGTATAATTGAAAAATAAATTTCAAAGTCTATATACAACATTATTCCATTTGTATGATACTATGGAATAAGTAATATTATAGGGATAAAGAATAGATCAATTTTTGCTGTAGACTTAAGTTGGGATAGAGAGGATGGGATGACTATGAAAAAAGGAGTGTGAGGAAACTTTGGAGGATGATGGAATTGTTTTTGATTATGGAGTTGGTAACACAGATATATGCATTTGTCAATACATACATAACTATGTTAATAATGATTCATTTTATAGTACAAACATTATATCTCAATAAATATGACTTAAAAATCTGGCTTAAACATACGTGTGTGTGTCTATGTGTGTGTGCGTGTGTGTGTATACACATACATACAATGGAATACTACTCAATAATAAGAAAAGATGAAATACTGCCATTTGTGACAACATGCATTGATATTGAGAATATTATGCTAAGCGAAATAAGTCAAACAGAAAAAGTCAAGATCCATATAATTTCATTGATAAGAGGGATATAAAACCAAAAGCAATAATGAACAATGAAGACAAACAAAAAAACAACTCATAAACACAGACAATAGTACGATGGTTAACAGAGAGAATGAGGTTTGGGAGAGGTAGTAAAGGATAAAGAGGGTCAAATATATGATGACAAAGAGAAATTTGACTTTGGGTGATAAATACATAATGCAATATATTATAGAATTGTACACTTAAAACCTATATAACTTTATTAATCAAGGTTACTGCAATCAATTTAATTAAAAATAAAATACAGAATCAGATTTTGGTTTAAAAAAATCTGACACAAAAACATAGGAATTTCAAAATCATGTTCAAGAGAAAGAGTAATTGCCATTCATTTAAACGATTCCAAATATAAGTCTCTTTGTCATCCTGCTTCCTAACCTTGCTTTTTTTTTTTTTTTCTGGGGCAATGGACTTTACTCACTGGAATTCCTGGCTGGCCATTCTCTCCATCTTTGCCCGGTTTACCCTATAGGATTCAAAGAAATGCAAGAATATACATTTGTTATTTAGGAAGTATGAGGATAAAGAACATAACAACCTTTATTCCTGACTTGGACTGTATTAAGTAGATTTTTTTGGACTTCAATATTATACTAAATAAATGGAGTTCAATATTATAACAACACTTAAATAAAATAATACTTTATGTATTCAATTGTGACATTTTGAAGCAATGAAAGTAGGACTTAAAGGGAAAGAATAAAATTATACTCATATATTTAAAAATTTTTGCAGTGTATTAGTAATTACAACACTTACTCTTTTGCCAGCGTCTCCTTGTTCACCTTTCTCACCTTTCACACCACCTGGAGGGCCCTGGACACACAAAAATAGTTTTACATTGGTTCATGAAATACCATATATTAATACCAATTTACATTAAATGATGCTAAAAAATTAGCTTACTTACTGGAGGACCATGCATCCCTGGAGGTCCATAAAGCCCTTGTTCACCAGGAAGTCCCTATGTAGTAGTAGAAGAAAAGAAAGCACTATTAATACTGTTAATGCTAGAACTAGCTTGAAATGCTGAACTATAGATTCATGTAGTATAACCAAAGATAACAGGATGTTTTTAATTCAAAGTTGAAATCTGCTAGGCAAAGGGACCATCTTTTTCAATTCATTTAATTTTTAGTGGATGGTCAAGCCAAGTTTTGAGATAAATAACAAGACAACTTCAAATGAAAGTATTAATGATTTGTAAAAATTTATCTTTTTTTGTTGAAAGTATTATAGATGTCCCCTGTAAATATATAAAAAAATGTAATCTTACACTTTAAATATATGGATTATATGATATATATATGTGTATATATATATATATATATATATATATATATATATATATATAATACACCAACAAAGTTCTTTAAGTATTTAATTATATCAAATCCTTGTTATTTTTAAAATAACACAATCACATTAGAGCTTATAATGAATTTTAATGGAATGACACTTTTATAGCAGATGGTCATTGATTTTCTCTCCACACACTCACCTGATCTCCTTTCTGAAATTCTATATCAATTGGTCTTTTCTGTTCACTGATCTGCCCTGGTGGCCCAGGAGGGCCCTGAAGACCTCGTTCACCCTATTTGCAAGATGAAATAAGAATGTGATATTTCATAATTTACACAAAAATAATATAATATGTAAGTAAAGTGACAAGAGGCAAAATGACAAGTTCAAATGACTGTGAAAGGAACAAACTTGAGGATGAATGATCCCCTTTTATATTTACTCACCTTTTCTCCCTTGGGTCCTTGAAAATTTAAGCCCATATTACCCTGCAGAGATAGGTTTCAGCTTAAAATCTCATTGACAATAAAAAAACAATCCATATAAAATAAAAGAAGTAAAGAAAAAGAAAATACCTTTAGTCCTGGAAGTCCTGGTGGACCAGGAGGGCCCTAAGAATAGAAGACACAGAAAATGAAACAAGTGTTATATAAATGTTTATTAAAATTATTTTGTTACATAAAAAATGAGGACTGAAGGTGCCCTTCAAAATAATATTTTCTATTTTTCCTCATTGCTTTCTAGTCAGACACACATTTTAAATAATTTAAACAAAGTAGATCAATGTGGAGATTTCTCATGTAAGGATACAAGTGGGCAGGGGAAGACATACAAGGATAGATATAGACACCAGTGCCAAAATAAGTACAAAAGTTAATCTCGCCAAAACCGGTTTGGCTTGGTGGATAGAGCATAGGTCTGCAAACTGAAAGGTCTCAGGTTTGATTCCGGTCAGGGCATATATCTTGGTTGCAGGCACATCCCCAGTAGGGGACGTGCAGGAGGCGGCTGGTCAATCTCTCTCTCATAGATGTCTCTCTCTCATCGATGTTTCTAACTCTCTATCCCTCTCCCTTCCTCTCTGTAAAAAATCAATAAAATATATTTAAAAAAGTTAATGTCAACAAACATCAAATTTCTCATGTCAGAATTATAGTTTAATTTAGGTAATATAAGGCAATTAATGCTCTAATTCTAAAAAGACGTGTTAACAGGACTTGTCCATACCTAAAGATTTAGTGGAATTATAGATATGGTAATTTGTATCATAATTATTGTTTCATTTGCTTTTGATTTTTTGTTCCCCTGAGTGTATGCTTAGATGTTGAGTATACTAATATATCTTGGACCATTAAAAATTTTTTTGATATAATACAAAGTAATTTGTTCTACATCACAGTGCTTAATTTGTTTAGAATTTTGTGAAAGATGGTATAGTTTTATTGACAAAAGCAATCATTTTTTAAATTTTCTTTTATTGTTTAAAATATTAAATATGCCTCCTTTTCCCCCAATTGATGCTTCCCTCAGCCACTCCCACCCCTGAGGGCAAGCACTCACTGCCCCAGTGTCTGTGTCCATTGGTTACACTAATATGCATGCATCTAAATCCTTTGGTTGATGTCTAACCCCTTGCTCCCCTGCCCCTTGTCTCTAGATCTATTTTTGTTCTTCAGTTTATGTTGATCATTATATCCCACATATGAATGAGATCATGTGATCTTTATCTTTCTCCGACTGGCTTATTTTGTTTAGCATAATGCTTTCCAGTTCCATCCATGCTGTTGCAAAAGGTAAAAGTTCTTTTTTTTTATAGCAGCATAGAATTCCATTGTATATACCACATGTTTTAATCCACTCATCTGCTAATGGGCACTGGGGCTGTTTCCAAATCTTAGATATGGTAAATTGTGCTGCTATGAACATATGGATGCATATAACCGTTCTGATTTGTCTTCCTGGTTTCTTGGGATATATTCCTAGTAGTGGGATTACTGGGTCAAATGGGAGTTCCATTTTTAACTTTTTGAGGAAACACCATACTGCTTTCCACAATGGATGCACCAATCCACATTCCCACCAACAGTGAAGAAGGGTTCCTTTTTCTCTGCATGCTCTCTAGCACTTGTCATTTGTTGACTTGTTGATGCTAGCCATTCTAACATTGTGAGATAATACCTCATTGTTGTTTTGATTTGCATCTCTCTGATGATTAATGACTTTGAGCATGTTTTTCATATGTCTCTTGGCCTTCTGTATGTCCTCTTTTGAAAAGTGCCTTTTTAGTTCCTTTGCCCAGTTTTTGATTGGGTTGTTTGTCTTCCTTTTGTTAAGTTGTCTGAGTTCCCTGTAATTTTTGGAGATTAAGCCCTTATCAGAGATAACATTGGAAAATAAGTTCTCCCATTCAGTGGGCTTTCTTGTTGTTTTGTTAATGATTTCTTTTGCTGTGCAAAAGCTTTTTATTTTGATGTAGTCCCATCTGTTTATTTTCTCCTAGTTTCCATTGTCTGTAAAGATATTGCTATGACATGTCTGATATTTTGCTGCCTCTGGAGTCTTCTAAGATTTTTATGGTTTCTCATCTTACACTTAAGTCTTTAACCATTTTGAGTTTGTTTTTATGTATGCTGTAAGTTGGTGATCTAGTTTCATTTTTTGCATGTATCTAACCAAATTTCTCAGCACCATTTATTGAAGAGACTGTCTTGATTCCATTGTATGCTCTTGCCTCTGTCAAATATTAATTGAGCATAATAGCTTGGGTCTATTTCTGGGTTTCAAATGCAGTCTCAAAGCTATGTGCATACAAAAGCAATATACAATTTTGACTAAATATTTTATAATACAACTAGAGGCCCAGTATACAGAATCTTGCAAAGGTAGGGTTCCTAGGCCTGGCCAGCGATCAGGGCTGATCAGGGCCTTCTGGCTGCCAGTCGGGTCCTCCTTCCCAGGTTATTGGATGCCAGCTGGGGCCTTCCTTCCCCAGATGCCGGCTACTGGCTGGGGCCTTCCTTTGTTCCACGTCGCTCTGGTCGTCAGCACACATCATAGCAAGTGATTGAACTCCTGGTCTCCCAGTCAAACTCCCAAGGCAGTGGTTCTCAACCTTCCTAATGCCGCAACCCTTTAATACAGTTCTTTATGTTGTAGTGATCCCCAACCATAAAATTATTTTTGTCGCTACTTCATAACTGTAATTTGCTACTGTTATGAATCTTAATGTAAATATCTGTGTTTTCTGATGGTCTTAGGAGACCCTGCAAACTGTTCGTGACCCACAAGTTGAGAACCGCTGCTCCCAATGTGACACTCTACATATTAGCTATATATATATATATATATATGTATATATATATATATATATATATATGTATATATTACATACATTAGCAACTGTCTTGAGAATTCAGGGAGCTAGAGTAGAATTTAAGTTTTCAACAGTTTTCTTAAACCTAGAACCATGAAAATGTATTCCAAAGAAAATCTGAAACTTCATATCTTGGGGAAATGATGGTACATTAATGAAAATTGAGAATAGATGATTAAAATATAACATACTTGATTTTTTAATAAAAAGAAAAGTAGAGAGTAAGAAAAAAATAAAAATAAATCAATAAATAACATCTTATATAATAAAAGGCTAATATGCAAATTGACCAAATGGTGGAACTACTGGTTGCTATGATGCATACTGACCACCAGGGGGCAGATGCTCAATTCAGGAGCTGCCCCCTGCTGGTCAGTGCACTTCCACAGGGGGAGCACCACTCAGCCAGAAGCTGGACTCATGGCTGAAAAGTATAGCAGTGGTGGTGGTAGCCTCTCCCGCCTCTGTGGCAGTGCTAAGGATGTCTGACTAACAGCTTATGCCTAGTTCCCCTAGGGCTCCCAGATTGCAAGAGGGAGTAGGCCAGGCTGAAGGGAATGCCCCCGAGTGCACAAATTTTGTGCACTGGGCCTCTAGTCTATATATAAAAGCCTACGCAACTGAATCAGCAATTTACTGGTCTCTATGACACACACTGACCACCAGGAGACAAATACTCAATGCAGGAGTGCTGCTCAGCTAGAAGCCGGGCTCACAGCTGTTGAGCCTCTCCCACCTCCTCAGCAGTGAGCAGTGGTGGCTGCAAGTGCAGTGGGGCCAGGATGAGTGGGAGCAGCGCAATGCCCAGTACTGGCTTGGGCTCCTCCCTGAGCTGCCTTCCAAATCCTGCAATGTTATATCCCATGGGGGGGATGTCAGACTGCCAGTTTCCACATGATCCCTGCAGGCCTGGCCAACATCCCCTGAGGGTTCTCTGATTGCAAGACGTTGCAGGCCAAGCTGAGGGACCCCATCAGTACATGAATTCAGGTACTGGGCCTCTAGGGTTAATTATTTTAGTACAGTTTTATTTTTATGTGATATGATTTTGTATATATGAGACTGGTATAATGTTTTAAAAGTTAAATAGGCATTTGTCTGCCCAAGTGTGTCACCTCTTGATATCAAGGGAGCTTTTTATTTACATATTGTACTTTGGTGGCATTTCTAAGTCTTGGCTTCACCTATTGAATCAGGGTTAATTGAAAGGACATTTAGAAGTGTAGAATGAGTAAGTTATGTGCCACAAAAGTTAGGGAAATGCAAGGTATAACAACGCACCTAGTGTATACCAATGTTATAACAATAGAATTAAGAAAAAGTTTCGAGGGAGAATCCAAGATGGCCGCATAGGTAAACACCTACACTGCTGCCTTGCACAACAATTTCAAAACTACAACTAAAAGACAAAATGGACATCATCAAGAACCACAGGAAAGCTGGCTGAGTGGAAATTCTACAACTATCGGGAAAGAGAGGGGCTCACAGAGACCCAGAAGAACTGCAAAAAGCTGAGGTACGGAGATGCACCCGTGGAGAGAGCGGGTGCCAGAGTAACTGGCTGGTTTTCTCTGGCAGGAGGGAAACAGAGACACTCAAAGGCATTGAACCTCTTCTCCTATGACACTAAACCCCAGATCCAGCCGAAACTCATACGGTGGGAGTTTGGACTGTGAAAAGGGAGAGGTGCACAGAAATTTAGGGGAGTCACAAAAGATCAGAGGTCTGGTGGCACGCTCAGCACTTCACAGAGGACAGACTGCTGATTGTACTGCTGCCTTTGCCAAACGGTGGGAGACAGACCCTCCCAACTGTGCCACTTCTGACTCCACTAAGCCCCTGTTTAGGTTGAAACTCTGGGGACCTAGACTCGTGTGGTACTGGAGTGCAGGGTAGCCGGTAAGGCAGCGGTCTAGAGGCACTGTGCACACACACTAGGACCGATCCAGCGATTACCCAGTCACATGAGACTCAGGGGCTGTGGAGGGCGGGGCTGACTGGAAGGCAAGGGGGTCCCTTAAGCCCTGAGACTCCACCTATCCCAAGCTCAACAGAGAGGCTTCCGTGGTTTTGCAAGTCTGCTATCATAAGGCTGAATCCAACACAGAAGTTCTCCAGGCATAGTGAAAATGCTGAAACAAGGGAAGGGATCACAAACAAAAGAAATGGAGGAAAATAAACAACTGGATATAGAGGTCAAATACATGCTTATAAGGTTTTTCAAGAATATCCTAGAAAAGTTGGATAAAGTTAGCAAGAGCTAAGAGGAGATGAAAAAGGACTAACCAGAGATGCAAAAGATCCAACTAGAGATGGAAAAGGTCCAACTAGAGATGAAAAAGGACCAAGTAGAAATTAAACATACACTGACTGAAATAAAAAATATTATACAGAGTCCTAACAGCAGACTAGAGAAAGGCAAGAATCAAGTCAAAAATTTGAAATATAAAGAATCAAACACTCAACTGGAAAAGCAAGAAGAGAAAAGAATCCAAAAATGTGAAGACAATGTAAGGAGCCTCTGGGACAGTTTCAAGTGTACCAACATCAGAATTATGGGGGTGCCAGAAGAAGAGAGAGAGCAAGATACTGAAAACCTATTTGAATAAATAATTACTGAAAACTTCCCACATCTGGTGAAAGAAATAGTCTTACAAGTCAAGGAAGCACACAGAACCCCATATAAAAGGAATCCAAAGAGGACTACACCAAGACACATCATAATTAAAATACCAAGAGCAAAAGACAAAGAGAGAATATTAAAAGCAGCAAGAGAAAAACAGTTCATTACCTACAAGGGAGCACCCATATGACTGTCAGCTGATTTCTCAACAGAAACGATGCAGGCCAGATGGGAGTGGCAAGAAATATTCAACATGATGAATAGCAAGAACCTACAACCAAGAATACTCTATCCAGCAAAGCTATCATTCAGAATTGAAGGGCAGATAAAGAGCTTCACAGAGAAGAAAAAGCTAAAGGAGTTCATCAACTCCAAACCAGTATTATATGAAATGCTGTAAGGTACTCTTTTAGAAGAGGAAGAAGAAAAAGGTACAAGCCAAAAAAATTATGAACCACAAATACTTATCTATCAACAAGTGAATCTAAAAATGAAGTGAATTAAAAATTTGATCAACAGGATAAACTGGTGAATATAATAGAATCAGGAGCACAGAAAGGGAGTGGACTGATAATTCTCAGGGGGAAAGAGGTGAGGGGTGTACAGGGAGAGACAGGACAAAAATCATACACTTATGGATGAGGTCAATGGGAGGGAGGTAAGGGCAGAGGGAAGGGTGGGAGTTGGGTGGAGGGGTGCTATGGAGGGGAAAAAAGAGAAACAAATGTAATAATCTGAATAATAAATATTTAAATAAAAAAAAGAAATAAAAAGTTTCACCAGGGGAGAAAAATGGCAGCGGAAAAGACCAACATGTCGGAAGCCTTGTTGCTGAGCAGACAGAGAGAAAAGCTGAGGGTTGCACTCAGAGTGTTTGTTGGCAAGATAAGAGACAGTTATCCTCCAGGAGAAGATGGAGGACTGCTGTGTGGGGCTCCCCTGACCAGGCAGCCCAATTACCACGGGGCTTTTGTCTCCTGGAGCCACCAGGGAGAAGGTGCAGACTGCGCCATCTTACAGGGGGAAGTTGATGTCTACGGCGGTCTGAAAAGGTAACTGCAGCACCCACAGAAAAGCTGGGGGACCATGAGCACCACTCTCCCATTGGCGCAAAAACTCGGATTCAGAGAAGCTCCACATGCCACACGGAAAGGTCAGATTTCACCTAGAATAAAGTGAGGTCTCTAGTCCCACAGACCAGAGAGATGTGCACACTGAAAGAACTGGACTGAGAGAAAGCTGCTACTAGAGAAATCCAAGGATGAGGGGAAGGGCGTGATTCCTGAATGTGGAAGGGGGACCTCAGAGCTATTAATGAGGGGAACTCTGGAAAACAATCCATTTTGATCTGAGGCAGAAGGACAACCTAGGAGTTATTGAAGTGTCCTGGCTGCTCGAACAGGAGCAGGGAAGGGGGCTTGCACAGACTGCACTCTTTCCTCTTTAGACCCTGGCTTCTGATTGTTAAGCCCAATACATAGGATCATGCAATTGGAGACAACCTGGGAGACTACAGGGGAAAATTGTTTTTCTGGAACCTGGAGACCGGACCGCAGAATAACCATCAGAGAATCAGTTCTGGGGCAAGCCACCCCCACACCATTATTGAGCATCACAGAGTAAGCAGGATATAAGCACAGACTAGAGAGGTCCTGTGCTTAGTCTCAGAGGTCAATTCCAAAACACTGCCACCCAGTGGATGACTCACAAATTGACTCTCACATAATCACAAAAGAATAAAGAGATTAAGACACACCTCAGCTGTGGAATACAGGGAACTGAAATTCCCTCTCAACTGGGAAACAGGAGGGCCAAACAGAACAATAGTGGAAGTGAATGAACTCCACTACTGCCCATTCTATTCTTTTATTTTTAATTTTTATTTTTTGAATATTTTAATTGAAAACTATTTTTTCTCCTCAATTGATTTTACCATTTTAATTATTATATTTTTATTTTCAACTAGTATTATTACTACTACTATTTTACCTTTTTGAAAAAAGGAAGTGTCATTTTATTTTCTCTTTTTATTTTAGTTTGAGATTAGAGTTCATTCAATTTTCATCTTTCCTTTAGCATAATTTTCCTCTATCTCAACTCTACCTTTATGGCAACACTCTCTTCCTAACTTTACCCATTTTGTTGTCTTGTTTCTCTTTCCCTCTTTCAACTTTAGATTCTTCCTATTCATTCTTTTTACCTGGTTAAAATTTCACCCCACTTATATATCTACTTTCAAATCCCCTACTCCAAGTCCATACCAACCTCTTTCTAATCTCTCTTCACTATGCAAAAAAAAATGTTTTTCTCTATGTCCGTTTGTTGTTGTTTGCCTGAACGGTGATTATATTAATTTTTATACTTTTTTGTGAGATTGTTTTTGTTTTTTCTACTTGTTTTATTTTTCTTTTTGTTTGCTTTGTTTTGGTCTGTTTTTTTTTTACCTCAGTTTTTCCTCGACTCCCTTGATATTAGTTGTTATTTGTAGTTTGTATTAATCTCTGCTAGCATTTGTTGGGATTAGTGGCTGTTCTATTGAAGGTTTCTCCTCACATATATAATTTGTTCCCTTTTTCTTTCTTATTATCTTTCTTTTCTTACTTTTTTCTTCTTTTTTCTCCTCCTCCTCTTCTTCTTCTCCTCCTTCTTCTTCTTCCTTTCCTCCTTCTTTTACTTCTTCTTCTTTTTCTTCCCCCTTTTTTTCTCCTTTTTCCCAATTTGATTTTGACACTTCTTTCTTTTCTTTTTTTCTCATTTCCCTCTTCTTCTTTCTCTACTTACCCATAATTTGTCTTTCATTGGTGGTCACCTTATTTGTGGTTATTAATATCGTGAATACATTTCTGTTCAGTGCCTTGTGTGTGTACCTGGTTGTGTTGTAGTTTGTCCCTTTAAATCAATGTAGGAGAGAGAACTTCATAACTAGACACCCGGAGAAGAAAAGCCATGGGCAGATGAAGAAACAGCCCACATATGACAGAAAGCAGGTATCACCAGAAAAGTAAGTAAATGAAATAGAAGCAAAAATAAATCTGCCAAAGAAAGAGTTCAGAGAAATGGTCATAAGGTGGCTGAAAAGAATGAAAGACAAAATAGACAATATGAGAAAGAGTCGAGAGGAAATGAAGAAGAACAAAGAGGAAATGAAGAATGATCAAGAAGAAAGGAAAAAATGACATCGCTGCTGTAAAGAACTCAATAGAAAGCATCAAAATTAGACTAGAAGATGCGGAGTACTGCATCAATGAGCTACAAGACAAGGTAGGAAAAAATACCCAAGTACAGCAGCTTCTAGAAAAAAAATTAAAAAGCAAGAGGAGAGCATAAGGGAACTTTGAGATAACAAGAAACAAAACAACATTCACATAAATGGAGTTCCAGAAAGAATGGAAACTGAGCAAGTAATGGAAAACCTGTTTGAAGACCTAATGTCAGAAAACTTCCCTGATATAGGAAAAAAAAGGAACATACAAATCCAAGAAGCTCAGAGAGTCCCCAAAAAAACGACACAAAGGCAGCTTATAATTGAATTGGCAAACACCAACAACAAGGTAAGAATCTTAAAAGTGTCCAGAGAGAAACAGAAAGTTAACTACAAAGGAACCCTCATAAGACTAGCAACTGATTTCTCAACAGAAACACATCAGGCCAGAAGGGAATACAAGGAAATATATAAAGTCATGCAAAGGAAGGGTCTGAATCCAAGAATACTGTATCCAGCAAGGCTTTCAATCAAAATTGAAGGTGAAATCAGGAGCTTCACAGACAAAAACGGACTAAGGGAATTTATTACCACCAAAACAGCAATGCAAGAAATGTTAAAGGGTTTACTGTAAAAAAATAAATAGGAAGCAAAGAAGGAACTCGGGGATAAAGACTAAAAATGGCAACAGATAAGTACCTATCAATAATAACTTCAAATGTAAATAGATTAAATGCTCCAATCAAAAGACATAGGGTAATGGATTGGATAAGAAAACATGATCCATATATCTGCTGTCTACATGAAACCCACTTAAGAAAAACAGATCCACACAGATTGAAGTTGAAGGGATGGAAGATGGTGTTTCAGGCAAATGGAAATAAAAAGAAAAGCTGACATCTGACAAATTAGATCTCATAGTGAAGGACATAACAAGAGATAAGGAAGGCCACCTCATAATACTAAAGGGAACAATCCAACAAGAATAAATAACTCTAGTAAACATATATGCACCCAATATAGGAGCATCTAAATACATAAAAAACAACAACCCTGGAGGATTAAGGAAGAGATTGACAGCAATGCAATCATAATAAGAGACTTTAATACCCCACTGTCACCACTGGACAAATTCTCTAAACAAAAAGTCAGCAAAGGAACATCAATCCTAAATGACTCACCAGACTAGATGGAATTAATTGACATCTTCAGAACATTTCACCCCAAAGTCACAGAATATACATTCTTCTCCGGTGCACATGGGTCATTTTCAAAGATAGACCATATGTTAGGTCATAGACAAAGACTTCAAATTCAAGAAGATAGAAATCATATCAAGCATTTATTCAGATCACAGTGGCATAAAACTGCAAATCAACTACAATAAAAACAATACAAAGATATCAAAGACATGGAGACTAAACGACATGCTATTGAACAATGACTGAATAACCAGAGAGATCAAGGAAGACATAAGAAACATCATGGCAACAAATGACAATGACAACAAAACAATACAAAATTTATGGGACACAGTGAAAGCAGTCTTGAGAAGGAAATACATAGCTCTGCAAGCCTACTGCAAAAAACAGCAAACAATGGTAATAAATTACCTAACCCTACAACTCAAAGAGCTAGAAAGAGAGCAACAAGAAAAGGCCAGTGTAAGCAGAAGGATGGAAATAGTAAAGACTAGAGTGGAGATAAACAACATGGAGACCAAAGAAACAATTCAGAATATCAACAAAACTAAGAGCTGGTTCTTTGAAAGGATAAACAAGATTGATGGACCTCTAGCCAGGCTCACCAAGAAGCAAAGAGAGAAGACCCAAATAAACAAAATCAGAAATGAAAGGGGAGAAATAACAACAGACTCTGCTGAAATACAAAGAATTGGTAAAAAATACTATGAACAACTCTATTCTAACAAATTGGACAACCTGCAGGAACTGGACATATTCCTACAAAAATATAACCTTCCAAATCTCAATCTGGAAGAATCTAAACATCTCAATAAGCCAATAACTATGGAAGCAGTCATCAAAAAGCTTCCAGAAAACAAAAGACTGGGTCCAGATGGCTACACAGGAGAGTTTTACCAAACATTCAAGGAAGAACTAAAACTTATTCTCCTCAGACTATTCCAAAATATTGAAGAAGAAGGAACACTTCCAAACACCTTCTATGAATCCAGCATCACCCTAATACCAAAACCACATAAAGAAAAAACAATGAAATAGAATATAGGCCAATATCTCTCATGAACATAGATGCCAAAATCCTCCACAAAATTCTAGCAAATCGGATACAGCAGTACATCAGAAAGATCATACACCATGACCAAGTAGGATTTATCCCAGGAATTCAAGGATGGTATAATATCTTCAAATCAATAAATGTGATACATCGCATAAATAAATTGAGAGATAAAAATCACATAGTCATATCAGTTGGTGAAGAAAAAGCTTTTGACAAAATCCAAAATCCTTTCTTGATAATAACTCTCAGCAAGGTGGGAATAGAAGGAACAAACCTCAACATCATAAAAGCCATATATGATAAACCCACAGCTAACATCATACTCATTGGGCAAAAACTAAAATCATTTCCCCTAAGAACAGGAACAGGACAGGGATGCCCATTCTCACCACTCCTGTTCGACATAGTACTGGAAGTATTAGTCATTGCAATTAGACAAGAAGAAGAAATAAAAAGCATCCAAATTAGAAAAGAAGAAGTAATACTGTCTTTATTTGCAGATGACATGATACTGTACATAAAAAACCCAAAGGACTCCATCCAAAAACTAATAGACTTAATAAATTCATTAGGCAATGTAGCAGGATACAAAATTAATGACAAGAAATCTATGGCACTTCTATACACTAATAGTGAAATTACAGAAAGAAAGATTCAAAAACTAATGCCATTTAACATCGCACCAAAAAAAGATACCTGGGCATAAACCTAACTAAGGAGGTCAATGACCTATACACAGAAAATTACAGGATACTGAAAAAAGTGATAGAGGAAGACATAAACAGATAGAAGAGCATATCATGCTCATTGATTGGGACAATCAACATCATTAAAATGTCCATATTACTCAAAGCAATCTATAGATTCAATGCACTACCCATTAAAATACCAACGACATATTTCACAGACCTAGAAAGAACTCTTCAAAGATTTATCTGGAACAACAACAAAAAAAGACTGTGAATAGCCACAGCAATCCTGAGAAAGAAGAATAAAGTAGATGGGATCTCAATACCAGATTTTGAGCTGTATTACAAAGCAACTGTTCTAAAAAAGCCTGGTACTGGCACAAGAACAAGACATACATACCAATGAAATAAAATAGAGAATCCAGATATCGACCAAAACCACTATGCCCAATTAATATTTGACAAAGAAAGCATAAACATAAAATGGAGTCAAGACAGTCTCTTCAATAAATGGTGTTGAGAAAATTGGAGAGATACATGCAAAAAAAATAATAAAACTCTACCACCAACTTACACCATACACAAAAATAAACTCCAAATGTATACAGGACTTAAACATAAGAAGGGAAACCATAAAAATACTAGAAGAATCCACAGGCAGCACAATCTGAGACATATGCTGAAAGAACTTCTTCACTGATACTGCTCCATGGGCAATGGAAGCGAAAGGAAAAATAAACAAATGGGATTACATCAAAATAAAAAGCTTTTGCACAGCAAAAGAAACCATTAACAAAACATCAAGAAAGCCCACTGTATGGGAGAACATATTTGCAAATGTTATCACTGATCTCCTACATCTACAGCCAACTTATTCAACTTAATAAAAGGAATATAAATGATCCAATAAAAAAACGGGCAACGGACCTAAATAGAACCTTTTCAAAAGACGACAGAAGGAAGGCCAAGAGACACATGAAAACATGTTCAAAGTCACTGATTATCTGATAGATGCAAATCAAAACGACAATGGATACCATCTCACACCTGTCAGAATGGCAATCATCAACAAATCAACAAATGACAAGTGTTGGCGAGGATGCGAAGAAAAAGGAACCCTTGTGCACTGTTGGTGGGAAGGCAGACTGGGGCAGCCACTGTGGGGAACAGTATGGAGTTTCCTCAAAAAACTAAAAATGGAACTCCCATTTGACCCAGCAATCCCACTCTTAGGAATATTTCCTAAGAAATTAGAAAAGCCAATCAGAAAGCATTTATGCACCCCTATGTACATAGCAGCACAATTTACAATAGCTACAATTTAGAAACAGCCTAGATGCCTGTCAGCAGATGAGTGTATCAGAAAACTGTGGTACATCTACACAATGGAATTCTATGCTGCCATTAAAAAGAAGGAATTCTTACCATTAGCAGCAACCTGGATGGAACTGGAGAGCTTTATGCTAAGTGAAATAAGCCATTCAATGATGGAGAAACACCACATGATTTCACTCATTTGTGGATAATAAAGAACATTACAAACTGATGAACAAAAGGATAGATACAGAAGCAGTAAAGCAGGAATGTTAACAAGAGGTGAGATAGATAAGAGATCAACCAAAGGACTTGTATGCATGCATATAAACATAACCAATGAACACAAGACACTGGGGGGTTAGGGTATGCCTTGGAGGGGGGAGAGGGGCAATGGGAAGATATGTATACATGTAACATCTTACTAAAAAAATAAAAAGTTTCACATCCCTGTCTCATGTTTTGCAGCATGTCTACAAATAAAACAAACTAAGTAAAGGAGGTTTCTAATCCTTTAAAAAAAATATTTCCAGGAAATTTCTAATCACAATCTTTTTGATAGATTCTTGTGATATTTAACAATAGAGTACCAATTTTTTTCATTGGTAAAAATGTAAAATATATAAACTTATAATGAAAACTGTCACTTAAATACATGGGAGATGATAAAGTAGAATTTAAGAAATTACTTTGACTGAAGTACAATTTCCTTGCCTTATTAAGAGGCACCACAAAGCCGATTAGTCTGAAACATGAGTTGAATTTAACCTGAGTATTTCAGGAGTAAAAATACTTAGTTTATTATAGTAAAAAAAATGAGTATCTATGGAAGTAATAAATTAAGTCTGCCTGCACATTCAGTCTTTAGAAGTTTTTGCTTCTTCCCTGGGGTACACACATTCTTATCTCACTGCAGTGTTCACTAATCTCACCAGGCCTATAGTTTTGTGGAAGGCCCTAAGAAATCACAGCTGATTTTTTTCTGTAAGTACTTTTCTTTTGTTCCTCTTAAAAAGAAAACTTCAGTTTGAAGAAACATCTTTTATCAACTAGAGAACTGTTGTGGAAGACTTCATGAAATGGCTAGAATTGACTTCAACACTGACATATCAAGAGATAACAAACAAAAAACTTTATTTCAAATATTTCATTTTGTGACTCTCATTTTTCCCATCTATAAAATGGAGCTATTATTTAGCATATATTGGTCATGACAACAATGTTAAATCTCTCATTAGTAAGAATATTCTAGATTGGAACACTGAAAATGCATTACACTTTCAAATAATATACATAACACTACTATTTGAGAAGAAAATCAAAATAAAAGTGTGAAAAATGAAATTACACAAGTAAGCTTACCATCAAACCTGGTGGTCCTATAAAACCAATTGATCCTGGCATACCAATGGGACCAGCTGGGCCCTGTTATAAAGAAAGAAAAAAAGGATGAGAGAAAAAGAAAACACTCACTTATACAAAACCTAAATGGATGAATTGAAACTTAAGTAGTTGCCAGAAATCTGTTTTACAATTCTAATTCTGCAATATAATAACGAATGTTTAAAAAATATAAGAATAAATTGATTAAATAATTATAAAAAATCAGCTAGACAGATGGATAAAGCTTTTAGAAAATTTATGTTTTACAATGGTAGATAACAAATGTGGAACAAACACATCATAAGGAAGTTTTAGAAAAAGAAGTGAAAAAGATGGGCATTGAGTGGTGGTCTTATGCTAGAACTGGGAAGGGAAAGCTATTAGTTTCAAGGTGGCTTTTATAATTTTTATTTTTAATCATTTTTAAATTTTTCAATTACAGTTGACATGCATTATTATATTAATTTCAGATGTTGACCCCAATGGTTAGACATTGTGTAACTTACTAAGTGATCATCCCTATAAATCTCATACCTGACACCATGCATAGTTATTAGAACATTATTGACTATATTCCCTATGGTGTATTTTATATCCCCACAACTATGCTGTAACAACCAATTTGCATTTTGTAAAACCTTCACCTTTTCATCCTTCTCCCCTAACTCCTATCCCATCTGGCAACCATCAGTATTTTCTCTATATCTATGAGTCTGTTTCTGTTCTGCTTGCTTATTTTGATGTTTAGATTCAATTGTTTAGAATCAATAAAATAAGATTAAAGATGACAAAGGAAGTGATAATAAGTGGAAAAAATGAGAAAATGATGAAATTTTTGTGGAACACAATTTAGCATTTTAAAGACTTAAAAAATTGACTTCCTTCAAATCTAGCAATTGTGTGTCTAGTTATAAATCCTGAATTGTTTTTAATTTTAAAAAATCCTGACACAACCAAATATTCAACAATAGGAGATTGGAGAAACAAATTGTAATATAGCTACACAATGAAATATTTTGTAGAAGTGAAACTGAATGAACTAGAGCCGCATACAATTGTATTGATGAATATTAACATATCAAATAGAAAATTTTGTAGAAAACCACAGATGTATTATATTATTTTAAAAGCAAAACTACTAAGTATTCTATTGTTTATACCCTGTTTCCCCCAAAATAAGACAGTTTCTTATATTAATTTTTGCTCCCAAAGATGCGCTAAGTCTTATTTTCAGGGGATGTCTTATTTTTCCATGAAGAAGAATATGGTACACATTTATTGTTGAACAAAAATAAAGGAAATTTATTACCTCTATACAGTACGGTAGTAGTTGTCATCACAAACCAGCTCACTGATTGGCCACAGTGCAGCAAGAGCTGTTCAGGCAGTGCGAGGTCTCTTTAAATCAGGAGTCAGATGCTTTACCATAGCTTTGGGGGCCTTGTATTCCAGGGAGGCCTTATGTTTGGGGGAGGCCTTATTATCAGGGAGGCCTTATTTTTTTGGGGGGGTGCCTTATATTACAGCAAGAGGCTAAACTGGAAGTAGGTCTTATTTTCAAGGGATATCTTACTTTCGGGGAAACAGGGTATGTAATATATATAGGAAAACTATTTTTAAGAAACAATGTCCTAGGGAGTGGGAGTGGCGGGGGTGTCAATTGGGAAAAAAGGAGACATATATAATACTTTAAACAATAAAAAAAAAAGCAATGGAATACTCGAGATCATAGTTATGACTTGAGAGAAGGCAGAAACCACAGGTTGATACAAAATTATTTGTAATATTCTAGTTCTCACATGTTTTGTTGGGGTCACAGGTGTTCATTGGGTATTTATACTTGATAACATACATATATTTTGCATGAATTCTGCTATTTTTTCAAATATTACATAATACAAATTTATAAAAGATAAGGGTAAAGTTGAAAGTACTTAAGAGCATATGGGTGGGTGATAAGTATGATATGAGAAGGTAGTTTTAAAAAGTCCTTGACATTTTATGTTAGTGAGCAAATATTAGAAAGTATTGATTTTTGTTTTTGTCAAAGGGATTAAACCCTACAAATATAAACCTCAAGAAATTCACTTCCTAATCTACAAATACTCCAATTATTACTGTCTCTATGCATATATGTTATCTGTAGGTTAATATAACTGTTTTTTAAGATTGTAGTTGATGCATCAATTGTATTCCTTCAGCCTAAAATATGAATAACTATAGTGTTACAAATGACATCTTCTAATGCCTTAAGTGGAAGATCTAGGATATTCTTTTTAAAAAAAATATATTTTATTGATTTTTTACAGAGAGGAAGGGAGAGGGATAGAGAGTTAGAAACATCGATGAGAGAGAAACATCGATCAGCTGCCTCCTGCACGCCCCCTACTGGGGATGTGCCTGCAACCAAAGTACATGCCCCTGACCGAAATTGAACCCAGGACCCTTCAGTCCACAGGCCGATCATCTATCTACTGAGCCAGACTGGGTTCGGCTAGGATATTCTTTTTAATCAGACCATTTATAATTATTAAGATGAATCTTGTTACCCTACTGATTCCCACATCACAAAAATAAAATTATAGATGCCTATTTCTGCTGCCAAATAATAAAACCAGTATCTCCATGGAAATTATATAGAAAAGTAAAAAACAAACAAGCAAACAAACAAAAAACAAAATAAAACAAAGCAGTGCTTCTTAAAATTCTCCCTGGTCCAGATTGCTTTTATCTTCAGATAGAAGTGCATGCAATGTCTATCAAATTTCAAATAATAATTTCTATAGCCAAAAGCTAAAAAGAAAAAAAAGTAATGCTGAGATTTGATTACATCAATATTGCAAAGAAGAAAATAACTGGATGCTTACTTGTACTCCAGGAGGACCTGGATATCCTGGATCACCCTTTGGTCCTGGCAGTGATGACATAATTATACTACCTGGTTCACCCTGAAAGAAACCATCAATGAAAGTTATAAATAGCACTTACGATACATGAAAACTGGCAAGAGCGTGAAAAGTGATCTGAGAATTCAATTTGTCACATGAATGTCCTAAAAGATTAGGCAAATTCAATAATTAACATGAATAAAGTTGCCTTTTAATGAGAAGTGAGGAAGTAGCCAGAGTATACTGAAGTAAAATTATTTAAGAGCCTGTGATACTTTCAGTTACTAATTCATTAAAAAATACTGAATATTAATATTTACCAAGAACTGTGTTAGGCTCTTAGTACTCATTAGTGAAAAAGATTAACAAAATTTCTGTTCTCATGGTGCTAACAATACACTGGAGGAATGAAGAGCATAACATGTAAACAAATAAGATGACCACATGTTCTTTTAAGGACAATGAAGAAAAGCAAAATAGTACATGATAAAGAAATAGTGGAGGATCAAAAATCAATTACAATTGCCCTGGCTAGGTGGCTCAGTTGGTTATAGTATCCTCCTGTATACTAAAAGGTTGCAGGTTTGATTCCCAGTCAGGAACATACCTAGGCTGCAGTTTGATCCCTGGTCAAGGAGCTTGTGGGAGGCAACCAATCCATGTTTCTTCCTCACATCTCTCTTTTTTTCTCTGTGTTTGTTTATGTCTCTCTCTCTCTTCCACTTCCTCTCTCTCTAAAATCAATTGGGAGCATATTCCCAGGTGAGGATTAGAAAACAAACAAAATGATAATTATGTGACATGATAGAAGTGCTAGTCCTATATAATAAAAGCCTTAATATGCTAAGTGTCTGATGATTTGACCGTTCAACCAGTCACTATGATGTGCACTGACCACCAAGGGGCAGACATTCTGACTGGTAGGTTAGCTTGCTGCTGGGGCTTGGCCCATCGGGACTGGACGAGATGGGCTGGATACACCCTGGAGCCCTCCTGTGGTCCCTCCCCGGCCCCGATTGTGCACCAGTGGTGTCCCTCAGCTTGGTCTGTACTCTCTTGCAATCCGGGAACCCTCAGGGGATGTCAGAGAGCAGGTTTCAGCCGACCCCCACAGGCCAGGCAGAGGGGCCCCACGCACCGGGCCTCTAGTTATTGTTATATTGACATTTATTATATATAATTGTATCAAATTAACACGTACACCTTAAGTTTATACAAATTTTCTATGTGAAATATATTTCAATTAAAAATAGTGAAGGAAATTAATTTAGTGTAGGTAGGCACAGAAGGACAATCTCTGAAGGTCTGAAGGTAACATTTAGGCTGGGAGCTAAAGAATAATAAGGCATCATCCAGGTGAAAATCGGGGATGAGCATTAGGTACTGAAAGAACCCTGAAAGGGAAGAGTTTGGGTCATTCAAATAACTTAATGAAGAGTGGTGTGATCAGTGACTTAAGAGAAAAGTGGCTTAAAGATAAAGCTGAAAATGTAGGCAGGGACCAGAACATGTAGGTCTTACAGGAAAAGAATGTTAGATGCACTTGGATAGATGCAGTGGGAAGCTCTTAAAGGTTTATAAGCAGGATGATAAAACTATTGATTTACATTTTCAAAAGAGCATTCTTGGCTGTTTTGTAGAGAATAAATCTGTTTGAAGGTTGGGGGAGCATAACAAAAAACAACATCGAGACACACACACACACAGAGAGAGAGGGGGGAGGGAGGAAGGGAAACTAGTTAAGGGGCTATTACAATAGTCTATATGAGACGTTACAGTTAGTTTAGTGGCAGTGGGGATGAAAAAAGCAGGTAAATTTAAGATATATTTTATAGGCAAAACTCAAAGTATTTAGTCATATAATGGGATGAAGGGGTAGAGGTATGTGAAGAAGTAAAAAATGTAGGTTTGGGGGGCTTATGTAATAGTGAACATAATATATAGTGATACAAATTTTAGAGATGGAGAAGCTAGAGAAAAGAACAGGTTTAATTTGGGCTGTGTTAACTTTGAACATGTTAATTTGAATATCTGAGAAATATTTGAGTAGAGATGTCAGGGAGGCATCTAGGTCAGAAGAAAAGTCTGTTTTAGTGATATAAATGTAGGTATCAGTAACTAAATAGTAAAAATACAATGTGCATTAATAATATTTCTAGGCATATAAAAGAGAGTCAGACTGTGCCCTAATACCTACTGGGTAGGATAGTATGAGTTTTCATACAACACTAATGAATGCACAGAGATAATAAGAATCAGGGAATGGCAGTGTCACAGAATACAGGGGAAGAGTTTCTTGAGAGGGCAAGTAGTCAATTGTATAAAAATGTAATGAGGACTAAAGATATCAGAAAAGAAATCTGAGTCTGATATACATATTTATAAATTATACGTATATAAGAGGTAATTAAATCTACAGGAACAAAAGAGATTGCTTCAGGAGAGCTTGTAAATGTGCAACTGCCCAACTTCTAGAAGCAACCATTTTTAAGACAGAAGTCAGTGAGGTTATCTGATTGAAGTTGCAGGCTTTCCAAATATTTTATTCAAAACGTTTTTCTTCCCAACATGAGACACTTACCTTCATACCTGGAATTCCAGGAGGTCCCTATTATTAAAAAGAAAATATATTGTCATATATATACTAGAGGCCTGGTACACGGAATTCATGCAGGGATGGGGAGGGTCCCTCAGCCCAGCCTGCACCCTCACGCAATCCAGGACCCCTTGGGGGATGTCTGATTACAGGTTGAGGCCCAATCCTGCAGGGATCCCTGTGGGATTGGGCCTAAACCAGTAATTGGACATTCCTCTCACAATCCAAGACCACTGGATCCTAACAGCTGGTCTGCCTAATGGCCCCTAACCACTCTGCCTGCCTGCCTGATCACCCCTAACCACTCATCTGCCTGCCTGATCACCCCTAACCACTCGCCTGCCTGATCACCCCTAACCACTCTGCCTGCCTGCCTGATGCCCCTAACTACTTGCCTACCTGCCTGATCGCCCCTAACCAGTCTGCCTGCCTGCCTGATGCCCCTAACCGCTCACCTGCCTGCCTGATTGCTCCTTAACCACTGCCTCGGCCCCCGCCACTGCGGCTTTGTCTGGAAGAACATCCAGAATGACGTTTGGAAGGTCGTTCAGTTGTCTGATCTAATTAGCATGTTACACTTTTATTATTATAGATGAGTATAATGCTTTCCAAATAGAGTCCAAATTGAATAGACGACTATAGGGTCATTCTGAGTACAATTTATTTTAGGATATTTAGAGATGACATTTATATATGGTGGGAAAAAGTAGATTCACAGTTGTTCTTATGGAAAATATTACAATAATTAAAATAATAAAACAAAAATTAACTCTGTGTTTCACATACTCACAACTATAAACCTACTTTTCCCCCACTCTGTATTAAATAACAGAATCCTTGCTTTTACCTAGCATAGAGCTATACTACAAACTTTGGTTTTTAAAAAATCTTTTCTAGCTTACTACTTTAAAATTTATTGTTGTTACACATAAATGCACTAAGCTCATTTTCTATACTTCTGCTTCTTCTGTCAATTCTTGTTTTCATTACAATCCCAAATTTTGTAACTTACTGGAGGACCCTGTAAACCAGGAAAACCGGGACTGCCTGGAAATCCATGTTCTCCCTAAGAGTTAAAAAGAAAGAACATGAGGAAAAAGAAAGAAAGCATAGCTATATGAGCAAACAATGATTTATTGAAAAGATTTCTTTAAAGGTCATTTTGAAACATATCAGATTGCTAAAAATTAATTAGCCTTCACTTTCCAATTATTTCAGTATCAACTGTCCAGATTATGTCAAACATCTAAAATACTTTTATCCCTATTCAATAATCCCAGTAAAAAATAAAGATAATCTTCTGTTATTTTATTCTGACAAATCCATTTTGAGACAATCACATTTAATAGTTAATTATTTGCCCCAATTCCCTGCCCATGTATTCTATAGATTCTTATTTTAACTGTCTTAATGTATTTTCTTTTTTTGCAAAATATTATTATTATTATTATTATTATTATTATTATTATTATTGCTAAGAGAGAAATATGGTACGAATTCCATTTATATCACCAAGAGAACAATGATGGCAATAGTTCTAGTAATTGCAGGTCATTATGTTTTCTAGGCACCAATTTTGTTCTCACTCATTATTGTAATGTACTACTATGGTCATTTGGTTTACAAAACAAAAGCTAAAGTTGTTATAGAAGAACCCCAATGCATCCTCCTTTCAAATACCTGTATGCCATAGTAATCCTAGAAAGAGCCTTATCAGAGGTTTAAAAGAGTAAAATTATTTGGTCTGTGTGCTTTTAATTATTGTCCAATACCCTCTCTTCATCACTTTTTGCACATGGAAAAGTTAGACTCAGAGAGAAAGGAAGTGGCCTGAACATTAAATTTAGAAGACTGAAACAAAAGAAGATATATTCTGGTTCCATGTCTGGGGTTCATTCTATTAGTTGTACAGTAAGAAATATAAGAAACCGGCCTGTATGAGACCTGGGGTTTGATCCCCAGCATCTCCACCAAAGGAAAAAAATATATATATATGAAACCGTTTTATCTAAAAGTATACATAACAAATCTATTTTAAAAATGTTGTTGTTCATATAATTGGAGGCCTCAAATACAAACTAATTATGAAATCTGTTAAGTTGTTGCTTTACAAAAAAAAAACTATCCTTTTTAATCATATAACATAATATTCACATTATAAATAATATTGTGTCTTCAAATTTAAAACTTTGGCCAGTGATCTGTTTGTTGCTCAAGGTTTAACTAAAAACAAGAAAAGTAGGTCAGGAAAAAAATGTTTATCATATGTAATGTTTCATATTTCTTTTTAAATTATTAAACTCATCATTTTCACTAACAGAAAAGTTTCATAATAATAGTTTATAGTAAAAAAATGATCTGTTCTATTACATAAAGGTTTTTATAATTTTTTCTTAAGGAAGTCATTAAGTAAGGCAGAAAATAGTTTAAAAACATGAACTATTTGAAAACTTAAGTTGTACCTAGTTTTTAAAAAAGCAAAGCTAATGAATGACATTCATTCATACTTATTAATTTTAACAACTTATATAATATTGAAAACATCCTATATAATAAAAGCCTATTATGAAAATTGTCACCTTTACTGGGAGTTTGATCAGGGGGCAGGGCCAGAGGCAGCAACAGCAGGTGGCTGGGGAAAGGGAGGCTGCTAGGGACCCTACCCATGCATTATTTCGTGCACAGGGCCTCTAGTATGTATATATACACACACACATACATACATACTAATTCCTTTTTAACTTTCATCTTACATTACAATAAAGTCAGAAAAGGTTTTCGTAAGTAATCTTCAATTCCATGCAATGTCCCAGCTACTTACACATACTTAAACTTAAAGCATTACTGATGTTTCAAATTATTGAAAATGTTAACTCAGAACACACAATTATGTATGTACCAGACATGAAGCTATTATATCTCTTCTTCAATATTCTAAGTATTGATTTATTTAGATTTTTAAATCTATTATTATCAATCATATTACCTAAACTTAAGTTGAGATCTTACCTTGGTTCCATTGCATCCAGGGACACCTTGAGGTCCTGGGGCCCCATCATGGCCTGGCATTCCCTATGAAAAGTGATATAACAAATATATAATATTTCTTAGATTATTTTAAAATATTTTATTAGATTTATTTGAGTTACATTGATTAATAAGATTATATAGGTTTCAGGTAAACAATCCTATAATACATTATTTGTATATTGTATTGTGCATTCACCATCCAAAATCCAGTTTCCTTCTATTACCATTTATCCCTCTTTTATCCTCTTCTACCTCCCCCTACTCCCTGTTTTCTGGTAATCACCAAATCACCATACCGTCATCAGTGTTTATGACATTTTTATTTTGCTGTTTTTTGTTTAATGCCTTCACCTATTTCACCTAGTCCCCCAATATCTTCCCCTCTGACAGCTGTCAGTATGTTCTCCATATTTATGAATGTGTTTCTATTGTTTTTATTTTATTAGATTCCACATATAAGTGAAATCACGTGGTATTTGTCTTTTTCAGACTTGGCAAGTACATGGACTGTTGTTGGAAATGCAGATTGGTACAGCCACTGTGGAAAACTGTATAGAGTTTCCTCAATAAATTAAAAATGGAATTGTCTTATGACCCAATGACCCCACTTCTAGAAATATATCAAAAGAAAGCCAAAACATCAATCAGAAAAAAATACATGCACCCTTATATTCACTGTAGTGCTATTTACAATAGCCATAATTTGGAATTAGCCCAAATGCCCATCAGTAGATGAATAGATAAAAAAAAATCCTGTGGTACATTTACACAATGGAATGTTATTCAGCCATAAAAAAGGAAATCTTATAATTCTTTTTAAGGGATTTAAGATAAGATCCAAATCGTACTTACTGGAAGACCTGGTGTACCTGGAAATCCAGGAAGTCCAGGAGGACCCTATAAGAACAAATAAATTATTTGAACCAAATAACAATTAGTAAAAATGATATAATATCCTACCTAAGGGAATTGTGAACATTACATTTAGAAATGCAATGAATAAACTGTGTCTCACTGATTATTGTCCCTCACTGTTCTTTCACACATCATAAAAAACAACAACAACTTCTATACATGTTAAAAGTCTCTATAGAAAACTACAGAAAAAACTTCTATTAGAAGGAACATTGTCTTCACTGTACTTAGTAAGAGGCAGAAAATTAATGGATGAAATATCTTTTCTAGCTCTAACTGGTTTTGCTCAGTGGATAGAGCATCAGCCCAAGGACTGAAGGGTCTGGGTTTGATTCTGGTCAAGGGCATGTACCTCAGTTGCAGGCTCGATCCCCAGCCTCTGTCAGGGCACACTTGAGAGGTAACCAATTGTGTCTCTGTCACATAGATGTTTCTCCCTCTCTGTCTCTTCTCCTACCTTCCACTCTAAAAATCAATGGAAAAATATCCTTGGTGAGGGTTAACAAAAAAAGAAAGAGGAGGAGGAAAGAAAGAGGAGGAGGGAAAGGATGAGGAGAAGGAAGAGAAAGAAGAGGAGCAGGAGGAGGAGGAAGAGGAGCAGGAGGAGAAAGAGGAAGAGGAGGAGGAGGAGGAGGAGGAGGAGGAGGAGGAGGGGAAAATGTTGTGTTTTTTTTAAATAAAAGATAAAGTGATTCTCCAAGGTTTGGGATGGATATTGAATTCAGCAGTGATGGGTAACTGGCAAATACATCTGTACCAGACATCATCAATGTGATCATCCCAAAAATTATTCAACCAATTCCTCTGTAAAGATTATCAAAAATACAAATTGGACAATATTCTCTGTAAGTGAGGGTATGGGAAAAAGGTATTCTCATACACTTCTAATGGGATCCAAATGCCATGGAGAGAAATTTGGAAGTATCTAACAAAATTACTCAAGTATTTACCCTTGGAAGCAACTAATTTCTAAGAGTTTACTCTAAAGTTATACTAGAAATTATTAAACAAAATATGAAATTGAAGTTCATTCTATGAAGCATTATAGCTTAACTTTAGAAATGAATATATAATCATAATTATAGCTAAAGATTAGAAAAAATAATAATATGCCTAAAGAATTTATGGTAAATTTACATAATGTAAAACCATGCAGCTGTTAAAAAGAATGAGAAAGATTTCTGTACAGTGATCTCCAGGATATAATATTAAGTAAAAGAAGCAAAGTGAAAATGGTATATATAATATGATACCATTGTATAAGAAGGGGAGTGATACTAAACAATGAAAAGATATACAAAAATAATAAAAATGATTATATCTAAAGAGAAGAAAGGAACAGAATGGGGCGATGGCAAGGATGAATGAGGAACATCCCTGACTATGCCTTATCCTATAGAACAATGTAAATGTTTAAAATATTAAAAAATAAAAAATAAATGAGGTAAAAGGAAATCATTAAAAATTGCAATGAAACTGGAACTGATGAACTTAATGTATATCAAGTTGCTGGCATAACAATATAGAGAAAATAATTACTTCAAGTGCTTTAACAACATAATATTTTGACTATAATTCCTCTGAAAAATTAGTCAATTCAAAGGAGGAAAATAAAAGAAAAATAATGGATTTAAGAATTCTACTCTCACCAATAAAATTGAAATTATTTTGTTAATTTGTAAATTACTATTTGAAACTAACATAGGAACATAGGTATATTGTAGGGCACAATGTCATTTAGAATCAAAATTCTATTTTTTAAATTTTTTATTGTGTTACATGTATACATATCTCCCCAATGCCCCCCCTCTCCCAGGCATACCCCAAACCCCAGTATCTGTGTTCATTGGTTATGCTTATATGCATGCATACAAGTCCTTTGGTTGATCTCTTATCTACCCACCTCTCCTTAAACTTTCTGCTGTAATTTTCACCTTTAGGAGAGAGAGCTGGCAGAGAGAGAATAAGTATGCAAAAACCTTTTTATTTTAAATTTTTATTGGAATAACATGAATTCATGACATTTTTCTCTTAAAAATATCTATTTTCTAATTCTGTCCATTGAAAAGACATCAAAATAATGACAAATCCAATAGCAATGAAAACCCTTAACATTCAGACTGTTATATCTAAATCAATTTTTCACTAAAAAGAACCTGAAATCAAAGACATGGCCAATTACAGATTTGGAGAGAAACTGTACAAAATAAGCATGAAGGGTCTTGTATCAGATAGCAAGGAAGTTAGCAAAGATCAACAGAGTTTTGTCAAAGGGAAAAGGACAGGGACCAACTTGAAAGGGCATCCGCAGACCAAAGATGGCATAATTTGGACTTGTATGCATGCATATTAGCATAACCAGGGACACTAGGGCAGTGAGGGCTTGCCCTCAGGGGTGCTAGTGCATGGAGGGGGTTAATGGGGGGGGAAACAAAGATATATGTAATACTTTATTTTATTATTTATTTTTTATATTTAATAAATGTTTATTGTTCAGATTATAATTGTTCCTCTTCCCTCCCCATATAGCTCCGCTCTGCCCAGTTACCACCCCACTTTCTGCCCTTACCACCCCCAAACTGTCTTCATCCATAGGTATACAATTTTTGTCCAGTCTCTTCCCACACCCCCAACAGCCCTTTCCCCCCGAGAATTGTCAGTCTACTCCCTTTCTATGGCCCTGATTCTATTATATTCACCAGTTTATCCTGTTCATCAGAGTTTTTATTCACTTGATTTTTAGATTCACTTGTTGATAGATACGTGTTTGCTGTTCATAATTTTTATCTTTACCTTTTTTTTCTTCTTCCTCTTGTTAAAGAATACCTTTCAACATTTCATATAATACTGGTTTGGAGTTGATGAACTCCTTTAGCTTTTTCTTATCTGTGAAGCTCTTTATCTGCCCTTCAATTCTGAATGATAGTTTTACTGGGTAGAGTACTTTTGGTTGTAGGTTGTTGCTATTCATCACTTTGAATAATTCTTGCCTCTCCTGTCTGGCCTGCATAGTTTCTGTTGAGAAATCAGCTGACAATCATATGGGTGCTCCTTTGTAGGAAACTAACTGTTTTTCTCTTACTGCTTTTAATATTCTCTTTGTCTTTTGCTCTTGGAATTTTAATTATGATATGTCTTGGTGTGGTCCTCTTTGGATTCCTTTTATTTGGGGTTCTGTGTGCTTCCTAGACTTGTAAGTCTATTTATTTCACCAGATGTGGAAAGTTTTCAGTCATTATTTTTTCAAATAGGTTTTCAGTATCTTGCTCTCTCTTTTTCTGGCACCCCCATAATTCTGATGTTGGTATGCTTGAAGTTGTCCCAGAGGCTCCTTACACTATCTTCAAATTTTTGGATTCATTTTTCCTTTTGCTTTTCTGGTAGAGTGGTTTTTGCTTCTTTGTATTTCAAATCTTTGACATGATTCTTGTGGTCCTATAGTCTGCTGTTAGGTCTTTGTATAATGTTTTTTATTTCAGTCAATGTATGTTTAATTTCTAGTTGGTCCTTTTTCATATCCTCGAGGTCCACTAAATTTATTGGCCTTTTCCATGAAAATCTTTAAAAACCTTTTAACTATGGTTTTGAACTCTATATCCAATTGTTTGCTTTCCTCCATTTCTTTCATTTGTGATTTGTTTATTTGTCTCCACATTTTCGCTGCTTCCCTGAGTTGGTAAAATAGCTTTGTGTGCTAGGTGTCCTATAGGGCCCATTGTCTCAGCCTTCCCAGTTACATGAGGTGGACACTCTTGGTACACCCCTTGGTGGAAGGGTGCTCAGCCTTGTTGTGGTTAAGTTTTGATTGTTGTTGGTATCACTGGGAGGAATTGACCTCCAGGCCAATTAGCTGTGAGGTTCAGCTGTTTCTATGCTGGGAGAACTTCTGTGCTGGAGACATCCTTATGATATAAGACTTGCAAAATTGCAAAAGCCTCTGTGCTTAGCTTGGATGGGGTGGAGTCTCAGGGCAGAGCAGGCAGCTTTGGCTTCCAGTCAGCCCTGCCCTATGAGGCCCCTGGGTCTCATTGTCTCTTGGTAATTGCTGTAAGCACCTCTGAGAAAAAGCCGCCCTCGAGTTTTTTCCACTACCAGACAGTCCAGTTTCTCCCTGAATGAGTCTGGGTCCCTAGAGTCTCACCCAGAATTGGATTTCACACAGTTGGGGCCTTCCGTCTCCCTCCCACTTGATAAAGCCAGCTGTGCACTCAGCAGCCAATCCTCTCCACACTCTTGGCTCCTTACCTCAGCCTTTTGCAGCTCCTCTGAGTCTCAATTTGCTTTCCTCTCTCCTTCTAGTTGTAGGATTTCCACTCAGCCAGCTTTCCTGTGGTTCTGTATGATGTCCATTTTGCCTTTTAGTTGTAGTTTTGAAATTGTGCAAGGCAGCAGTTTAGGTGTTTACCTATGCCGCCATCTTGGTTTCTCCAACATATGTAATATTTTAAACAATAACAAATAAATATATATATAAAAGAATAATGAGCACAATTGTTTAAAACTAATAAATTCCATGTGTTTATAAGGATAATACATTAAAAAAAAACCTTCCTGCATCATCACTTGAAGTTGATGGTATTGCAACTCATTACCCTATAGAATTCTAGCTGATAAATTAGAATTCTATTTAATAAATGAAGGGTTAATAGAATTTTTTAAATTATCACTTTGCAACTATGAATGAAAAAAAGGAAAAATCTAGACAATGATCATGGATGGATGCTAAACCACTAAATGAAAGCTGATGGGGACAATTCTGTTGGCAGAAGCAGGCTCATAATCCTGAGACCACTGATTAAACCTAACATAAAAGGGGTGATTAGACAGGTATTTGGGCCAAAAGAAGAAATTGAGTAGTAAGTACATAGCATGACCTATAAAGTGTTATTCTTTTCACGAGTCACAAAACTTTATTGAAGTGATCTATCTATCTATCTATCTATCTATCTATCTATCTATCTACATATCTATCTATCTATATAAAATTCTTCTGAGAAATGTTTTCAACCACACACTTGATGGTTACAAACAATCAAGATTTTTTTATTGGTACATGTTTCTATTTTATTTATTCCAGTATAATTTACATACAGAAAATTCATAAATCTTAAGGGTACAGCTTTTTCTGTATCCCCAGATGGTTCTCTAGTGCCTCTTCCAAGGCAACCTCCAATTTGCAGAAAATATGGGGGAACAGAGGAACAATTTAAATAACATCATGAATAAACAATCAGCTACTTTCAGAATGTGGAACATAGTACAATACAAATGATCCAGCTTCTGCAAAGGCATGGTAAAGAAGTTTAATACATACATCAAACAAATGCAATATATATAAGTTGCTTCAATTCTGGTTAGAACAAATCAATTATAAAAATACATCTTTGAGACAATTGAGGACATTTGAATATGGAATGAGTTTTTAAGTATCTTGAAGTAATGTTTTATTCTTCCAAAAAATAGTTACTGTTTAACTCAGTGGTTTAAACTATTGATTCCCATGTATTCTCTTCAAGATACACAAAATCATAATATGTGTATAGGATAACACTTGGAAGGTACACTGTTTGAGGACCCAGACCTGTTAAACCAGAGGAGGGTTGAGATGATCAAAATGAAGGGAAATTACTGGTTTAAACCATTTGTATGATATATATTAGTATTTTACATGAATTAGCAATATGTTAGAATGTATTACTTTGTAATTTTTAACCATTAGCTAACTTAAAATCTTACATTACTGTGTATAGACATCTGTATATGTAAATATAATTATCCAAATACTAAGGGCTAATTGTAGACACATACCAACACTTTTCAATTTAAAAAAAATGTAATAAGTCTTAATTGCTCAGATTATTACAATTATTCCTCTACCCCGCCTCCATAGTTCCCCATCCACCTGGCTTCCACTCCTCCCTCTGCCCATACCTCCACCCATTGTCCTCCTCCATAGGTGTACGATTTTTGTCCAGTCTCTCACTACACCACCTTCACCCTTTTGCCCATGAGAATTGTCAGTCCACTCCCTTTCTATGCCTCTAAATCTACTATATTCACCAGTTTATTCTGTTCATCAAATTTTTTATTCACTTGTTTTTTACATTCATTTGTTGATAGATATGTATTTGTTGTTCATAATTTTTATATTCGCCGTTTTCTTCTTCCTCTTAAGGAGTACCTTTCAGCATTTCATAGAATACTGCTGTGGTGTTGATGAATTCATTTAGCTTTTTCTTTATTAAAAATTTAAATCCTTATTATCAGATTATTATATTTGATTCTCTTTTTCCCCTCCATAGCTCCCTTCCACCCGGGTCCCACTCCTCCCTCTATCCATACTTCACCCCAATTGACTTCATCCATAGGTGTATGATTTTTGTCCAGTCTCTCCCTGCACCCCCCGTCACTCCTTTCACCCTGAGAATTATCAGTCTACTCCCTTTCTGTGCTCCTGATTCTATTATATTCACCAGTTTATTCTGTTGATCAAATTTTTAATTCATTTAATTTATAGATTCACTGGTTGATAGATAAGTATTTGTTGTTCATAATTTTTTATCTTTTACCTTTTTCTTCTTCCTCTTCTTAAAGAGTACCTTTCAACATTTCATATAATATTGGTTTGGTGTTGAACTCCTTTAGCTTTTTCTTATCTGTGAAGCGCTTTATCTGCCCTTCAATTCTGAATGATAGCTTTGCTGGAGAGAGTATTCTTGGTTGTAGGTTCTTGCTATTCATGACGTTGAATATTTCTTGCCACTCCTGTCTGGCCTGCATCGTTTCTGTTGAGAAATCAGCTGACAATTGTATGGGTGCTTCCTTGTAGGTAATTAACTGTTTTTTTCTTACTGCTTTTAATATTCTCTCTTTGTCTTTTGATCTTGGTATTTTAATTATGATGTATCTTGGTGTAGTCCTCTTTGGATTTTTTTTATATGGGGTTCTGTGTGCTTCCTGGACTTGTAAGTCTATTTCTTTCACCAGATGTGAGAAATTCTCAGTCATTATTTCTTCAAATAGGTTTTCAGTATCTTGTTCTCTCTCTTCTTCTGGCATTCCCAAAATTCTGATGTTGGTATGCTTGAAGCTGTCCCAGAGGCTCCTTACATTATCTTCACATTTTTCGATTATTTTTTTCTTCTTGCTTTTCCAGTTGAGTGTTTTCTGATTCCTTATATTTCAAACTTTTTACTTGATTCTTGCCTTCCTCTAGTTTGCTGTTAGGTCTCTGTATAATAATTTTTATTTCAGTCAGTGTATGTTTAATTTCTAGTTGGTCCTTTTTCATCTCTAGTTAGTCCTTTTTCATCTCTAGTTGGTCCTTTTTCATCTCCTTTTGGGTCTCGCTAAATTCATCCATATTTTCTAAGATATTCTTGAAAAACCTTATAAGCGTGTTTTTGAACTCTATATCCAGTCGTTTGTTTTCCTCCATTTCTTTGGTTTGTGATCTCTTCCTTTGTCTCGGCATTTTCACTATGCCAGGAGAACTTCTGTGTTGGATTCAGCCTTATTGTACAAGTTTTGCAAAACTGCAAAAGCCTCTCTGTTGAGCTTGGGTTGGGTGGAGTCTCAAGGCTTAACAGACCGCCTTGCCTTACAGTCAGCTCCGCCCTCCATGGCCCCTGGGTCTCACGTGACTCTGGGTAATTGCGGGAGTGGTCCCTGTGTGCATGTGCAGTGCCTCTAGACTGCTGCCTTACTGGCTCCCCTGCACTCTGGGACCATATGCGTCTGGGTCCCCAGGGTTTCGCCTGAAACTGGGGTTTAGTGGAGTTAGAAGTGGCACAGTTGGGAGCCTCTGTCTCGAGCTCACTCTTGGAAGCCAGCCGCACAATCAGCAGTTGGTCCTCTGTGCTCAGTGCTGGACTTCTGCCCTTTTGTGACTCACGTAAATTTCTGTGCACTTCTCCCTTTCACAGTCCAAACTGTCCTCATATGAGTCTCGCCTGAACCTGGGGCTCAGTGCTGTAAGATAAGGAGCTCAATGCAGTTGGGAGATTCTGTCTCCCTCCCACCAGAGAAAGCCAGCCAGGTACTCCAGCACCCGCTCTGTTCACGCACGCGTTTCTGTACCTGAGCGCTTTGCAGCTCCTCTAGGTCTCCGTGAGCCCCTCTCTTTCCTTCTGGTTGTAGAATTTCCACTCAGCCAAGTTTCCTGTGGTTCTGGATGCTGTCCGTTCTGTCTTTTAGTTGTAGTGTTGAAATTGTTGTGCGAGGCAGCAGTGTAGGTGTTTACCTATGCCGCAATCTTGGATTCTCCTACTTAAACTCTTCCCTTAACTTTTTCTTATCTGTGAAGCTCTTTATCTGACCTTCAATACTGAATGATAGCTTTGCTGGGTAGAATAATCTCGGTTGTAGGTTCTTGGTATTCATCATTTGCAATATTTCTTTCCATTCCCATCTGGCCTGTATAGTTTTGTTGAGAAATCAGCTGACTATCATATGGGTGCTCTCTGTAGGTAATTAACTGTTTTTCTCTTGCTGCTTTTAATATTCTCTCTTCATCTTTTGCTCCTGGCATTTTAGTTATGATGTGTCTTGGTGTGGTTCTCTTTGGATTCCTTTTGTTTGGGGTCCTGTGCACTCCCTAAACTTGTATGTCTATTTCTTTCACCAGTTGGGGGAAATTTTCAGTCATTATTTTGTCAAATAGGTTTTCAATATCTTGCTCTCTCTCTTCTTCCGGAACCCCCATAATTTAGATGTTGGTACACTTGAGGTTGTCCCAGAGTCTCCTTACACTATCTTCAAATTTGTGGACTCATTTTTCCTTTTGCTTTTCTGGTTGTTTTCTGCTTCTTTGCATTTCAAATCTTTGACTTGATTCTTGTGTTCCTCTAGTTTGCTGTTAGATCTCTGTATAATTTTTTTTTTATTTCAGTCAGTGTATGTTTAATTTCTAGTTGGTCCTTTTTCATCTCCTCTTGGGTCTTCCTAAATTTATCCATCTTTTTTAGTAAATTCTTGAAAAATCTTATAACCGTGGTTTTGAACTCATTTGTTTTCCTCCATCTCTTTCGTTTGTGATTTGTTTCTTTGTCTCCACATTTTCGCTCCTTCCCTGAATTGGTAGAGTAGCCTTGTGTGCTAGGTGTCCTATATGGCTAAGTAGCTCTGCCTCCCCAGTTACTTGAGGTGGACTATCTTGGTGCAACCCTTTGTGGACTGTGTGTACAGCCTTGTTGTAGTTAAGTCTTGACTGTTGTTTGCATCACTGGGGGGAATTGACCTCCAACCCAGTTGGTTGTGAGGATCAGCTATTGTCTGTGCTGGGAAAACTGTGCTGGAGTCAGCCTTATAATAAAAGACTTGCAAAATTGTAAAAACCTCTGTGCTGAGCTTGGATTGGGCAGAGTCTCAGGGTGGAGCAGACAACCTCGGCTTCCCATCAGACCTGCCGTATGTGGTCCCTGGGTCTCAGTGTCCATGGGTAATCCCTTCAGCCCTCTCTATGTGCACTTGCACTCGTGCACCTCCAGACCTCTGCCTTTTGCATCTCTCCTGAGTTTCTGTGTTTTCTGGGGACCCATATGAGTCTGGGTCACTAGGGTCTCAACCGAAACTGGGGTTCAGTGCAGTCGGAAGTGGAGTTCAATGCAGTTGGGAGGTTCTGTCTTCCTCCCACTAGAGAAATCCAGCAGCACAATCAGCAGTCAGTCCTCTCTTTGTGCAATGGTGCATGCGCCTCCACACCTCTGCCTTTTGCTGCTCCCCTAAGTTTCCATGAACTCCTCCCTTTTTTTGACAGTCCAGACTCCCCCAGTCTGAGTCTCACCTGGAACTGGGGTTCAGTGCAGTTGGGTGTTTCTCTATCCCTTGGGCTAGAGCAGCGGTTTGGTTCTCAACCTTTTTTAATGCTGTGACCTTTTAATACAGTTCCTTATGTTGTGGTGACCCCCAATCATAAAATTATTTTCGTTGCTACTTCATAACTGTAATTTTGCTACTGTTATGAATTATAATGTAAATATCTGTGTTTTCTGATGGTCTTAGGCTCTACAGCAGCAGTTCTCAACTTGTGGGTTGCGACCCACAGGTTGAAAACTGCTAGCAAGGTCGCCTAAGACCATTGGAAAATAGATATTTACATTATGATTCATTAACAGTAGCAAAATTACAGTTATGAAGTAGCAACGAAAATAATTTTATGATTGGGGGTCACCACAACACAAAAAACTGTATTAAAAGGTCACAGCATTAAAAAAGGTTGAGAACCACTGCGGTAGAGGAAGCCACCCTGTCACTCTGCCTCCCATTCTCTCTATGCGTGTGTCTCCATACCTCAGCTTTTTGCAGCTACTCTGATCTTCCTTGAGACTCTCTTTCCTTCTACTTGTAGAATTTCCACTCAGCCAGCTTTCCTGTGATTCTGAATGATGTCCATTCTGTCTTTTAGCTGTAGATTTGAAATTGTTGTGCGAGGCAGCAGTTGAGGTGTTCACCTATGTCACCCACCGTCTTGGTTTCCTCCACTCACTTTTAACTTTTTAAAGACTGAATATTTTTGCATTTCAATGTGAGTCTTTTCTTCTGTTGTCTCATAACACTTCATTTGCTTTTTCTTTGTTTTTAGCAACAACATATTTGACATACAAGCACATATGACTTACTCTGATTCCTTTTGGTCCTGGTGGCCCTGGATTTCCATCATCGCCCTGAAAAATATAACATACTTAGTTTTTCCCTTTCAAATAGCCCTCAAATAAACAATTGGTATTATAAAATGAGATAATTAACTTTGTGAACCTTAGTGAAGATTATTGAGAAATTTACATACCCAAGGAAAAGTATTTACTAGTATTATTGAAATGGAAAGTACTGAGGTAAGTTATTATATGATAAAAATAAGAAAGGCCTTTATTTACTGATAAGGAAACTACTGCTTATAGAAGAGACTTCATACATGTAAAGTGAATTATAAATCATTCAAAAAACCAAAAATGGTGTAGATATTTCCTGATTCATTTAGGCTTAAACAAAATAAGTGCTAAAAACCTAGGCAGTGTCTATATTATGTTAATCTGTTTGCCATGCTAGTAAGAAGTATCATCATCTCTTAGTCCAAATATGTACTATTCTTCAGTTTGCTGTTTTGAACCTCTGCTTTGTTTTATAGGCATTTTCTACTGGCAGAGCTTAAGCTATTGGACATTGAAATTGAGACTCAATTATTTTTCTTTTGCTCCGTGGGTTTATTTCTAGCCTACAGGGATAAGATGTTTTTAAAGACAAGAAACAGGGGGTCGAGGGGAGGAAACAGATGCAGAGGAAAAGAAGCAATGAAAGGACTGTCCTGCTACATTGGGAAGGCAGGAAAAGTTGGGGAGGAGGGGCCTATAGGAGATCAACGGAAGGACTTGTATGCATGTCTGTGTAGGCATAGCCAGTGGAGACAGGGCAATGGGGAAAGGCAGGGGGGGAGGGGAATGGGTGAGGGTATGTACTGGGGGATGGGGAGGGCAATAGGGGGAAAATAATAAAAAAAAATAAAATAAGAAGGAATAAGAAAGAACCATATAGACTTTCCTTTCTAGCTTTTGCTAGACTCCATGCAAAAGAGGGTCCCACATGTATTAATATATTTACCCATTTATACTTACAATCACATTGCTTAAAATATAAAGTCTTATCTATGTTTAAAAAAATATTTCCTTCAAAAATTAAATAGGCAGGAATTTCAGTGGAATTCATATCTAGAAGGTCACTGCTGTAGCTGTAGATAGCTTTTATTAAACTGGGACATGTTATTTTACAAAGTAGTTTCTAAACTACTCAATTCAAACCAATTTTTGATTATAAAGTGAGATAATTAAATGTTTTGTGAACTTTAGTGAAGATTATTAAAAAATTTACATAACCAAGGAAAAAGTATTTACTAGTATTATTGAAACGGAAAGTACTGAGATAAGTTATAAGATAAAAAGGTTGGCCCTCCTGGAGCTGGAGAGATTTGAGTGCAGGGCCCTGGAGCATAAGGCTGCTGAGCTGAAAGAGGAGCTGAAAGGCCTGTTCAACCTCCAGGCTGACAATCCATTTCTCAAGGACAATAACACAGCCCTGATGTGTGTCATTAACAAACTGTTCAAGTGACCCTGGAGGACTTGCCCCTCCACCCTCATTTATACAGGTGCTTCTGAAACACACATCCTCTTCCCCTGTGTGAAAATAAGTGACAGGGCTGCTGCAGAGTCTCTGAGAAGCCATAATATCCCCTTGGGACCTCCAGGCTTGGAGGGGAGGACAGAGCCCCTAGGAGCCAAGAGGGCCATCCGAGGCCAGGATGGAGAAGGGAGTCTAAGCCAGGTAGGGGAACAAGGGCTGCAGGCAGGACCAAGAAGGAACCGAGGTCCAGGAAGTGCCAGGAGCAGTATCCAGGAGCAGAGTGGCCACCTGGAGGTCCCCTCCTCTCACATGTACTGCCACCAGTCACTCCTCCCACCCCTGAGCAGGGATCTGAGAATGTTCCAAGCATACTCCTAGCCTAGGCCAGGTGGATCTGTATATAGGGTCTGTGTGAAATAAGATGATGTCTTCTATTTTTTGCTGCCCCCTCCCCAATGCAGTTGGGAGCTATAAGGCCAACAGGGGAAGGCAGTTGGGGGCAATCAGGCCAATAGGGGAACAGTTAGGTGTCAATTAGGCTGGCAGGGGTGGGGAGAGGTTATGGGACAATCAGGCTGGCAGTCAGGCAAGTAGTTAGGTGCCAGCAGTCATCCCCCGAGGGGTCCCAGATCAGAGAGGGTGCAGGCAGGGAACACCCTCCCCCACATGCACAAATTTTGTGCACTGGGGCTCTAGTCTAGAATAATCTCCCTTGTTTAAGATCAATTGATTACCAACTTTAATTCCATCTGCAAACTTAATTTTAGTTGTTCTGAGAATTATGTCATGGATATTTCTAAGGGGTGGGTATTATTCTGTCTACCACACCTTAATTTTACAAAATCTTAATATTCTACTCTTTCTACAATAGATGTACTTCTAATGAGATTTAAGAAAACTTAATTCTATTTTTAAACAACTAGAAGACCATTTGCACAATGAATATTTTGTGTTTTCCTATTAAAAGCAGAAATAAGACATCATCTTACATCAATGTACCCCTCTCCCTCTCCCTTCCTCTCTCTATAAAATTCAATTTTTAAAAAGTTGAAGAGCAGGGGCCTATAGGAGATCAACCAAAGGACTTGTATGCATGTGTGTGTAGGCATAGCCAGTGGATACAGGGCAATGGGGGAGGATAGGGGCGGGGAGATGGATGAGGGCATGTACTGGGGGGTGGGGAAGGCAATAGGAGAAAAAAATTTAAAAATAATAATAATAAAATAAAGTAAAATTTTTCTATAAAAAATTTAAAAAGAATAAATCATATAATATGATTATCTAACCATTATACTGTATACCTGAAGCCAATACAAATAATATTGAAAGCAAATTGCAATTGAAAAATAAAACAAATTAACCATATTACTTGCTGTGGAGCAATATTCATAAAAATATTTAAATACGTGTACCATCTGACACAGCAATACCACTTGTAATGATCTTACAGATATAATACTTTATTGGAGAAAACAAAATTATTAGCATTGTATATCTTACTAGATGAAAGAGGTGAAGAGCTTAATTAGTACAAATTGGCAGTCACAAAATAGTCATGGGGGTATAAAATACAGCATAGGGAATATAGTCAATAATGTTCAATAACTATGTATAGTGCCTAGCAGATATTGGAAATATCAAGGGATCAATGTGTAAAGTATATGATTGTCTAACTGTAGACCTGAAAACAATGTATCTAATATAAGAGTAATATGCAAATTGACCATCACTCCAACACACAAGATGGCTGCCCCCATGTGGTCAAAGACGGCTGCCCCCAGGTGGACACAAGATGGCAGCCAGAAGATGGCCAGCAGGGGAGGGCAGTTAGAAAGGACCAGGCCTGCAGGGGAAGGCATTTAGGGGCAAATATGCTGGCAAGGGAGCAGTTAGGCATCAATCAGGCTGGCAGGGGAGTGGTTAGAGAGTGATTAGGCGGCAGGCAGAAGCAATTAGGGCCAATCAGGAAGGCAGACAGGCAAGCAGTTGGGAGCCAGCAGTCCTGGATTGTGAGAGGGATGTATGACTACCCGTTTAGGCCAGATCCAATAGAATCAGGCCTAAATGGGCAGTCGGATATCCCTCAAGGGGTGCCAGAAAGGAGAGGGTGCAGGCTCGATTGAGGGACACACACCCCCATGCACAAATTTCATACAACAGGCCTCTAGTATAAAATAATATTGAAAGTTGAAAACCAGAAAAAAAAAGGCAGCAGAATAGACTGATATGTTTGGAGCCTGGTCACTGAGCAGAGAGAACAGCTGGGGGTCGCCCTGGGAGTGTTTGTTGGCAAGATAAGAGAGAGTTATCCTTCAGGGGAAGGTGGGGGACTGCTGGACAGGGCTCCCCTGAACAGGCAGCCCCACTGCCACGGGGTTTTTGTCTCCTGGAGCCATCAGCATGAATGGGGAGACCACACCATCTTGCAGGGGAGAGTGGTTGTCTATGGCGGCCTGAAATCTATAGCTGCAGCACCCTCCGAACAGTTGGGGGACCCAGAACACCACTCTCCAATTGTTACAAATAATCAGATTCAGAGGAGCTCCACATACCACACAAAAAGGTCAGATTTCACCTGAGATAAGGTGAGGTCCCGGGTCCTGCAGAACAGAGAGACTCGAACACTGTGGGAACTGGACAGGTGGAAAGCTGCACCTAGAGAATTCTGTGGATGTGGGGCAGGGCGTGATCCCTGAATGTGGAAGGGGGCCCTCAGAGCTATTAACAGAGGGGAGCTCTAGAAAACAACACATTTTGATCTGAGGTGGAAGGACAGCCCAGGAGTTATTAAAGTGTCCTGGCTGCTTGAACAGGAGCAGGGAAGGGGGCTTGCACAGACTGCACACTTTCCTCTTTAGACCCTGGTTTCTGATTGTTAAGCCCAATACATAGGATCACACAATTGGAGAAATCCTAAGAGACTGCAGGGGAAATTTGTTTTTCTGGAACCTGGGGAATAGAGGGCAGAATAACCATCAGAAAATCAGCTCTGGGGCAACCCATCCCCACAAACCAGTATTGAGTACCACAGAGTAAGTAGGATCTAAGCACAGACTAGAGAGAGGTCTCAGAGGTCAATTCCAAAACACTGCCACCCAGGGGATGACTCACAAATTGACTCTCACATAATAACAAAAGAATAAAGAGATTAAGACACACTATCTGCTTAAAAACAACACTGAGCACCAGTGAAACACAGGAAACTGTAATAACCTCCAGAGTGAAAAAAAGAGTACCAAACAGAGCAATAGAGGAAATGAGTGACCTCCACTACTGCCCATTCTATACTTTTATTTTTTATGTTTTTACTTTTCATATTTTAATTAAAAATCTATTTTTTCCTCAATTGATTTTACCTTTTTAATTATTAAATTCTTCTTTCCAACTAGTATTTTTAAGTTATTTTTATTTTTTAAATATATATATTTTTTAAATTAAATTTTTATTATTCAGATTATTACATTTGTTTCTCTTTTTTCCCCTCCATAGCTCCCCTCCACCCAGCTTCCACCCTTCCCTCTTCCCTTTCCTCCCTCCTGTTGACCTCATCCATAAGTGTATGATTTTTGTCCAGTCTCTCCCTGTACACCCCTCACCCCTTTCCCCCCTGAGAATTATCAGTCCACTCCCTTTCTATGCTCCTGATTCTATTATATTGACCAGTTTATTCTATTCATCAAATTTTTAATTCACTTAATATTTAGATTCACTTGTTGATAGATATGTATTTGTTGTTCACAATTTTTTGGCTTTTACCTTTTTTTTCTTCCTCTTCTAAAAGAGTATCTTTAAGCATTTCATATAATACTGGTTTGGAGTTGATGAACTCCTTTAGCTTTTTCTTCTCTGTGAAGCTCTTAATTTGACCCTCAATTCTGAATGATAGCTTTGCTGGATAGATTATTCTTGGTTGTAGGTTCTTGCTATTTATCACGTTGAATATTTCGTGCCACTCCCATCTGGCCTGCATCAAGTTTCTGTTGAGAAATCACCTGACAGTCGTATGGGTGCTCCCTTGTAGGTAATGAACTGTTTTTCTCTTGCTGCTTTTAATATTCTCTATTTGTCTTTTGCTCTTGGTATTTTGATTATGATGTGTCTTGGTGTAGTCCTCCTTGGATTCCTTTTATATGGGGTTCTGTGTGCTTCCTGGACTTGTAAGTCTATTTCTTTTACCAGATGTGGGAAGTTTTCAGTCATTATTTCTTCAAATAGGTTTTCAGTATCTTGCTCTCTCTCTTCTTCTGGCACCCCCACAATTCTGATGTTGGTACGCTTGAAGCTGTCCCAGAGGCTCCTTACATTATCTTCACATTTTTGGATTCTTTTCTCTTCTTGCTTTTCCAGTTCAGTGTTTTCTGATTCCTTATATTTCAAAATTTTGACTTGATTCTTGACTTTCTCTAGTCTGCTGTTAGGACTCTGTATAATATATTTTTTTATTTCAGTCAGCAAATGTTTAATTTCTAGTTGGTCCTTTTTCATCTCTAGTTGAACCTTTTCCATCTCTAGTTGGTCCATTTCCATCTCTAGTTGGCCCTTTTTAATCTCTACTTGGTTTTTTTTCATCTCTTCTTGGGTCTCACTAACTTTATCCAACTTCTCTAGGATATTCTTGAAAAACCTTATAAGCGTGATTTTGAACTCTATATCCAGTCGTTTTTTCCCCCTCCATTTCTTTTGTTTGTGATCCCTTCCCTTGTCTCGGCATTTTCACTATGCCGGGAGAACTTCTGTGTTGGATTCAGCCGTATGATACCAGACTTACGAAACCGCAAAAACCTCTCTGTTGAGCTTGGGATGCGTGGAGTCTCAGGGCTTAAGCGACCACCATGCCTTTCAGTTGGCCCCGCCCTCCACGACCCCTGAGTCTCACGTGACTGGGTAATCACTGGAGCAATCCTTGTGCACAGTGCATGTACGCTGTGCCTCTGGACCACTGCCTTTTCGGCTCCCCAGTGCTCCAGGACCACACAAGTCTGGGTCCCCAGGGTTTCACCCGAAACCGGGGCTTAGTGGACTCAGAAGTGGTGCAGTTGTGAGGGTCTGTCTCCCGCCCATTCACGAAAGCCAGCAGCACAATCCGCAGTCTGTCCTCTGTGTGCAGTGCCATGCGTGCCACCAGACCTCTGATCTTTTGCGACTCCCCTAAATTTCTGTGCACCTCTCCCTTTTCACAGTCCCAACTCTCCCTGTATGAGTTTCAGCTGGATCTGAGGTTTAGTGTCGTAGGATAAGGGGTTCATTCCTGTTGGAAGTCTCCCACCAGAGAAAGCTAGCCAGGTACTCCGGCACTCGCTCTCTCCATGTGCGTGTCTCCATACTTCAGCTTTTTGCAGCTCCTCTGGGTCTCTGTGAGCCCCTCTATTTCCCTCTAGTTGTAGAATTTCCACTCATGCAGCTTTCCTGCCGTTCTGGATGATGTCCTTTCTGTCTTTTAGTTGTAATTTTGAAATTTTTGTGGAAGGCAGCAGTGTAGGTATTTACCTATGCCACCATCTTGGATTCTCTTTCCCAACTAGTATTGGTACTACTACTATTTTACCTTTTTGGAAAAAAGAAGTGTCATTTTATTTTCTCTTTTTATTTTACTTTGGGATTAGAGTTCTACATTCTATTTTCATCTTTCCTTTAGCATCATTTTCCTCTATCTCAACTCTACCTTTATGCCAACACTCTCTTCCTAACATTCCCCATTTTGTTGTCTTATTACTCTTTCCCTTTTCCTATTTTAGATTCTCTCTATTTCTTTTTACCTGGTAAAAATTTCACCCCACTTATATATCTAGTTTCAAATCCCCTACTCCAAGTCCATACAAACCTCTCTCTTCTCTGTCTTCACTATCCAAAATTTTTTTCTCTATATTCTTTTGTTTGTTTGTTTGAATGGTGATTATAACGATCTTTTTATACTTTTTGTGAGATTGTTTTTGCTTATTCTACTTGTTTTATTTATTTTTTCTTTTTTTCTTTTTTTTTTTACCTCTGTTTTCCCTCGCCTCCCTTGATATTAGTTGTTCTTTGTTGTTTCTATTAATCTCCAGGTACTTGTTGCTGGCATTTTTTTGGATTAGTGGCTCTTCTATTGGAGTTTACTCCTCACATATATAATTTGTTTCCTTCTTCTTTCTTTTCTCTCTCACATTTTTCTTTTGCTCTTCTTCTTCTTTTTCTTTTTTTCTTTCTCTTCTTTTTTCTCTCTTCTCCAAATTTCATTTTGGCACTTCTTTTCTTTATTTCTTCTTTCTCTCTTCTTCTTTTTCTACTTACCCCTAATTTGTCTTTCATTCATGGTCACCTTATTTGTGGTTATTAACATCATGAATACATTTCTGTTCAGTGCCTTGTGTTTTGTACCTACTCATGTTGTATTTTTTGCCTGTAAGTCAATGTAGGAGAGAGAACTACATAACCAGATACCTGGAGAAGAAAGACCATGGGAAGATGAAGAAACAGCCCTCTTATGACAGAAAAGCAGGTATCAACAGAAAAGGACATAGATGAAATATAAGCAAACGTCCTGCCAGAGAAAGAGGTCAGAGAAATGGTCATAAGGTGGCTGAAAAGAATGGAAGAAAAAAATCGACAATATAAGTAACAGCCAAGAGTAAATGAAGAAGAGCCAAGAGGAAATGAAGAATAATAAAAAAGAAATGAAAAATGACATTGCTGCTTTAAAGAATTCAATAGAAAGCATCAAAAGTAGACTAAAATAAGCAAAGGATTGCATCAGTGAGCTAGAAGACAAGGTATGAAAAAATACCCAAGTATAGCAGCTTCTACAAAAATAAATTAAAAAGCAAGAGAAGAGCCTAAGGGAACTTTGGAATAACACAAAAACAAAACAACATCCGCAAAATTGGGGTTCCAGAAAGAATAGAAATTGAGCAAGGAATAGAAAACCTGTCTGAAGAAATAATGACAGAAAACTTAACTGATATAGGAAAGAAAAACCCCATACAAGGCCAGAAGCTCACAGAGTCCCAAGCAAAATGAACTGCCAAAAACTGACACAAACACACATTATAATTAAATTGGCAAAAACCAATGACAAAGTAAGAATCTTAAAAGCGGCCAGGAAGAAACAGAAAGTTACCCACACAAAGGAACCCCCATAACACTACCAACTGATTTCTCAACAGAAACTCATCAGTCCAGAAGGGAATGGAATGAAATATATAAAGTCATGCAAAGGAAGGCTCTGAATCCAAGAATACTGTACTCAGCAAGGCTTTCAATCAAAATTGAAGGTGAAATCAGGAGCTTCACAGACAAAAAAGGAGTAAGGGAATTTATTTCCACCAAACCAGCAATGCAAGAAATGTTAAAGGGTCTGCTGTATAAAAAGAAAGAGGAAGCAAAGAAGGAACACAGGGGTAAAGAATAAAAATGGTGACAGATAAGTACCTATCAATAAGAACTTTAAATATAAATGGATTAAATGCTCCAATGAAAAGACATAGGGTAACAGATTGGATAAAAAGTTATGACCCATATATCTGCTCTCTACAAGAAGCCCACCTCTGAAAAAAACTGCACACAGATTGAGGGTGAAGGGATGGAAGATGGTGTTTCAGGCAAATGAAAATGAAAAAAAAAAAAGCTGGGGTTGCTATACTTATATCTGACAAATTAGATCTCAAAATGAAGGACATAAGAAGAGATAAGGAAGGCCACCTCATAATACTAAAGGGAACAATCCAACAGGAAGAAATAACTCTGGTAAACATATATGCACCCAATATTGGAACACCTAAATATATATAAAAAAACTCCTGGAGGATATCAAAGGAGAGATTTACAGCAATACAATCATAGTAGGAAACTTTAATACCCCACTGTCACCACTGGACAAATCCTGTAAACAAAAATATAAGCAAGAAACATCAATCTTAAATGATTCACTAGACCAGATGGAATTAATTGACATCTTCAGAACATTTCACCCCAAAGCCACAGAATATATATTCTTCTCAAGTGCTCATGGGTCATTTTCAAAGATAGACCATAAGTTGGGCCATAGGAAAAGTCTATTCAAGTTCAAGAAGATAGAAATCATATCAAGCATTTTCTCAGATCATGGTGGCATAAAACTAGAAATCAAGTACAATAAAAACAATACAAAGAAATCAAACACATGGAGACTAAACAGCATGCTATTAAAAAAGGACTGCGGAATCAGAGAGATCAAGGAAGAAATTAAAAAAAAAACATCATGGCAACACATGACAATGACAACACAACAATAAAAAATTTATGGGACACAGTGAAAGCACTATTGTGAGAGATGTTCATAGCTCTACAAGCCTACTGCACAAAACAGGGGACAATGATAATAAATTACCTAACCTACACCTCAAAGAGCTAGAAAGAGAGCAACAAGAAAAGCCCAGTGTAAGTAGAATGAAGGAAATACAAAAGATTAGAGTGGAGATAAACAACCTGGAGAACAAAGAAACAATTCAAAAGATCAACAAAACCAAGAGCTGGTTCTTTGAAAGGATAAACAAGATTGATGGACCTCTAGCCAGGCTCACCAGAAAACAAAGAGAGAAGACTCAAATAAACAAAATCAGAAATGAAATAGTAGAAATAACAACAGATCCTTCCAAAATACAAAGGATTGTTTAAAAATACTATGAACAACTCTATTCCAACAAACTGGACAACCTGCAGGAAATGGATGTATTCCTAGAAATATATAACCTTCCAAAACTCAACCAGGAAGAATCTAAACAGCTCAACAGGCCAATAACTATGGAAGAAATTGAAGCAGTCATCAAAAAGCTTCCAGCAAACCAAAGCCTCGGACCAGATTGCTACAGAGGAGAGTTTTACCAAACATTTAAGGAAGAATTAAAATCTATTGTCCTCAGATTATTCAAAAATATTCAAGAAGAAGGAACACTTCGAAACACCTTCTATGAAGCCAGCATCACCCTAATACCAAAACCAGATAACGACAAGACAATGAAAGAGAATTACAGGACAATATCTCTCATGAACATAGATGCCAAAATAAAAATAAAAATTCTAGCAAATCGGATCCAGCAGTACATCAGAAAGATCATACACCATGACCAAGTAGGATTTATACCACGAATGCAAGGATTTTACAATATCTGCAAATCAAAAAATGTGACACATCACATAAACAAATTGAGAGATAAAAATAACAGTCATACCAATTGATGCAGAAAAAGCATTTGACAAAATCCAACACCCTTTCTTGATAAAAACTTTCAGCAAGGTGGGAATAGAAGGAACATGCCTCAACATAAAAGCCATATATGATAAACTCACAGCTAATGTCATACTCAATTGGCAAAATCTAAAAGCATTTCCTCTAAGAACAGGAACAAGACAGGGATGCCCACTCTCACCGTTCCTGTTCAACATAGTACTGGAATTATTAGCCATTGCAATTAGACAAGAAGAAGAAATAAAAGGCATCCAAATTGGAAAAGAAGAAGTAAAGCTGTCCTTATTTGCAGATGACATGATACTCTACAAAAAAACCTGAAGGACTACATCCAAAAACTAATAGATTTAATAAATGAATTTGGCAATGTAGTAGGATACAAAATTAATGACAAGAAATCTATGTCATTTCTATACACTAATAGTGAATTTACAGAAAGAGAGACTAAAAAAGCCTTCCCATTTACCACAGCACCAAAAAAAATTAAGATACCTAGGAATTAACTAAGGAGATAAAAGACCTATATGCAGAAAAGTACAGGACACTGAAAAAAAAGAGATAGAGGAAGACATAAGCAGATGGAAGAGGATACCATGCTCATAGATGGGGAGAATCAACATCATTAAAATGTTCATACTACCCAAAGCAATCTATAGATTCAATGCACTACCCATTAAAATACCAACAACATATTTCAAAGACCTAGAAAGTACTCTTCAAAGATTCATCTGGAACAAAAAAAGACTGCAAATAGCCACAGCAATCCTTAGAAAGAAGAATAAATTAGGTGGGATCTCAATTCCAGATTTCAAGCTCTATTACAAAGCCACTCTTCGCAAAACAGCCTTGTACTGGCACAAGAACAGACATATAGACCAATGGAATAGAATAGAGAATCCAGATATCCACCCATACCACTATGCTCAATTAATATTTGACAAAGGAGGCGTGAACATACAATGGAGTCAAGACAGTCTCTTTAATAAATGGTGTTGGGAAAATTGGACAGATAGATCCAAAAAAATGAAACTAGACCACCAACTTACACCATATACATAAATAAACTCCAAGTGGATACAGGACTAAACATAAGAAGGGAAACCATAAAAATACTAGAGGAATCCACAGGCAGCACAATTTCAGACATATGCCAAAAGAACTTCTTCACCGATACTGCTCCAAGGGCAATGGAAGCTAAAGAGAAAATAAACAAATGGGACTACTTCAAAATACAAAGCTTTTGAACAGCAAAAGAAACCATCAACAAAACAATAAGAAATCCCACTGGATGGGAGAACATATTTGCAAATGTTATCACTGATAAAGGTTTAATCTCCAACATCTACAGCCAACTTATACAACTTAATAAAAGGAAGATAAATGATCCAATTAAAAAATGGGCAATGGACCTAAATAGAAAGAGGACAGAAGGAAGGTCAAGAGACACATGAAAACATGCTCAAAGTCACTAATTATCTGAGAGTTACAGATCAAAATGACAATGCGATACCATCTCACTCCTGACAGAATGCCAATCATCAACAAATCAACAAAGACGACTTTTGGCGAGGATGCAGAGAAAAAGGAACCCTCCTGCACTGCTGGTGGGAGGGCAGACTGGTCCAGCCTCTGTGGAGAACAGTATGGAGTTTCCTTAAAAAACTAAAAATGGAACTTCTATTTGACCCAGCAATCCCACTCTTAGGAATATTTCCTAAGAAAGTAGAAACATCAATCAGAAAGGATTTATGCACCCCTATGTTCATAGCAGCATAATTTACAATAGCTACAATTTTGAAACAGCCTCGGTGCCCATCAGCAGATGAGTGGATCAGAAAACTATGGTACATCTACACAGTGGAATTCTATGCTGCCATCCAAAAGAAGGAATTCTTACCATTTGCAGCAACCTGGATGGAACTGGAGATCCTTATGCTAAGTGAAATAAGCCAATTTAATGAAGGTTAAACACCATATGATCTCACTCATTTGTGGATATTAAAAAACATTATAAACTGATGAACAAAAGGATAGATACAGAGGCAGTAAAGCATCAAACAGAATGTCAAATTACAGCAGGAAGATTAAGGAGAGGTGGGGTAGATAAGAGATCAACCAAAGGACTTGTATGCATGCATATAAATATAACCAATGAACCCAAGACACTGGGGGGTTAGGGTATGCCTGGGAGGGGGGTAGGCAATGGGAATATATGTATACATGTGACACATTAATAAAAAATTTTAAATAAAATAAAATAATATGGAAAGTCAACTGTAATTGAAAACATGTATGTTAGTAATACTGCTTTTAATAGCAAAAATTTAAAAAGTACTTAAATTATCATAAATAGGCGATAGCTTAATTATTGTTCATACACACAATGAAATAAAAAGCAGTTATAAATATAATGAGATTTTCTGTATACTGAAATGGGATATCTACAAGTATACTAAGTAAAAAGCAAATGTAAAATAATATGTTAAATATACTACCTTTTCATAAACAAAATAATTAAAAGTGTATCTGAGTTACATCTGCAAGAAAATAACATAAATGGATACCTATTGCGATATGGAGAACACAGTGGCTAATGGACATAGATGGAAAGAATTTTTTTCCCCAAGTATATGTACCTTCTTATGTTAATTTACTTTGAATTAAGTGAATGTATATCTACTAAAATTAATTAAAATTTATGTATTTTTCAAAAAATAGTGTTTTATTAACTACCACACTGTTATAATATACTTTAAACAAACAATAAGGTAGCCTTTAAATTTGAGGTGATCTTCAGAATAAAAATGCATAGAATTGCAAATTTTTTAAATAGGTGAACTGCAGCAGTTATATGTATATATTTAGGAAAATTGTATAGCTCTTATAAGACCAGCAAAGAAACTTTATTTTTAATAATAGATAAATGCTTTGAAAATATTTATATACATATATATATGTATATTTGTTATATACATTTAACTTTAATATATAGGAGTATGCTGATTTAGTATATATGAAAACATATACACATGTACCAGAATCCCCAATCACATAACAAGTATAAATTTGGCTATGTGGGAAGGCATGAAGTCATAGTGGAGACAAAAGTGCTTCAAATTCAGAATCCCCAAAATTTGGAAAGCAGTATAACCTTCTCATTTTATGCATATTGAAATGGAATCCAAGCAAACAACAGGAATACTTTCTAAGTTTAAACTGCATGCAACCACACCTTTAAAAATTATCATACTACTGTAGAATAGTCCCAATTAATCCTAAATTATTCCAAATGAATTCTGATATAGTTAACTTTTTAAATCTGACACAATTTTATTAAAATTATTAACTCTCAGCATGGTGTGCATAGAATTCAGCTCTTAATCTGGGGTAAACTCAGATGCAAGAAATAAATATTTATTTTTCTATAGTTTCTTACTATGCTGGACATGATGTATTGCCAAACTTGGACTGACTCTTAATTTCTTTTTCAAAGCATTCATTTCACTAATATAGCTGTAATTTTCTCTCAGTCAATTGGAGTTCCCATTTCATTTTCATAAGATTGCCAAGCCATGGGGAGCTTGAGGAGGTCCATGCTGTTGAAGGGTGAAACAGTCTAGTCCAAGTGAGAATTCATTGAGATGTCTCATGCCAATAGTTTGCATGGATTGCCACTGAGTTGTGTTCAGTTCCACCCTCGTGACTCTTTCACTTCTCTCTGCTACTTATGTGCCACTCCTGGATGCACAGGAAACATTCTGTTGTTTTGCACCTCATTGGACAAGGGAATTCTCTAGAGTGTTTCAGCTACTTAAAGTCTATGCAGTCATTTAAAATCTTGCATTTCCTTAGTGTAAAGTTCTATTCAGAAGTTTAACACAGATCCCTTCTGCTCTTTCTTAGAGTCGCTGAAGGAGGAATGCATGAGGCTAAAGTGGTAAGGGATTATCAGCAATGGAGAAAGAGAGATTCTCAATTAGGCATTCATAAGGGAGGGAGGCCTAATCAAGGCCAGCAGTCGAGTCACCTGAGTAGGATTCAGAGATAAGCTCAGGACGAGCTGCCACTGCCTATTGCTCTCTGAGTAGCAAACTCAGAGTGATCAAAGCCTGCACGATGGCCCATGGAACCCCATTATGTTTTAGCACCAAATGTTAGGGTCACCGAAGGAAGAATGCACCAGGCCAAAATGGTGAGGGACTCCAAATTTATTTGATCATCTGCACACCAGGTGGTTGAGTCCCAAAGTGGCATCAGCCCCAGTGACAGGCGTGGGCTTTTTCTAGGCAGAGAATTCTCTATGCAGGTCTTAGCAAGTGGAATGTGGTCTCAACGAAAAGGAATGCCCATTGCATAACAGCCTGGAACCCAGGGCAATTATTGTGTCAAACCTAACACTTTTAAATCTAACAAAACTACCTTGATATAATGCCACCTCCTCAGAGATCATACTCAACCATACCCCTACACTCTATGCTCTGGTATATGTAAATGTTAAAATGTATTTATGCATTTAAATTAATTTTCCCCTTTATTGGGATGACTACCTGAGTATGCATTTAAATTTTTTCATACTCTAATGACATGATGTGCCACGATTACATGGAAAAAAAATAAGAGTTTTAAAACAACTTTCCTTCCCAGGCAAATGAACTGAAGATGTCCTTTCATATATCAGTTCACCAATCTACCTAATACAGATGGTAAAGGGCAATGAACCAAAAGGAACATTTAAAATATATATATTTATTCCAATCTTACAATTCCCCATATTAACATACATATAAAATGTCATCTTTGCTCATGGTATAGGAGAGACTGCCCACATTGCAATCAATGGGAAAAAGTCTTTCCAACTGATAGGATGATAGCACCTTCAGGGTCACAAGCCTGGGAATTGAAGGAGAGGCTATATGGATCTATTCTCTCTTTTTTTCTCTATCATAGAATAACCTGTGAGACTTCCACTTCACCAAATTCATTGAAACTCCTGTTCCATGCAGTTGACGCCATTCTAAATTTGACAAATTGCTATATATGTCACCTACAACCCAATCTGGCAGATTAATGTCTGACTACTGTGCCACTCAATACATTAAGTGGATACTTATCTAAATATGGAATTTTTAATACCTCAGATACCCCAAAGTTATTACACTGGACCTGACTGCACTGCCATAGTTGGACTCTGACACTACAGAAACAAAATGCCTCCTCAGATGTCAACTTGTTCCTTTCTGAGATGAGATTAGCTGAAGTTTCTGGGAACAGAGATATGGGATCTGTCATGGGAACTATTTTGACCTCCATGGAGATGGGCTTCTCCTTTCCTGTACTTGCCCCCACAATACACAAATTTTACAATTCCTCTAAAAGACACTAACCACCAAGAAAGCCTTCTGACTGATTTCCCCATGGTAATTGATGACTTTCAAACTCCCAGCACTGTGTGTGCCCTCTTTTAGGTATTATTTCTTTTCTAAAAGTAAGGCCTTCAATATTCCTATCAATGTAACATTTACTTATGGGACATTCATAAAAAAACTTCCACATACTCAAACAAGCCTCTCCAATTGAGCATATTACACTAAGTAGAATAAAAAGAGAACTCCAAAACCAGGTGGACTCTAGTTACTCAGGAGATTTGTCATGTGATATTACTATCTGCTCATGTATATGCTCCAGACAACTTTTCTCAATGTCAGGGTTATTCAATTAGAAAACATAGCTTGTACCCTATTCTTTACCTCTACTGAAGTCATTAATGACACTACTTCAGCTCTGGAAGCACAAAAAGCTGGCCTCAACTTCTTGCCCAAGTAGTGTTGAATAACAACAGCATAGCCTTCAACTTCCTGCTGGCCAGCCAAGGAGGAATCTTACTATTGTAAGCACTTCATGTTGCACTGAGATCACTGAAACTGGCAAAGTAGAAATGTCTATCACAGATTTAAGAAAAAAGACTCCTGACTTTCTAAAGTAGATCTGGTGGGCTATGGGTCATTTTTTCCTGGCTTGGCAATGTTTAGAGCTCATGGTTACACTCAATCCTGTAGGCAGACTTGGAATGATTTTAATCATGACCATTATCTACTGTGGCCTCAGATTAATTACCCTGTGTTTTTGTTTTTTTTTATCTTCAAAGCCCAACCCATTCAGGTTCATAATGGGGTAGCCTATGTTTCTCACATGGGTCCTGAAATATTAAGGAATGGAATTGAGATATCTGACTCCTTGTTAAAATCATATGTATGGTTTTACAGGTCCAACTACAGACAATTACAAAGGCCTGTTGTAGACCTCACTTGGAACAGCTGCCCATCCTACACCAGACTTGGTGCATATCCTATACCAACCATAGCTGAAGGAAGTTGGAGTCAAGGACTCTGGCCCCCTGACTGGTCATGTTCTTATGCATATTTGCATTGAAAGGCCTCTGGAGCCTGTGGGAAAAGACAGGGAAGAGGGAGGGAGGAGCCTTGAGGACAGTTTTTCTGTACTCTGACTTAGTAGTTTTCCACTCCACTCTTTGCCCTCTCCATTCCCCCAGCCTATCCCTAGGTCCAAGAAAAAGAGCAGGAATTTTTTGCTCCAAGCTCACTCAGCAATAAAACAATTTTCCATGTCTGTGCTGATCCATCTGACCCTCACTGATGCTCTTCCCTGAGGAAAAAAAAAATGGAACTGTGAGGAAGTGAACACTTTTTCTGGTTTAACTTTTTGCTTATACTATCATAGTCAGTGGCTAAAAGCTTCACTGATACTTTCAATTTGTCTGTCTTAATCAGGTATGATACCTGGCAATTCAGTTTTCTTCAGTTCAGGTAAAATCCTGACAGAACTTAATTTTTGTTAGGAATCCCAATAATCACATACAATTAACAGCATCTTCCAAAAGCATTTGATTATGGCAATAATATTCATTTTTTAAACCAATGATAGACTCTCAGCTATTCTATTGTTTTATTTAAATATTAGTTGCTAGTGATAAGTCAACAACTTTTTAGTTGATTTAACACCTATTTTTATATGTGACCTGGCTTAATTCATCTGGTATTACTGGTTGGCAACTTGATACATACCTTCTGTCCTTGAGGCCCTGGAGGCCCTTCTGGTCCTGGAAATCCAGGCAAACCTGGATGGCCTTCCAAACCTGGAAATCCTCTCTCCCCCTGCAATTAAAAAGGAATTAAAGGTAAGGTCATTTATGAATTTTCAAGCACAGTGATGACTGAGAATCAGAAGGATCAAACAACTATCTAAAGAAAATAATTTAATAATACAAAATATACAAAATCCACTAATGTGGGGAAACCTTTAAGATATGAGTGATAAAACACAAATCATTCTGAATTTATATCACATACGGTCATGTAATCTCATGTTTTCTTGTAAAAGTAAAAAGCATATCAGTGATGAAGTTAAGTTTACCTATACTGACATAAAAAGTTTAATAGGAAAGATGGTCATCAATTCAGGAAAGTGGGTCTGCAAAGGTTAAATGAAATAAGTATGGTGCAGGGATGAAAAGAAGTAAAAAATCAGTGAAGCTTTCAGATTTGTTATAGAGTAGAAGAGTTGCAGGAATATCCAAAATGGAAATTCATTAGCTGATTTGAGATAAATAAGCCAGAAAAGCTTTATCTAGAACATGAATTTTTTCCTGATTATAAATTTAATACAAAAAAGGAATATATTTATTGTAGAAAAGAAAAATAAAGATAAAACAACTAATAATTCATCTACTCAGAATTATCATTTGAATTGTGACTCAAGTTCCAGTTCTGACCATAGCACTAATTAATACCAGCAAAGGAGGGCTGCCTACCTACCATTTGAGGGTCCACTCATCAGTATCTTTAGAACATATATATTCATTTCAGAGAGGGAGAGGGAGAGAGAGATAGAAACATCAATGATGAGAGAATCTCTAATTGGCTGGAAGAGAAACCAAGATGGCAGCATAGGTAAATACCTAAACTGCTGCCTCACAGAGCAATTTCAAAACTACAACTAAAAGACAAAACGGACATCATCCAAAACCATAGGAAGGCTGGCTGAGTGGAAATTCTACAACTAGAAGGAAGGAGAAAAGAACACTGGGACTCAGAGGAGCTGCAGAAGGCAGAGGTATCTAGGTGCACATGTGGAGAGGGCTGGCAATTGAGTACATGACTGACTGTCTCAACCGGGAGGAAGACAAAAGCTCCCAACAGCTCTGAATTCCCATTCTGGGCAAGACTCTGGAGACCCAGACTCATTTGGGGAGAAAATGGACAGTCTGAAAGTGGGCAAAACTCAAGGATGGCATTCTCTCAGAAGTGCTTGCAGCAATTACCTCAGGACACTGAGACCTTGGGGCCTCTTAGGGCAGGGCTGACAGGAAACCATTGCTGTCTGCTCCACCTTAAGACTATGCCCCATCCAAGCTGGGTATAGAGGCTTTTTCAAGTCTTATCTCATAAGGGTGTCTCCAGCACAGAAGTTCTCCAGCGTAGACACAGCTGATCCTCACAGCCAGTTGTCCTGGAAGTCAATTCCTCCCAGTGATACCAACAACAATCAAGGCTTAACTACAACAAGACTGTGCACACAGCCCACAAAGGAGTACACCAGGAGTGTCCACCTCAGGTAATGGGGGAGGCTGAGCCACTGGGCTTTATAGAACACCTAGCACACAAAGCCACTCTATAAACTCAGGGAAGCAGACAAAATGTGGATATAAAAAAACAGGTCACAAATGAAAGAAATGGAGGAAAGCAAATGACTGGATGTAGAGTTCAAAACCATGGTTATAAGGTTTTTCAAAAATTTTCTAGAAAAGTCCAATAAATTTAGCAAGACCCTCGAGGATATGAAAAAGGACCAATTAGAAATTAAGCATACATTGACTGAAATAAAACATACAGAGATCCAAGAGCAGACGAGAGGATTGCAAGATCAAGTCAAAGATTTGAAATACAAAGATGTGAAAAACACCCATTCAGAAAAGCATAAAGAAAAAAGAATCCAAAAATATGAAGATAGTGCAAGGAGCCTCTGGGACAACTTCAAGCGTACCAACATCAGAATTATGGGGGTTCCAGAAGAAGAGAGAAAGCAAGATACTCAAAACATATTTGAAGAAATAATGACAGAAAACTTCCCCCACCTGGTGAAAGAAATAGACTTACAAGTCCAGCAAGTGGCACAGAACCCCAAACAAAAGGAATTCCAAGAGGACCACACCAAGACACATCATAATTAAAATGCCAAGAGCAAAACACAGAGAGAGAATATTAAAAGCAGCAATAGAAAAACAGTTACCTACAAGGGAGCACCCATATGATTGTCAGCTGATTTCCCTACAGAAACTATGCAGGCCAGATGGGAATGGCAAGAAATATTCAAAGTGATGAATAACAAGAACCTACAACCAAGAGTGCTCTACCCAGTAAAGCTAGCATTCAGAATTGAAAGTCAGATAAAGAGCTTCACAGATAAGAAAAAGCTAAAGGAATTCATCAACACCAAACCAGTATTATATGAAATGCTGAAAGGTACTCTTTAAGAAGAAAAGGAAGAAGAAAAAGGTAAAGATAAAAATCATGAACAACAAATACATATCTATCAACAAGTGAATGTAAAAATCAAGTGAATAAAAAATCTGATGAACAGAATGAACTGGTGAATATAATAGAATCAGGGGCACAGAAAGGAGTGGACTAACAATTCTCAAGGGTAAAAGTTGTGAGGGGGTGTGCAGGGAGAACTGGACAAAAATTTTACACCTATGGATGAGGACAGTGATGGGGAGGGGTAAGGGCAGTGGGTTGGGTGGGAACCAGGTGGATGGAATCTATTGGGGGGCGGAGGGGGAAGAAGAACAATTGTAATAATATGAACAATAAAGATTTATTTTTAAAAAAATTGGCTGCCTCCTGCATGCCTCTACTAGGGATCAATCCTGCAATCTAGGCAAGTGCCTTTGAGCAAACTCAAACCCAATAACCATCAGTCTGCAGGATGATGCTCTATCCACTGAGCCAAACTCTCTAAGGCTCCACTCATCAGTATCTTATCAGTATTTATGCATCTATCAGCTGCCTACCTACCAGTAAGTGTCTATTCATCAGTATCTTATCTGAATCTAAGGCTGTCTGATGTGCATATCTGTACAGCCAGCTACATGGGGGTAGCAGACCTTCCATATGTACTAATATATATAATTTTATCAACACATTAGTGTTAGTTTGCTTGCTTATAGCCAATCATAGTAGGAGTGTAAACCTCAACAGAAAACAAATTCACCACTACTAAATTTAAAAATCCCAAGGGCTCATAGCCTCAGAATACAGGTACCCAACTATAAGGCTGCAAGCAGTTCCTCTGCTTTCCTAAGGCTTCAAGGCTGAGTCTCTGCCCAGATATTCTAGACCTCATCTGGGATCCCTCTCAGTAGATTCTATCCACAGCGACAGCCTAGGCAGTACCTAAAAAAGACAAAGCATCCACATGTACAAGACAATTAATTAATGGGCCATTGGAGGCACATTCCCCTATAGGTTATGATACAGTAGACTTTTATTCATATCCCCAGTGTGTATGTGTGAGTGTGTGTGTGCACATGTGTGAGATAAATACTAAGTTTAGTCTAGATATCTTGGATAATTTTGTACAGAATAAATTTCTTTTTATATTGAGTCATACTATAATATATATATATATATATATACACACATATATATATATATATAAAAGCTAAGCGACAGGAACAATCAAAATGACTAGTCACTATGACGTCCACTGTGGCCTGATTGAGTCCGGATTGGCTCCCCCAACCTCCCGTGTCTCCTCTCCCCAGCCGGCCCACCCATGATTAGCACCCACCACCCCCATGGGGGTGGCAGCCGAACTCCCACAGAACCCCCACCAGCTGGCCCAGCCTTGACAGAGCCCTTATCGGGGCCAGGGTTGGTGGCCAACCTTCCGCAGCCCCTTTCCCATGCCAGCCCAGCCCTGATTTGCCCCAATTGGGGCAGGCTGGCTGGACCCCACCCATATACAAATTTGTGTACCAGGCCTCTAGTATTCTAGTATATACATTGAGTGGCCAGATTATTATGATCTCTGATGCATAATAATCTGGCCACTCAGTGTATATCCTATATAATAAAAGGCTAATATGCAAATTGTCCCCTCGACCAGGAGTTCGACCAGCAGGCAGACGGGCCAAACTGCCCATGTTCCCTTCTCTGGACCAGGCTGGCTGGACTCCACTCATGCATGAATTCATGCACCGGGCCTCTAATACACATAGACACAGACACACATACACACACACATACACTCAGTGGCCAGATTATTATTCATTCAGAGATCAAAATAATCCTGCCACTCAGTGTACATAAGTACTTTGAAAAGTCTACTCTGGTCACTTTTCACTTACTACTTCAAAATCAATAAAGCAGATGTTAGTCAATTAATAGTAGGGCTAAACATTCCTGTAGTTTTGACAACAATTATTATTGACATATTACTACATGTTTCTATAAATATATATTTTAATTTTAATTAGTCATATAATTATGATAACTTAGTATTCAACAATCTCAACTTAATTATTTTGAAGGAAATAGAGGGAAAAAAGGAACGAAAAGATTTAAAAGTTTTAAATCTTTACATAGCCCATTACTGGTAGAACTTGTAGTAGAAATATGATCATAAGTGCCAATCAGAAAGGAAGTTAGAAGGGAAAAAAAATCTAGTTCTTGTTGAGTTCCTTATATGGGATCTCTGCTAGTATTTAGAGGTTATCTTAGCCAAAACTTGAGGATAATGCTTTAAAAGAGCTATATTTTCTGATAAGCATAATTGCTGTCTGGGTTATAGATGAGAAAGAAATAAACTAGAAATTGAAATTAGAGGGTGCTAATTTCATAAATCATATACCAATAAATTATATATTGTGACATATCCTCACACTATAGTCAAACTAGAGCCCTGGTGCACGAAACTTGTACATGGGTCAGGTCCAGAGGCCTGGCCAGTGATCAGGGCTGATCAGGTTCCCCACCTCCCTACCTCATCTTTCCCTCACCACCCACACGTTGCCACCACGCAGTTGCCCCTTGCCTCCCCATCTCCCTGCCTCCTCCTTCCCTCCCTCACTCCCTCAGCACCCCACCATCTCCGCACTGCCCCCTGGTGGTCAGTGCACATCACAGCGAGCAATCGAACTCCTGGTCTCATGGTCTAACTCCTGAACCGATACTTTGCGTATTAGCCTTTTATTGTATAGATAATGTGGTCCTAAGTAGATGTAGCTGACTGAGTAATATAACAAAGGGATATCGAAGGAGAACTCCTGGAGAGTAGCCAAAAGAGTTGCAGGACCAATCCTTAGCCTTAGAAAGGTAGAATGTTTCCTGTAGTAGAAACTATAGAGATTTCCACCAGGAGAGTGTGAAGGAGGTCCTTTACCTAATTCCTAATATAGATGGGAGGAAGCAGGAATTTTTGTGTGTGCCTATCCTTTGCTACCAGCTGTCAGGCAATAATTTAATCTATATTTTACAGTAATTTGCTAACACAAGCATAGAAAATGGCATAATGTGTCTATATATGAGGGTCAAACTTGAAGAAAGTTTGTCCATATTTGGATAAAAATTATGCTTGAATTTTTTTTGTGAAATAAACTTCTCTCTCTCTCTCTCTCCTTATCCCTTAAATATTAGTATTATTCTGGATTCCTTTTCTGATCCTTTCTCTTTCCCTGAGAAATCTTAAATACTGTATCACCACATTTTTTCCTAAAAGCTTAGCTCACAGGGGCAACTGTCTTAAATATCTCCACTTGAATACCACACAGGCAACTACAACTCATCAGCAATAATAGCAGCAAAAATGTATTATTTTCTACATGCCAGAGTTTATTCTAAATTCTTTCCGTGTTTTTATCCTATTTAATCCTCTCAATGACAATATGAGGTAAATACTATTTCCATTTTACAGATGAAGAGATAGCACAAAAATAATTTTTATAATTTTTTCCCAAAGCAAGCTTAATATAAACAAACAATTAAATTTATTAACTTTCTACCTTCTTCCCTATTCCAGGAAATAAAGTAACCCAGTTACCTCTGACAGAAATTTGTTAAAATCTTAACTCCACCATCTTTATTACTTCTTAAGCTAATCAATCATGCTCTCTTCATCATTGTATTGCTAATTCCCAACAGAAAAAATATTCAATAAATATCAATTCAATGAATGAACTTTCTTAATGGGTTATATAAAATGTATGGTACATATTGTTGCCAAAAATTCAGAAAAAATAAGAGAGTTAGTAGAAATTATACAAAGAATGACATTTTGTTATAAAGTTGGATCCTATCTAACAAACTAGTATTAAAAAGGATAACAGACAAAAAAAAAAAAAAGCCGAGACCGGTTTGGCTCAGTGGATAGAGCGTCGGCCTGCAGACTGAAAGGTCCCGGGTTCTATTCCGGCCGGGGGCATGTACCTTGCTTGCGGGCACATCTCCACTGTGGGGCGTGCAGGAGGCGGCTGATCGATGTCTCTCTCTCATCGATGTTTCTGACTTTCTATCCCTCTCCCTTCCTCTCTGTGAAAAATCAATAAAATATATTTAAAAAAAAAAAGGATAACAGACAAATTTACTTAGAAGTAGAGCCTAGACTGTGACTCAAAAGAACTCATAGAAATGTTATTTTTTTATAGGAAGGGAACTTTTATAATCACAATAAGAATGTACATGATCATGGGATAAAAAATTATTTTAAGAATAGTTTCTTAAAGAAGATACAAACAGAAAAATTATTTGATTTTTGTGTATAGAAAAAAATTAAAATTAGGATAAACTACTATAATGTCAATTTAGATTAAAATTATTTTAGATTATAATATAATATGAATTAGAATATAATATTGTAACATGTAAACATTATATAAACATATGGATGAGGCAATACCTTAATGGACAAAAGAAAACAATGATTGAATTGGATAACATGATGATAATATTTTTGTGTTATTTCTATTTTGTTTTTGTAATTATGTAGCACAAAGAAATATTTGATGTACTATAATTAGGATAACAAGAATACAGCTCTTTAGCAACTGTCAAGCTTGCATAAGAATCATTTGGATATATTGCTTTAACACAAATTACCAAGCCTTACCCTCAGAATTAGATTGAATAGGTCTGCTCTTATATCTAAGAATCTGCATTTTAACTAGCTCCTATTAAATGCTGATGCCACTGGTAGAGGGACAAGTTTTGTTTATGTAATGTTTAACTGTGACATGGATTTTAGATTTTAAACTGCTTAATTTCTTGTTCTCATTAGGTGTCTAGTAATAGTTTTATTTTTTAGCAGTGTGCATGTGGACAGAATCCTTCAGCAGAATCTATGTTTTATTATTTTTGTGTTAAACTTACTTTTATTTATTTATTTTCTTTTTAAAGATATTTTTATTGATTAAGGTATTACATATGTTTCCTCATTGCCCCATTAACCCTCCAAAACCCCCATTTATGCCCTCACCCCTGTTGTCTGTGTTCAAAACTTACTTTTAAAAAACAATTCTATTTTAATATAATTAGTATACAATAATTTGGACATATTAAAAGTATATGATTTGAAATTTTTTAACATATGTAATAATTAATAATAAACATAGCTCTCACAAACAAAAATTTCTTGATCATTTCCAGAAATGTTACTGGAACATATGAACTTCCCAGGCAAAAATGAATCTAGACACAGACCTTACAACTTCCCAAAATTAACTCAAAATCAGTCAGAGACCTAAATGTAAAATACAAACCTATAAAACTCCTAGAGGATAACATAGGAGGAATACTAGATGACCTTGTATATAGTGATGACTTTTTAGATAGAAAAACAAATGCATAATGCATGGAAGAAATAATTGATAAGCTATACTCAATTAAATTAAAAACTTCACTCAGCAAAAGATAATGTCAGTGAGAAATACAAGCCACAGAGTAGGAAAAGGTTTTTGCAAAAGATACATTTGATAAATACCTCTTATCCAAAATATACAAAGGACTCTTAAAATTCAACAGTAAGATGACAATGTGATTTTTAAAAAGTACCAAAGACTTAACAGACACATCACCAAGAAAGATATTAAGTATACGAAAGGATGCTCCACATTTGGCATCAAGAAAATGCAAATTATAACAACAAAGAGATTTACTACACACCCATAAAAATGGCCAAAATCCAGAATAGTGATGACAGCAAATGTTGACAAGGGTGTGGAGCAACAGAAACTCTCATTCATTGTTGGTGGGAAGGCGAAATAGTACAGTTACTTTGGAAGACAGTTGGAGGTGTCTTAAAAAACTAAATGTTCGCTAATATTTTTATCGTTTCCCATCTTACATTTAAGTCTTTAATCATTTTGAGTTTGTTTTTTGTGTATGGTGTAAGTTGGAGGCCTAGATTCATTTTATTTTGAATGTATGTGTCCAATTTCCCCAACACCATTTATTAAAGAGACTGTCTTGAATCCATTGTATGCTCTTGGCTCCTTTGTCAAATATTAATTGATCATAGTGGTTTGGGTCGATTTCTGAGTTCTCTGTTTTTGTGCCAGTACTAGGCAGTTTTGAGTGGCTTTGTAATACAGCTTGATATCTGGTACTGAGATCCCACCTACTTTATTCTTCTTTCTCAGGATTGCTGCAGCTATTCAGGCTCTTTTTTTATTCCAGATGAATTTTTGGAGAATTCATTCTAAGTCTGTGAAATATGCTGTTGGTATTTTAATGGGGAGTGCATTGAATCTATAGATTGCTTTGGGTAGTATGGACATTTTAATGATGTTGGTTCTACCAATTCATTAACTTGGTATGTTCTTCCATCCGTTTATGTCTTCCTCTATCTCTTTTTCAATGTCCTGTAGTTTTCTGAGTAGAGGTCTTTTACCTCCTTTGTTAAATTTATTCCTAGGTTTCTTAATTTTTTTGGTGCAATGGTCAATGAAATACTATGCTGCTATAAAAAGGAACTTCTACCATTTGCACCAGCATGGATGGAGCTGGAGAGCATTATGCTAAGTGAAATAAGTCAGTCAGAGAAAGATTAATATCCATATGATCTCACTCATTTGTGGATTATAATGAACAATACAAACTGATGAAAACAAACAGAGACAGAGAAGCATTGATCAGCTGCTCAAACTTCAGAGGGAGGTAGGGGAGGGTGAGGGTAAGAGAGAGAGAGATCAACCAAAGGACTTGTATGCGTGCATATAAGCATAACCAATGGACACAGACACCAGGAGAATGAGGGTATGAATGGGAGTAGGGTAGAGGAGAGCAATAGGGAGATAAAGACATATATGTAATACCTTAATCAATAATAAAAAAAGAGATGAAAAAATCCTAAATATGTTCTTCTCATATGATCCAGCAAAAGCACTCCTTGGTATTTACTCAAAAGCGTGTAAAACTTATGTCCACACAAACACCTGCACACAAATGTTTATAACTGCTTTATTCATATTTGTCAAAACTTGGAAGCAGGTTGTTGAGGAGAAACCAAGATGGTGGCATAGGTAATCATCTAAATTGCTGCCTTGCACAACAATTTCAAAATTACAACTAAAAGACAGAATGGACATCATCCAGAACCACAGGAAAGTTGGCTGAGTGAAAATTTTACAACTAGAAGGAAAGAGGGGGGCTCACAGAGACTCAGAGAAGCTGCAAAAAACTGAGGTATGGAGATGCACGCTTTGAGAGAGCAGGCGGCGGTGTGCTTGGCTGGCTTCCTCTGGTTGGAGGGAGACGGAAACTCCCAACTGCACGGAACCCCTTATCCTACGGCATTGAATCCCACCTCCCAGCAAGAATCATATGGGGGAGTCTGGACTGTGAAAAGGGAAGAGTGCATGGAAATTTAGGGGAGCCTCAAAAGGGCAGAAGTCTGGGGCACGCAAACCAATTTGCACAGAGAAGACAGACTACTGATTGTGCCCCTGGCTCTCTCTGGTGGGCGGGAGACAAAGCCTCTCAACTGTGCCACTTCTAACTGCATTGAACCCCAGTTTACGGGGAGACCCTGGGTATTCAGACTCACACGGGTCCCGGAGCACAAGGGAACCAGAAAGGAAGAGGTCAAGAGGCACCCGTGTGTGTGCACAGAAAGGACCGCAGCAATTACCAATTACTGAGAGACACTTCAGACCCAGGGTCCTTGTAGGGCGGGGCTGACTGGAAGCCAAGGCTGTCTCTGGTCAGCCTTGAGACTCCACCTCATCCAATCTGAATAGAGAGGCTTTTGCAGTTTTGCAAGTCTTGTATCATAAGGTTGATTCCAGCACAGAACTTCTCACGGCATAGTGAAAATGCAGAAACAAAGGAACAGACCACACATGAAAGAAATGGAGGAAAACAAACAACTGGATATAGGGTTCAAAACCACGCTTATATGGTTTTTCAAGAATTTCCTAGAAAAGATGGATAAATTTAGTGAGACCCAAGAGAAGGTGAAAAAGGACTAACTAGAAATTAAACATACACTGGCTGAAATTAAAAAAAAATATTATACAGAGTCCTAACAGCAGACTAGAGGAAGGCAAGAATCAAGTCAAAAATTCGAAATACAAAGAAGCAGAAGACACTCAACTGGAAAAGCATGAAGAAAAAAGAATCCAAAAATGTGAAGATAGTGTATGGAGCCTCTGGGACAATTTCAAGCATACCAACATCAGAATTATGGGGGTGTCAGAAGAAGAGAGAGAGCAAGATACTGAAAACCTATTTGAAGAAATAATGTCTGAATATTTCCCACATCTGGTGAAACAAATAGACTTACAAGTCCAGGAAGCACACAGAACCCCAAATAAAAGGAATCCAAAGAGGATCACACCAAGACACATCATAATTAAAATACTAAGAGCAAAAGACAAAGAGAGAATATTAAAAGCATCAAGAGAAAAACAGTTAATTACCTACAAGGGAGCACCCATACGATTGTCAGCTGATTTCTCAACAGAAACTATGCAGGCCAGACGGGATTGGCAAGAAATATTCAACGTGATGAATAGCAAGAACCTACAACCAAGAGTACTCTACCCAGAAAAGCTATCATTCAGAATTGAAGGGCAGAGAAGACAAAGCTAAAGGAGTTCATCAACATCAAACCAGTATTATATGAAATGCTGAAAGGTACTCTTTATGAAGAGGAAGAAGTAAAAGGTAAAGATAAAATCATGAACAACAAATACATATCTATCAACAAGTGAATCTAAAAAGTGAATTAAAAATCTGATGAACAGCCGAGACCAGTTTGGCTCAGTGGATAGAGCGTTGGCTGGCAGACTGAAAGGTTCCAGGTTCAATTCCGGTTGGGGGCATGTACCTTGTTTGCGGGCACATCTCCACTGTGGGGCATGCAGGAGGTTGCTGATCAATGTCTCTCTCTCATAGATTTTTCTGACTTTCTATCTCTCTCCCTTCCTCTCTGTAAAAAATCAATAAAATATATTTTAAAAATCTGATGAACAGAATAAACTGGTGAATATAATAGAATCAGGATAGGGGTGAGGGAGGGTACAGGGAGAGACTGGACAATAATCATACACCTATGGATGAGTTCAATGTGGAGGGAGTTAAAGGTAGAGCGAGGGGTGGGAGCAGGTGGAGGGGAGCTATGGGGGGATGAAAGAGAAAAAATGTAATAATCTGAACAATAAAGATTTATTAAATTAAAAAAAAAAACTTGGAAGCAACTAAGATATCCTTCAATAAGTGAATGGATAAAGAAACTGTGGCACATCCAGAAAATGGTATATTATTCAGCACTAAAAATAAAAAATCTTTATTTAAGTTTTGCTGTGAAACTAACACAGTTCTAAAATAGAAAGTCTTTAACCAAAAATATTAAAATGAACATTATAATTATTAAATTTTTTATTTTCCCCACTTTAAAATATCTTCCTCATAACCTCTATTTATCTATCCCTACCCCAGGCAAAGATTGATTTGTTTTCCGTCACTATAGAAGTTTTCATTTTCTAGAATTATATATAAACTAGAGGCCAAGTGCAGGAAATTCATGCATGGGGAATGGTGTTGCCTCAGCCCAGCCTGCACCCTCTCTAATCTGGGACCCCTTGGGGGGTGTCCGATGGATGGGGTCTAAACTGGCAGTCGGACATCCCTCTCACAATCCTGGACACTGGCTCCTAATTGCTCACCTGTTTGCATTCTTGGTCACCCCTAATTGCCCCCCCTGACAGCCAGATCACCTCTCTCTGCCTTTGCATGCCAGCCCGATAGACCCTATATGCACCCCCCCCTGATGACCTGGTTGCCCCTAACTTGCCCCCCTGCTGGCCTGGTCACCCCCAACTTCCCCCCCTTTGCTGGCCTAGTCACCCCTCCCTGCCTCTCTGCCAGCCTAATCACTCCCAACTGCCCCCCCACCAGCCTGGTCACCCCCAACTGCACAGACACCTCTTGCTGGCCTGGTCACTCCACACAGCCTGCTGTTCAGTCGTTTGGTCATCCCTCACTAACGCTCCTGCTGGCCTGGTCATAGGCAGCCATCTTGTGAAGGCATGAGGGTTAATTTGCATATTACCTCTTTATTATATATGATGGAGTTATACAGAATGAACTCAGTTTGTCTAACTTTTCACTTAGCATATTTATTTTGAGATTCAGACCTATTGTGGTGTGTATCAATAGTTCATCCCTTTTTATTGCTGAGTAGCATTCCACTGTATAAATATACTATTTTTTTTTATTCATCCATCTGGTAATGGGCAGTTGAGTTGTTTCCTCTTTTTGGCTATTGCAAATGAAGCTATCATGAACTCATATACAAGTTTTATGTGGATATATACTTTCATTTATCATTGGTAAAGACCTAAGAGCATAGGGTCATATTATAATTTTATGTTTACCTTTCAAGAAGCTGCCGAGATGTTTTCCAAAGTGGTTACAGCATTTTAGATTCACACCATCAATCTATGATAGCTTTAGTTGCTCCACATCCTTGCCTATACTTGATATGTTTCTAATTTAATATTTAGACATTCTAATGGGTTTACAGAACTACCTCATTATGGTTTTATGATGCATTCCCTAATTAATAATGTTGAATAACTTTTCATATGTTTATTTGCCATTTACAAATATTCTTTGGTGAAGTTTCTGAAAATCTTTTGCCAATTTGTTTCTAATTTAGTATTATTTGGGAAATTTTTATTAAGTTTTGAGATTTCCTTTCTTACTGAATTTATTGGGGTGAAATTCGTTAATAAAATTTTGTAGGTTTCAGGTGTACAGTTCTATAATATATCATCTATATTATATTGTGTGTTTACCATCCCAAGTCAAGTCTCCTTCCATCACCATTTATCCCCCCTATATTCTCGTCTACCTATCTTCATCCCCCTTTCCTTCTGGTAATTACCATACTGTTTGTCTCTGTCTATGAGGTATTTTTCCTTTAATCTCTTCACCTTTTTTTTCAGATTTCTTTTATATGTTGGATGCAAGTCTTATATTAGATATGTGATTTGCAAACTTTTTTAGACTGTGATTTGTCTTTCACTTATTTAATAATATCTTTGGAAAAGTACAAATTCTTAATTTTGATGAAATAGAATTTATTTGTCTTTTCTTTTATGGGTCATGTTTTTGGTGTAAAATCTAAGAAATATCTGCCTAAAGGGCAAAAGGATTTTTTCCTATGATTTATTCTGAAGAATTTATAGATTAAGGTTTAAATTTAGAATTATGACCCATTTTGAGTTAATTTTATAGAAAGTTCAAACAATGAGTACATTTCGTTCAATGTGCATATTCAATTCTTTCAGTACTATTTGTTGTAAAGATTATTTTTCTCCACTAAATTGCCTTTGCACATTTGTCAAAAAAAATCAATTCATCATACAATTGTGGACACTTTATTCTGTTCTATTCATCTGTATGTCTTTCCTTTTCCTATCATGTTTACTGTAGTTTTATATTGTCTTGTAATTGCATTTTATCTGTAGATAAATTTGGGGACAATTGTCCCATTAATTATATTGAATCTTCTAATCCATGAACATGGTATATATTTCCATTAATTTAGATCTTTAATTACTGCCAGCAATATTTTTGTAGTTTTTAGTGTACAGGAATTGCATATTTTGTCTGATTTATTTCTATGTGTTTGAACATTTTATGCTAATATGAAATATGATTTTATAATTCCAATTTCCTATTTTTTCATTATTAGAACATAGAAATGTAACTGATTTCAGTTTATTGATCTTATTTTATTGGTTTTGTTTATTTTGTGATCTTTTTAAACTCATAAGTTTTAAGAGCATTTTAGTATTGTCCATTAATTTTTGTACATTGACAAATCATGCCATCTACAAAAAGAAAGACAGTTTTACTTCTTCCTTTTGAGTAGTCTCATTCTACTTCACTGGCAAATTTAAATAGAAGTAGTGAGAACAGACATGTTTCTGATCTTAGGAGAAAGGAATGCCATCTTTCTCCAATGAGCATAATTTAAGTTGAAGGGCTTTGTTAGATATCCCTTAAGGTCAAGAACCCCACCACTTTTTAAAATTTGCCGAGTTTTTATTTTTATTTATTTTTTATCAGAGACAGATAATGAGTTTTGTTAAATGTTTTCTCTGTATCTATTGAGGTAATTATATGTTTGGCTTATACTATTTTAATTTTTCTATTCTTTTTTAATATGGTGGATTACAATTTTTTGATTTTCTTCTTTTCTTTTTTATTGATTAAGGTATTACATATGTGTCCTTATACACCCTTTGTCCCCCACCTCACTCCCATACATACCCCCTGGTGTCTATGTCCATTGGTTATGCTTATATGCATGCATACAAGTCCTTTCATTGACCTCTACCCCTTACCCTCACCCTCCCCTACCTCCTTCTGAGGTTTGAGCAGTGATTGATGCTTCTCCGTCTCTGAATTTGTTTTTGTTCATTAGTTTATGTTGATCATTATTAACTACAAATGAGTGAGATCATATGACAATTGTCTTTCTCTGACTGACTTATTTCACTAAGCATAATGTTCTCCGACTCCATCCATGCTGTTTCAAATGGTAAGAGTTCTTTCCTTTTTACAGCAGCATAGTATTCCATTGTGCAGATGCACCTCTGTTTTCTAATCCAGTCATCTGCTGATGGACACTTAGGCTGTTTCCAAATTTTAGCTATTGTAAATTGTGCTGCTATGAACATAGGGGTGCATATATTCTTTCTGAATTGTGTTTTTTGATTTTCAATGATTTCCAGACATTCCTGACTTACACTCCACTTAGTAGTAATATATTATTCACTTTATATTCTAACTAGAGGCCTGGTGATTGAAATTAGTGCATGGGGGGAGGGGTTGTCCTTCAGCCCAGCCTGCTTCCTCTCCAATCTGGGACACCTTGAGGAATGTCTGACTGCCTGTTGAGGCCCAATCCTATCTAGATCAGGCCTAAACGGGCAGTCCAACACCCCTCTCATAATACAGGACTGCTGGCTCCCAACTGCTCACCTGCCTGGTTTCTTGATTGCCCCTAACTGCTTCTGCCTGCCAGCGGATCACCACCTAACCACTCCCCTGCCCTCCTGATTGATTCCTAACTGCTCCCCTGCCAGTCTGTTTTCCCCTAACTGCCCTACCCTGTGGGCTTAGTCAACCCTAACTGCCCTTCCCTGCAGGCTCGGTCACCCACAACTTTCCTCCTCTGGCTGGCCTGGTCACTCCTAACAGCCCTCTCAGCAGGCTTGAATACTCCCAACTTCCCTCCCTTGCAAGCCTGTTCCCTGCCAACTGCCCTCCCCTATTGCTCATCTTGTGGTGGCCATCTTGTGTCCACATGGGGGCAGGATCTTTTGACCACATGGGTACAGTCATCTTGTGTGTTGGAGTGATGGTCAATCTGCATATTACTCTTTTATTAGATAGGATAGAGGCCTGGTGCATGGGTGGGGGCCAGCTGGTTTGCCCTGAAGGGTGTCCTAGATCAGGGTGGGTGTTTTCTTGGGGTGTGGGGTGGCCTAGGCAAGGGGCCTGTAGTAGTTTGCAGGCCAGCCACATTCTCTGGAGACTCTGGTATCTGGCATTTATTTATCTTCTACAATTGAAACTTTGTAGCCTGGAGCAGAGCCAAGCCTTCTGCACGCACAGCCACTGAAACTTTGTTGCCCGGGCCGGCCAGGGTTTGAGGAAAGCTTGCTTCCTCCATCGCCAGGGGCAACCCAAGCCTCCCTCCTTCTCTCTTTGTGGCGGTAACCATCTTGGTTAGGTTAATTTGCATATTTTTTCTGATTGGCTGGTGGGCATGGCTGGGGGGTGTGGCCTGTGGGTGTAGTGGAGGTACAGTCAATTTGCATATCACTCTTTTATTAGATAGGATGAATCCGATTTCCTAAAAATTTGTTAAGGATTTCTGCATCTATGAGAAAATGAGAAAAATTTAGTTGTAGCTTTATGATTTTGTAATTTTATCTTTGTCTAGTTTGGGTAATAGGACATATTAGTTTTGTAAAGTTAGTTGGGCATCAATCTATTTTCTGAAAGAGTTTATGAAAAATTGATGTAGTCTCTTATATAGATGTTTCATATAATTCACCAGTGAAAACTTTGGTCTGAAATTTTTTGTGTGTGGAAAGTGTTTGAGAGTTTAATTTCCTTATTAAATATAAGGCTATTCATATATTGTTTGAGTTAGTTTGAAAATTAGTTTTAGGTCATGTTGTTTCTCAAGTTATTTTTTCATCTCTACAAAGTTGTTGAATTTATTGTTATAAAGCTGTAAAGTTGTTTATAATATTCCCTTATTTTTTCATATTTGTATTATTATTCCTAAAATTGGTTACTTGTGTTTTCTATTTTCTTATCAGTCATGCTAACAAGCAATTAACAAATTTTGGTTGTATAATGTTTTTCTATTATTTTTTAGTCCATATATTTTTATTTCTCCTTTTGTCATTCTTCTTATTTTAAATTGAAATTCCTTGCCCTTTTACAACTTCTTAAATGGGAAACTTAAATCACTGATATGAAATCTCTTTTCTTTTTAAAAATAGGTATTTAAAGCTATTTTCACTAAGCCCTGCTTTAACTCAATGCCACATTCTCAGTATGTTGCATTTCAATCATTATGCAACTTAAAATATTTTCTAATTTTCCCTGTGATTTCTTCCTTCCTCTATCAGTTATTTATAATGGTGCTTTATAATTTCTAAATAATTAGGGATTTTAGACAGATCTTATTATTAGTGATTTCTTATTCATTCCATGTGCTAAGGTAATACTAGTATACTATACTGATGTTTTCAATCTTTTGATATTGATAGGGTCTCATTTTATGGCCCATTAGTCTATCATGGAGAAATTTTATATGCCTTTGAAAAAATTACATTTTGTAGTTATTGGATATAAGACTCTGTACCAGGTGTACTGGAAATAATGCAGGTTTTTTTCAATAAGTGGAGTTACACATACTAGTATGTTGATATATATGCAATTTGATATGTATGCTATTTTGTTGTATTGACAGCAAGCTTCAAAACTTCATATGTCAAATTTTCTGAAGGTGTTAACATCACAGATATTTTTACGCTTAAAAATGTTGAATTTTATGCTAAAAAAGCATTTGTGGGAAGTTTTAATTCATTACTTTATTTTGAAGAAAAGTGCTGCTGAAAGTTGTCATATACTTCGGGAAGCTTATGGTGAACATTTTCCATCTCAAGATACTTGTAAACACTGGTTTACTAGTAAACACTTTAAAAGTGATGATTTCAATGTGAAAGACAAAGAACGTCCAAGTCAACCAAAAAAAAGTTTGAAGATCAACAGTTACAAGCATTATTGGATTAAGATGCACATCAAGCTCAAAAACAGCTTGCAGAAAGATTAAACATTGCTCAGCAAACAATTTCTGATTGTTTACAAGCAATGGGAAAGATTTTAAAGGAGGGAAAATGGGTGCCACATCAACTGAATGAAAGACAAATGGAAAACCACAAAGTCATCAATAAAATGTTGCTTCAACGGCACGAAAGAAAGTCTTTTTTTTTGTGACTGGTAATGAAAAGTGGATTTATTTTGAGTATCCCAAATGCACAAAATTATGAGTTGATCCAGGTCAACCATGAACATCGACTGCAAAGCCAAATGTTTCGGAAAGAAGACAATGCTCTGCGTTTGGTGGGATCAGGAAGGTGTGGTGTATTATGAGCTTCTAAAACCAGGTGAAACCTTTAATACTGATTGCTACTAACAACAAATAATCAATTTGAACCACGTTTTGATCATAAAATGACCAAAATGTGCCAGAAGACACTGCAAAGTAATTTTGCTTCATGATAACACACATTTCAAAACCAGATAAAGACATGTTAAAAGATCTTGCCTGGGAAGTTTTAACCCAGCTGCTGTATTCACCAGACCTTGCTCCCTCAAATGACCATTTGTTGTTCCGATCAATGGCACACACTTTTTGAGCAGCACTTCAAAACGTACAAAGAAGTGGAAAATTGGGTCTCTTAATAGTTTGCCTCAAAACAAAAAAAAAAAAAAGTTCTATTGGGACAGTATCCACAAATTACCTGAGATTTGGGGGGAATGTGTAGTTAGTGATGGACATTACTTTGAATAAAGCACTTTTGATCTCTCTCTTGAAATTATCCTGTGTTCTTTGATTACACAATCTGCATTATTAACCGGTACACCTGGTATATGTCAGTTAGGTCTAGATTGTTAGTAGTGTAGTTCTAATCACCTATGTCTTTACAAAATTTTTTCATAGTTATTCTGCAAATGACAGATAGGAGTACAGTGGTACCTCGAGATACGAGTTTAATTCGTTCCGTAACCTTGAGGCGTGGGAAACTATGAGACGCTGGAGATGCGGTAAACTGGTGGGTCCTGTGCAGCCGGCTGATCCGTGCAATTACTCCTATCTCAAATGTTGCTCGTATTTCAAAGCAAAAATCGCTCGCTCAACGGCTCATATCTAAAAAATTTCGTATGTTAGGACACTCGTATCTCGAGGTACCACTGTATTAGGATTTACAACTATGATTGTGGATTTGTCTATTTCTCTCTTTAATTCTGTCAGTTTGGGCTTCTGTTATAATGCTTTTTTTTTTTTTAATCTTCACCCGAGGATATGCTGATGTTGTTTTTATTGGTTTCAGAGAGAGAGAAGCATCAATGTTCAGTTGCCTCCTGTACGAATCGAGAATTGAATCCACAACGTAGGTATGTGCCCTGACTGGTAATCAAACCCATAACTTTTTGGTGTTTGGGATGACACTGAAACCAACTGAACCATCCAGCCAGGGCTTGTTATGCTTTTGAAGCTCTGTTATTATGGTTTAAACAGTCTTTCAGCCTGAAGAAATTTATTTTAGTGCAAGTATGCTGATGAAAAATTCTCTCATGTTTTATGATCAGATGTCTTAAATTTGCTTTTATTTTTATGTATATTTTCACTGTATATGCAGATATTTTCAATAATGATTTTTTAAATTAAATTTTATTGGGTGACATTAGTCAACATGAACATATAGGTTTCATGTGTAGTTTACTAATTTACAAAATCTGCATATAGGACCATGTACCCACTACCCAAAGTCAAATCTCCTGTCACCACATATTAGGACCCCTTTCTCCCTCTACCCCTTCCCTCTGTCAACCACCACACTGCAGTTTGTGTCCATCAGTTTCAGTTTTATATCCTACACATGGGTAAAATCATATAGTTCTTGCTTTTTCTGTCTGACTTATTTCACTTCACATAATTTCCTCAAGGCCCATCCATGTTGTTGTAAATGATGCTATTTCATCCTTTCTTATGGCTATGTAGTACTTCTTTATCCAGTCCTCTATTATAGGGCACTTAGGCTGTTTACAACTCTTGGCCACCTTGAATAATGCTGCAATGAACACAGGGGTGCATATATCTTTGCATATAAATGATTTTGAGTTTTTTGGGTATATACCTAGGATTGAGGTTGTTGGGTTATATGGTAGCTCTATTTTTAATATTTTGAGGAATCACCAGACTCTTTTCATAGTGGTTGTACCATTCTACATTCTCACCAGCAGTGAATGGGGGTTCCCTTTTTTCTACAACTTCTCCAACACTTGTTGCTTGTCTTGTTGATAATGGTCATTCTAACTGGTGTAAGGTGGTATCTCATTGTAGTTTTAATTTGCATTTCCCTGATTGTCAGTGAGGTTACACCTATTTTCATATATCTATTAGCTGTTTATATTCTTCTTGGGAGAGGTTTATTTTCAGGTCCTCTGCCCACTTTTTGATTGGATTATTATTTGTTTTGTATGGACCTTAATGGTAGAGAACATCTTATGGATTTAACCCCGAAGGCAAGGAGGTAAAGGCAAAAATAAATGAATGGGACTATATCAAACTGAAGAGCTTCTGCACAGCAAAAGAAACGGACAACAAAACGAATGGCAGCCAACCAGATGGGAGTTGATATTTGTAAACAATAGCTCTGACAATGTTTTAATTTCCAAAATATATAAAGAACTCATAAAACTCAATGATGATTCTATATTGTTGTATATTATCCACTCTTTCTGATGAGAATTCTGTCTATCCTTAGTTATGTTATTGTGCTCCAGTACTAGTATATAATGTGTATTTTTTTTTGTAAGCACCCCAATTTTCCCAAAGAGTTTATTTGGGCAGACCAAGGGACAGAGAGACCCTGCATCTAAAAGAAGGTGTTGGGCCTCTTGGTGGTGAAGCGTGGCTTGTGCTGGTGACGAAGGACCCGGTGTGGCAACGGGAACTTGATCTTGGAGTCGTGGAACTGCTTGACTGCTGGTCGGCGGCACTTGCTGGCTGCAATCTCCTCCACCTTCATGTTCTGGATTGAGTGGGCACGGGCCCGGTGCTGGGCTCCCATATCTTGGTAGCACTGGGTGACGGCACCTGAGGTGGTCAGGTCCCGGTACTCCGGGTACATGTTGTGGGTACCACTGCGGGAGTCGTAGCGCAGCCAGATGCCAAAGTTCTTTACCCGAAGGGGGGATTTCTCAAACACCTGGCCACAGTAGACGATTTCCCCCGAAGACTTCTTCATCTTCTTTAGTTGAGACACAAAGTACCAGAAGCGGGACTTGGCAACAACATGGTTAGGTGCAAATATACGCATGCGGTAGAGGGGTGGTGTGTGGCACTTGGGGGTGGGCAGGCAGCGACCCACCACTTTGTACTCTCGAAGCGTCCCCGAGGCCTTCATTGCGTTCTCCCCGCGTTCGCCACCACCCACAAAAGGAAGTGTCTCTGTATTTTTTCTTTAGCTTCTTTCAGATTTTATTTTAATCACAGATTTTTTTTTTTCTCAGTAGATTTATTATGATGTACCTGGGTGTAGTTTTCTTTGTTTTTATCCTGCTTGGGTTGTGCTAAACTTCTTAAATTTATGTTTTTCTGTATTTATATTTTTCACCAAGTGTGGAAAATGCTTGCCTTTACTAATGTCTCATTAATTATTATTTTTACTTCCTTGTTTTCCCACCTGTTCTTATAGGATTCTATTTACATTTGTATTAAATCATTTAATACTATTTTACAGGTCACTGTGGACCTATTCTTTTCCTTCTCTTTGTTCTTCCAAGTGGATCTTTCTTCAATTGAATCTTTAATTTCACATCCCCTTTATTCAGTCATATCCAACCTGCTGTTAAAAGCCCATTGGTAAATTGCTCTTATATTTTGCTTTTACATATAGATTTTCCTATTTCTTTCAGTTTCCAGTGCTCTGTTATGATTCTCTCTTCATTCATTCTGAGCTGGTTTCCCTTTAAAATAATAAATATATTTATCCTATTGGCTTTAAATCTATGTCTAGAATTTCTAACATCTGTGTTATTTCAAGTTATTTATCACTGACTGATCTTGTTCTGACTATGGGTCACTTTTACCTGCTACTTATTATGTCTAGTAAGTTTTAATTGCATATTGCACATTGTAGTTAATATGTAGACATCCTGGATTCTTTTTTGCTTCTGGAAAATACTAAAATTTTATTTTAAGGAACTAAACCTTAAAACCCAGTTTTCCCTTCACTGGACAGCAATTAAATTTTATGTTTAGTTATTGCAGTCTTCTAGCCATTCCTTTTTGCTGGGTTGTATGAATCATCCTTTACATGTAAGTTTCAGGATTCAACCAAGAATTTGTGTAGAGTTTAGAAGCAGGATTTTTTTTTTTTTTTTTGCTATTCCCTTTTGTGGCTCCCTTCATTCCACTATAACTTCCATCAGTTCAAAGCCATTCTGGCATCCTCACTTCTGTCCTCTGACTTCTCAAGCCAGTAAGACTGTGGAATCATGTGTGATTTCTGACCACCCTACACCATGCAGGCTGAACAATGCACTCAGGAGAAAAGCAACATAAATGCAAACTTGCCCAGTGAACTTTCTTTCTTTCAAGGGTAGAATCCTTTCTCATTTTTTGTTATTTTTGGTCACTCTCTTGTGCCATTAAATAGCTATTATATTTTGTCCAGAATGTATACTTTTCTTATCTCAAGAAGATTTAATTTGATAAAAGTCACTGTACCAATATCAGAAAGGAATCACTCTTATTTTATTTACCATTACAGATAGCACCATTTACTATAAAACTACTCCCCTCAAACTATGTTATTCAAATAAATGTTCAGCATAACACTGCACTGTTCGATTAATATATAGTAGTATCACTTTTTCCATGGGGATACATTCCAAGACTCTCAGTTGATGCCTGAAACCACATATAATACTGAACCTTATACATAGCTTTTTCTCATACATGCATACTTATGATAAAGGTTAATTCATAAATTAGGCAGGCACAGATTACCTATAATAACTTATAATAAATTGAACAATTATAACAATATACTTTAATAAAAGTTATATGAATATGGTCTCTTTTACTCAAAATATCTTAGTATCCTATACTCACCCTTTTTTGTGATAATATGATATGATACAATTTCTAGATGAAGTAAGGTGAGTGACATGTCTTTTGATGTAGTGTTAGGCAACTACTGACCTTTTGGTGATATGGCTAGTAAGAGACTAATGGACAGATAGTGTATACAGCATAGATACCCTGGACAAAGGGATGGTTCATATCTTGGACACGATGGAGCATAACGGTGCAAGATTTCATCACTCTACGTAGAATGGCACACAATTTAAAAATTATGAATTTCTTATTTCTGGGTATTTTCATTTAATATTTTTTAACCTCAGAAGACTGTGGGTAAGAAAAACAATGGAGAATAAAACCATGAATAAAAGGGGACTACTGTAATAGGTGGTCTGGTAAGAGAAAAGTGGATTACTGATGAAATGGAGCTCGGAAATATAACACTGCAAAACAAAGAGGTTTCTTTACTCCAGGACTTTTAAACACATTAATATCCCAGTGAACCTTTATATTCCTAAACAGAATATGGTCTTGAGATAGTATCCCAAACTTTTTCATATGTAATTAGTAGCATTCACTTGTTTTTTTTATTGTGTTACATATATACATATCTTCCCATTGCCCCCCCTCCCAGGCATACCCCAATCCCCTAGTGTCTTGTGTTCATTGGTTATGCTTATATGCATGCATACATATATAATGGTTTGATCTCTTACCTACCCCACCTCTCCTTCATCTTCCTGCTGTAATTTGATAGTCTGTTTGATGCTTTACTGCCTCTGTATCTATCCTTTTGTTCATCAGTTTATAATGTTCTTTATTATCCACAAATGAGTAATATCATGTGGTGTTTCTCCTTCATTGACTGGCTTATTTCACTTAGCATAAGGCACTTGTTTATTCAAAAAATATTTATTGAGCCCAATAGTGGAAATTAAAGTATAATCCCTTTTCTCCTTACAACTCCCATAAGGCCACAATTCACTATCTCTTTTAAATTTTCCAATTTTAATGTGAGTCACTGACTCATAATGGCTAGGTTTATGCTACTTAATCCTCACCAATACTTTGTAATCATCATATGTATACAACAGAAGTCCTGCTGTGGAAAAGTGAGATAAAAATAGACATTCACCAATCATTAACTTACATATAATATATAAGTATACACAAAATTGTCTAGCATGGGATCCAGCACAGATTAGTACCCTAAAGAATGTTTGGTTCCTTCTTAGGTGTTTTCCCCCTTCTTTTGGTTATTAAGTGCTTTCAACAAGATTGATCAGAGGTTGACAGACTATAGATCTCAAGTCAAATGCAGTCAGAAGCTTGTTTTATATAGTCCAAGAGCTAAAAATGTTTTTTTAATACTTTAAAAAGAATATTTTTAAAAGAAGAGAGAAATACGTGACAAGAGACATTATTGGGTCACAAAACCTAAAACATCTATTTTATGATCTTTTACAGAAAATATGTTATGACCCCTACAACAACTAGTCTAATCCTTACAACTGCCTACAATAAGCACTAGAATAGAATTCATTTTACTTATTAGGTGCTGAGGTAGAAACCCTGTTTAAAAAACACACACACACACATATTAAAAACATTATTTTTCTCTTTCTCCTATGTTTTCAAAGGCCCATCTCAGATCTTACCTTTTCTCCTTTTACAGCACCACAGTCACACTTTGATCCTGGAGAACAGCCATAGCAAGCCTATAAAGAAAGAGAAATGGGGAGAAAAAATCATTAAATATAAACCTGAAAACCAGTCTCTGACTAACATCTCAACTGAATTCAACAATTCAAATTTGTAAAAAAATAAATTACCGGAAAAATATTGTTGACTATATCCCCCTTCACCTTTTTCATTCATCCGTTCACCTCCTCCCTTTGAGTAACCATCCCTTTGATTTCTGTTTCTATTAGTCTATTTTTGTGTTGTGTTGTTTTGTTTGTTTAGATTCCACATATAAGTGAAACTATACGGTACTTGTCTCTCTCAACATGACTTACTTTACTTAGCATAATGCCCTCTAGAACTCCATTTTAAAAAATGGCAAGATTTAATTCTTTTTTATTGCTGTGTAACATTACATTGTGTAGGTAAATATATCATTCATCCACTCATTTATCGATGGACACCTCAGGTGCTTCCATATCTTGGGTATCCTATATAATAAAAGGCTAATATGTAAATTGTCCCCTCGACAGAGAGTTCCAACAGCCCACCAACTACCCGCAGCCCCTCCCCCTGGCAAGCCCCACCCTGATCGCGACTGGCTGGCTGGATCTTACCCGTGCACGAATTCGTGCACCAGGCCTCTGGTCTTACCTAATAATAAAGAAACATGTAAATTTATCATACCTCTGCTATGCCCACAGGCAATAAAAGTGAGTATGCAAATCAACCCAACAAAGATGGAGGTTAATTTGCATATGCAGGTGGGGCTGGCAGCACCATGGCCTGCTCCTGGGAGTGTGGGTCAATCAGGGGCAGAGGAGGCCAGGCAGGCAGTGCCAGACCCCACCCACAAGGGACCAGTCCATCAGGCCAGGGAGGTGGAGTGAGTAGCACCAGGTGCCAACCAACGGTTCCAGCTCCATTGCAGGGTCCAGGAGGGGCAGTGGCCTGCCTCACGATTTCTGCGGGGCCCTGAGAACATCACTGCCCTGAGGAGGTGTGGCTGGGCCTGCTTAGCCATTCCCCTGAGGGCCCCGTGAACATCATCAGCAAGCTAGCCACTCTCATGGGGCCCCAGGAGCATCGCAGCCCCAGGGAGGAGCAGCTGGGTCTGCTTAGCCATTCCAGTGTGGCCCCGGGAACATCATTTCCCGGAGCAGCATGGTTTGGCCTGCTTAGCCACTCCAGTGGAGTCCCAGGAACATTGCAACCCAGGAGGCAGCCTGTGCCCTTGGAACATCACCAGCATGGGGTTGCTGAGACACAGCCTGGGCCTCTGGCCACAGCTTCACAGCTTCGTGGAGACCAAGGCAGGGATCTGCCTCACCTGAAGAGAGAGAGTGGTTCTGCAGTGGCCCCAAGATGAGCGTGGGCCAGGCCAGGGTTCAAGAGGCATGGAAGGATGCCCAGGTGGAGGGGCAAGGACCTGCAGCCCTGAGGCGGGAGTTGAGGAGCAATGCCACCTCAGTGGAAGGGTGCCGCATTACAGGATACCGGACTGACCAAATCGATTCAGATTCAGACAGTTTCCCAGTGCTAATCTGCCTCTTCCAGGCTGCCTTTGCACTTCAGAGGCAGCGACTCCTGCTCCTGCCTTGACCCAAAAGCAAGCCCGCACTGTCATGCCCCTCAGCAGAGCATGCCTTGGGGGTGAGAGTGAAGCCTTCCACCTGCTCTGGAGAAGCAGGGCAGTAAAGAATGGGGGCAGAGGACCAGGGAGAGGAAAGAATGTGGAGCATTCACAATGAAAAGGTGCTTGAGAAAAAGACTAGAAAACCTAATGAGAAGGTTTATTTTGTTTGCCCAGAAACTGTCCCTTAGGAAGGGCAGAGAGCATGGCTCTGAGGGCTCCCTGTGTGCTGAGTCAAGTTCCACAGACAACTGAAATTGGACTCAGTTTCCTGGTCTGTAAAATGGATTAAGCATGCCCCAGTGCCTTCACTGAGCTTTGATGGCCAATTGAGATACAATATAAGGAAGAAGTGAGAAAGAAAAGGAAAGGCGAACAACACAAAGAAAGGCTGGAAGGACTCTGTAAACCCATTGTCACTTAAATATGGAATATAGTCAATAGTGTTGTAAGGATGTATGATGCCAGGTGGGTACTGGAAATATTGGGGAACACTTTGTAAAGTATATGATTGTCTAACCACTATTCTGTAACTAATATAAAACCTGAAACCAATACAAAATAATATTGAATGTAAAAAAATGAAAATTGGAGTGAAATTTTTATAAATTTCAATGTTTAAATAAAGGCAATAAAGACAGGAAGGAAAGGGGAGATTAAAAATAGTGTTTTCCATTTTACTACTTTATTGTCTTTTCAGTACATGAAAAAGACAGTTGTCTTTATATGGTGCTATTATACTTTTCTAAGTGATTATCTTATTTTAATTTCAGGGCAACTTAAAGAAAAGATAATTATTCCCTCCACTATTCAAAGAAAGGAAATCTTGGTGTCTGGTCCCAATGATTCAATCATCAAGCCCTTATTGTAAAGTAGGGTTAGTAAAATTTTCTGTGAAGAGTCATATCTATACTAATAAAAGCCTTGGGGTTAATCAGGCCACCAGGGAAGAGTAGTTGATGGCAACCAGGCTGGCAGAGGAGCAGTTAGGTGTCAATCAGGCCGACAAGGGAGCAGTTCAGGAGCAATCAGGTAGGCAAGTGAGAGGTTAGGAGCCAGTGGTCCCAGATTGTGAGAGATATGTCCAACTAAGGTTTAGGCCCAATCCCACAGTCTCTCCCTAATGCCCTCCCCTGCTTGCCATCTTGTGGTGGTCACCTTGTGTCCACATGGGGGCAGGATCTTTTGACCACATGAGAGCAGTCATCATGTGTGTTGGAGTGATGGTCAATCTGCACATTACTCTTTTATTAGATAGGATAGAGGCTTGGTGCACAGGTGGGGGCCAGCTGCTTTGCCCCTGAAGGGTATCCCAGATTAGAGTGGGGGTTCCCTTGGGGTGTGGGGTGGCCTGTGATGGTTTGCAGACTGGCCACATACCCCAGCGACCCAAGTGGAGAGCCTGGTACCTGGGATTTATTTATCTGGGATTTATTTATCTTCTACAATTGAAACTTTGTAGCCTTGAACAGAGCCAAGCCTTCTGCTCACTCAGTGGTGGCAGCCATTGAAATTTTGTTGCCTTAAGCAAAGGCCTCGGTGGGCCATGGTGTGCAGAAAGCTTGGCTTCCTCCATTACCAGGGGCAATCCAAGCCTCCATCCTGCATTCTCTGTGGCCATAGCCCTCTTGGATGGGTTAAATTGTATACTTGCTCCTGATTGGCTGGTGGGTGTGGCTGGTGACCATGGCTGGTGGGTGTGACAGAGATATGGTCAATTTGCATATTACTCTTTTATTAGATAGGACTAGAGGCCTGGTGCACAAAATTTGTGCACTGGGGAGGGTGTCCCTCAGCCCAGCCTGCACCCTCTCCAATCTGGGACCCATTGGGGGATGTGCAACTGCAGGTTTAGGCCTAGTCCTACCTGGATTGGGCCTAAACAGGCAGTTTGACATCCCTCAAGGCATCTCAGATTAGAGAGAGAGCAGGTTGGGCTGAAGGACAACCTTGCCCTCGTGCACAAATTTTGTGCACCGGCCTCTAGTTGTAAATAATGCTACATATATATTTCAGGTTAAGGTTTTCCTTTTCTTTAGATAAATATCCAGGAGTAGAATTGATAGGTCATATGGCATATATCTATTTTTGTTTTTTCAAGAGATCTCCATAGTGTTTTCCATAGTGGCTGTACCAATTTGCAGTCACACCAACAGTGCACAAGGGTTCCCTTTCATCCACATCCTTGCCAACACATGTTATATAACAAATTTATATAATTTTAAAGTAAAAATATATTTTTAAAAAATGAATAAGAAATTTATAAAACTTATCTGTAATATGATTTGCCACTGTCCAAGCAAGCACTTAGGAACTCCCTTTTTCTTCCTAACATCTTTTGTAAGAAATTATCTATCAATCCATATTAGCAATAACCTTGGCAACTAGCCAAGAAGCTGTTTCTTCTCTACATTCTTGAGCAATCATGGGGCATAAAATACATAATGCTATCTTTAACCACCATTCTTTTCTTTGCCTCCACTCTCTCATCTCTAGTACCACAGTCTTATCAGCTTCAAGATTTACTGAAAATATTATTCCCACAGTCTGTTTATAATAGCTACTACTATTTTATTCACTTATATTAATAATTGAGTTCCTGAAGCCAGAAAAATGTCTTCCTTTAAAATAAAGATCTATTAAATAAGAAGATAGATTACTTCTGCCTTCCAAAACTATACTTTACTCTGGCATGAAACTTAATGGCTTAGAGAAATAAATAGTAATTAGTTTAACATAGGCAGATACCTCAGTATTTATGTACATTAAGATAGCATGCTTCTCCTCAAATAAGAGAAACTTTTATGTAATGTAAATACCCAACAATGTTTAGCAATGCTCAACCCTGGAAGCTTATAACTTAAAAAGTAACTTAGCTTCTTTCCCAACATTCCATGCTTTCCTTTACTCTACTCATGACCAGATTTTCTTTCCCAATGCTTATTGAAGTACTGAGCTCATTCTTTCAGTTAGAACCCCTAACATGTTGAAATTCCTTTTACTAATTATAAGAACAAACAACAATGGCCTGATGTTGGGGGAATTTTTCACTTACATTCAAAGAGGCTGTTCCAGAAAAATGTGTTTGTGCCCGGCCAGCATGGCTTAATATTTGAGCGTCAACCTGTGAACAGGAGGTCACAGTTCAATTTCTGGTCATAGCACATGCCCCGCTTGCAGTTGCGGGATCAATTCCCAGCAGGGGGCTTGCAGGAAGCAGCCAATCAATGATTCTCTCTTATCACTGACGTTTGTATCTCTATCTCCCTTTCCCTTCCTCTCTGAAATCAATAAAAATATATGTTTTTTGTTCTGTTTTTCTTTTTGAGACAAGGAGCGAGAGTAAAATTTGTTATTCCACATATTTATGTATTCATTGATTGTGTCTTGTAGGTTCCCTGACTGCAGATTGAACGAATCCACAACCTTGGCATATCAAGATGTTACTCTAACCTAGTGAGCTATGCCCTGTTTGCCACATTTAAAATCTACACTCTGTAATGCAGCCATTATTTATTATACATAGATGACGATGTTTTGAACTCATGTTTTAGTATTATACATCAACCACATTACAGGTTAAATAGACTTATTTAGACTTACTCATCAAACATGAAATGAGTATTACTAGAGTCCAGAAAACTTGTTAGGCAATAAAGATGAATAAAACACATATCCTTCAAACATATATAACTAATTCAACACATACAGTGGTACCTCGAGATACAAGTATAATTCGTTCCTTAACCTTGCTCGTATATCAAGCTGCTCATATCTCAAAGCAAATTTCCCCATTGAAGTCAACTGAAATGCCATTAATCCATTCCAGCCCCCAAAATGCCACCCCAGTTGTTCTTGTTACGTGTTTTTGAATAAGAAAAATGTATTTATAAATGACAAATATTGTATAAAAACATAATAAAAGAGAATGTAAAGGAATAAACTGGTTTTATAACGTGTATTTACCTACTCGTTACACTCTTAATGCTACATTTTATCACTAAACTGAATGTAACTTAACTAATCTTCACTGAACTTAATTGCTACTGGTCTTTGCATTTTTGGCCGATTTCAAAAAAAAAACCAAAATGTGTCCAACGAGGTTTGCCTCTTCCTCCCTTTCAGAATGTTTCTGAAATGGGTGAGGCAAGTTTCATTGAACAGCTCCAATGCACGACCAGTAGGAACTTTTTCGGGGTGTTTCTTTTCCATGAAGTGTGACACCCTCTCCCACATTCCTAAGATCTCCTTTATCTCACTTATAGAGATCTCCTCCACCTCTGGCTCCTCCACGAAACCAATTTCTTGGAGAACCTCCGCATGTTGCTGAGACTGCAACTCTTGTAACTCCTCTGTGGTGAGTTCCAGAAAGTGCTCCTCAACGAGCTCATTCACGTCTCTCTCATCCACCTCCAGGCCCATGGATTTTCCCAGAGACACTATCTCCTCCTCCACTGGCACCTCGAGTTTGAATCCTTCGAAGGTCCTTTTGGCTACGGCCTCAGGCCACAGCTTCTTCCATGCAGAGGTCAAAGTCCTCGTTGTAACACCCAGTCAGGCCTGATCAATAATTCTGAGGCATATCACGATGTTAAAGTGGTTCTTCCAGAACTCTCGAAGGGTGAGGTTTGTGTTCTCCATCATCTCAAAGCAGCGCCGGAACAGGTGCTTGATGTACAGCTTTTTAAAATTAGAAATCACCTCCTGATCCATGGGCTGCGGGATAGGAGTAGTGTTGGGAGGTAGGTAGACAACCTTTATAAACTTGAACTCTTCGAGGAGTTCATCTTCGAGGTTTGGTGGGTGAGCAGGAGCATTGTTGAGAACAAGGAGGGCTTGCATGGTTAAATTGTTTTCCTGTAGATATTTCTTTTTTTTTTTTTAAATATATTTTTATTGATTTTTCACAGAGAGGAAGTGAGAGGGATAGAAAGTCAGAAACATCGATGAGAGAGAGACATCGATCAGCCGCCTCCTGCACGCCCCACACTGGAGATGTGCCCGCAACCAAGGTACATGCCCCCGACCAGAATCGAACCTGGGACCTTTCAGTCCGCAGGCCGACGCTCTATCCACTGAGCTAAACCAGTCTCGGCTGTAGATATTTCTTAACAGAAGGGCCGAAAACCAGGTTTATCCACTCCACAAAGAACTGCCTGGTGGTCCATGCCTTCGGGTTTGCCCTCCACATAACTTGCAGTTTATCTTTTAAAATCTTATGTGACTTAAAGACTCTGGGGTTTTCCGGATGGTATAAGAGCAGAGGCTTGATTTTGCAGTCAACACTCGCATTGGTGCACAGTGTGAGAGTTAGCCTATCCTTAATGGGTTTGTGGCCTGGCATCGCCTTCTCCTCTGCCGTTATGTAAGTCCTATTCAGCATCTTCTTCCAGAAAAGCCCTGTCTAGTCACAGTTGAAGACTTGCTGGGGGATATATCCTTTGGCTTCTATCAGTTCGGAAAAAGTTTTGAGGTAATCCTCAGCTGCCTTCACATCCAAACTTGCTGCCTCACCATGCCTGACGATGGAGTGAATGCCGGACCTTTTCCTGAAGTTATCAAACCAGCATCTACTGGCTTTAAATGAGTCTTTCGATGCTTAGTCCGTGGAAGTGTGCGGGGTCTGCTCCAGAAAATCACCATAAATTGCTCGCGCCTTCTCGCATATGATGCCCTGTGTTAATGTATCTCCTTTAAGCTGCTTCTCCATCATCCACACCATCAGTAGATTCTCCATCTTTTCATGGAGAGAGCTATGGAGCTTAGAAATTATTGTAACGCCCTTAGCTGTCGTTATACCCTTTATCAACTCCTTCTGTTTAAGCATAGTGCATATCGTTGAAGTACTACGCCCGTACTGCCTTGCCAAGTCACACACCTTGCTCATATTTTTCTATGATTTCACGCTTTAATTCAATAGACATCATCCTCTTCTGAGCACTGACCTTTCCACTTGCTTTCTTTGGACCCATGGTTATAAAAAGAAATGTGATAAAGTATGTAAATGCACAAAAGATGCTTCGACAACGAGGTAAACAAGCACACTGACTGAGGCGTGGGAAACTATGAGATGCTCGAGTTGCGGTAAACTGGTGGGTCGTGTGCAGCCGGCCGATCAGCACGATTACTCGTATCTCAAATGTTGCTCGTATTTCAAAGCAAAAAATCGCTTGCTGGACGGCTCATATCTCAAAAATCTCATATGTTAGGGCACTCGTATCTTGAGGTACCACTGTACTTATTTGATCCACCTGTTATCTAACTGTCATTATGTTATGTTAGGTGCAGGTAGAGATACAAGACAGTAGCATAGCATTGCTCTCTAATGGGAAGGATAATTTCCATACACAAAAATTACATTACAGTGTATCAGGAACAGAAGTGAATTTAATATATATAATATTACTCTGTGTAAACATGAATTCTAGATTTCAAAGTCCAAACTTATCAATTTCAGGACATACTGATTCACAATAATTGTCACTACTTAAGACATCTGGTAATTACATTTTTTTAATTCAACTTAAAAATTTAATTTATATTTTATTTATTCCATTTGGTTATAAAAACTCTAGTATTCAGAGTTTGGAAGACTGTGAAAAGGTGAAGAGGTTAACAAATAAAAATTGGTAGTTACAAAATACTCAATGGGATGTAAAGTACATCATAGGGAATATATAGTTAATGATATTGTAATAACTATGTATAGTGCCAGTTGGGTACTGTAAATATTGAGGGTACTACTTTATAAAGTATATTATTGTCTAACAATTAATGTGTACATGTAAAACTGATAAAAATAATACTGAATGTAGCCTGTAATTGAAGATTAAAATTTTTTTAAATAATCATTACCTATGTGAAAAAAAAGCAAGTGTAAAACACAAGCCAACCACTAGATGTCACTTTCCATGAAATTATAATAGTGACAACAAGACCAGTGCACAAAGTTCATGCACTGGGGGAAGGGTGTCCCTCAACCCAGCTTGCACCCTCTCCAATTTGGGACATCCCTCTCATAATCCAGGACTGCTGGATCCCAACTGCTCGCCTGCCTGCCTGCCTGCTTGATTGGCCCTAACTGCTTCTGCCTGCCAGCCTGATCACCTCCTAACCACTCCCCTGCCACCCTGATCAATGCTTAACTGTTCCTCTGCCAGCCTGATTGCCACTAACTACCCTCCCCTGCTGGTCCAGTCACCCTGAACTTCCTTCCCTTGCCAGCCTAGTCATCCCTAACTTCCCTCCCCTGCCAGCCTGGTCACCCCTAACTGTCATTCCTTACAGGCCTGGTCCCTTTCCAACCACCCTCCCCTATAGGCCTTATCCCTCCCAACTGCCCTCTCTTTCCTGCCCGGTCACCCCTAACTGCCCTGCCCTGTTGGCCTGGTCACCCCCAACTGCCCTCCCCTGCAGGCCTGGGTCTCCCTACAACTTCCCTCCCCTGCTGGCCTGATCATCCACAACTGTCCTCCCCTGCTGGCCATCTTGTGTCCACATGGGTACGGTCATCTTTCACCACATGGGGATAGCCATCTTGTGTGTTGGAGTGATGGTAAATTTGCATATTACTTCTTTATTATATAGGATGCCCATGAGGAAATAGCTCCAATTTGATATCTGGTTAACTTTTTACCAATATCTATTAGGTGCCTTATAAATAAAGGCATAGTATTAGGGCTATGAGTTATAAAAAATGTGTAGACATGAGCCCTGCCTTTAAAGAACTTCCAATCTATTTAAAGAAGAAATCTAGGCCCAAACAAATAAAAAATAAAACACAATAGAATAATGATAAAGCAAACAATGATAATAGAAAGAACTCTAAAATACAAGAAATATATCCTAAGTTTACCTCAGCAATTAAGTCATTAGGAAACTATGATCATTCCATATACTCATGCTCAGTTTTCACTTTGGTAAGAAGACAGAGATAGACAGAATGATCTTTTAGATAGCTTTCAGACTTTATAGTCTGTGATTCAGTAGTAATTACTAAGTAAAAATAAGTGGTATAGAAAATAATTGCTATAAAAGTTAAGAGGGTTGCCTTGAGCCTGGGAGTATTCATGAGAACTCTGTAGAGTAGGTAAATAACTCGACTTCAATTCTGAAAGATGGACAGAAAGACATCTACAAGAAATATGGGCATACTTAGCACTAAGATTAAAATTAAAATGTGGGCAATGAGTCAGGTAAAATAAAAAGTAAGTAACCCAATCTAAAGTATTTCTTAAGTCAATGTGGAAAAGTACACTAGAAGATACAGCTAATTAAAGAACTTTTTCAAAAACTGTAGAAAAACCTATGTAATTATACGAAGTTACCAAAGACAGTTGAAGCAAGAAAATGATGCAATAAGAGTAATGTTTTAAATATTTTAGTGTGGTAGAAAATCATAAAATAAAAACTAAGGAAGATATTTTTAATCACATAGTAAAATACATGGTAAGTCAACACTAATTAAAACAGCATGATATTGCTCGAAGATTAGGCAGCTCAATAGACCAAAACAGAAAAATCAGAAATACACACACACACACACACACACACACACACACACACCTGAAATATAATAAAAGTTACCATATCAAATAGATGTAAAATTAATGGATTGTTCAACAAATGGTGCTAGAACAAGTATACAAAACAATACATTCAGATCTCAGGTACCTACAATAAAAATCACCAAATAAAATCTGTACACATTAGGAATACTTAAAAACCCTCCTAAAATTCAGATACGAGGATACCATCCTAAAAGTTCTGTTTCAGTAAGCATGAGGTTAGCTAACAGATTCTAAAATTTCAATAAACATTTCTGAATGATTCTGATCCAGGTGTTACAAAATATATACTATCAATTGATGTTATGGAGTAATAAGAAATATCTCAATAAAGTAGTTGTTAGGTATCTAGACTGGTATGGCTGCTTAAAAAAGAAACTAAAGATGCTTCAAAATGTAAAAATATCCTAAAAGTGTCCAAGAGGAGCAGTATAGAATTTTTAAATTAAAATAATCTTTATTGTTGTGAGTATTACAGATACTCCCCATTGCCCATCTCCAGCTGGTTCCCACCCTGCCACAGGCCTTTACCACCCTATTATCTGTGCCCATAAGTAATACATAAATGAATATAAGATATTTGGTTAATCTCTTCCTGCCTCTCCCTTCCCTCTGAGATTCGTGAGTCTCTTCCATGTTTCCATGCCTCTGATTCTATTTTATTCATCAGTTTATATTGTTCATTAGATTCCTTGTTCCTAAATTTTGATTTTTAGATTCAATTGCTGATAAATATTTATATATATTGCCATTTTATTTTTCATACTTTTGAAATTTATTTTCTGGATCCCCCGTGTTTTTTTTTCTTGTTTGGTTTTATTGATTAAGGTATTACATGTGTCCTTATACCCCCATTACCCTCACCCTCCCAATCGTGCCCTCACCCCGCTGTTGTCTGTGTCCATTGGATAGGCTTATATGCATACATACAAGTCCTTTGGTTGATCTCTCCCCTTACCTGCACCCTCTCCCCTACCTTCCCTCTGAGATTTGAGCATCTAACTGATCCTTCTCTGTCTCTGGATCTGTTTCTGTTCATCAGTTTATGTTGTTCATTATGTTCCACATATGAGTGATATCATGTGATATTTATCTTTCTCTGGCTTATTTTGCTTAGCATAATGCTGTCCAGTTCCATCCATGCTATTGCAAATGGTAAGAATCCATTCTTTTTTTACTGCAGTGTAGTATACCATTGTATAGATGTACCACAATTTTTAATCCACTCATCTGCTGATGAGCACTTGGGCTGTTTCCAAATCTTCACTATTGTAAATTGTGTTGCTATGAACATAGGGGTACATATACCCTTTCTGATTTCTATTTTCTTAGAATATATTCCTAAAAGTGGGATTATTGGGTCAAATTGGAGTTCCATTACTAATTTTTTGAGGAAACTCCATACTGTTCTCCATAGTGGCTGCACAGTCTGCATTCCCACCAGCAGTGCATGAGGGTTCCTTTTTCTCCACATCCTCACCAGCACTTGTCATATGTTGATTTGTTGATGACAGCCATTCTGAACTGTTGAATTTTTCTTTTCTCTTCTTCTTCCTTTTCTTAAAGAATACTCTTTGGAGGAAAACCAAGATGATGTCATAGATGAACACCTAAGCTGCTGCCTCACAGAACAATTTCAAAATTACAACTAAAAGACAGAATGGACACCATCCAGAACCACAGAAAAGCTGGTTGAGTGAAAATTCTACAACTAGAAGTAAAGAGAGGAGCACACTGAGACTCAGAGGAGCTGTATAAAGCTGAGGTACGGAGACACACTTGTGAAGAGGATGGGTGGAAGAGGGTCTGGCTGGTTCCTCTAGAAGGAGGGAGATGGAAAATCCCAACGGCACTGAACCCCAGCTCCAGGCGAGACTCATAGGGGGAATCTGGACTGCTGTGAAAAAGAAGGAGTGCACCAAAACTTAGGGGAGCCGTGAAAGACAGAAGTCTGGGGGCTCGCAAAAGTGCATGTGAAAGTGTGCACAAAAGTGCACAGAGCACTGACTGCTGATTGTGCCTGGCTTCCTCTAGCAGGAGGAAAACAGACCCTCAAAACAGCACTGAAATCCAGGTCCAACTGCACTGAACTTGGGTGAGACCCTGGGCACCCAGACTCATATGGGTCCCTAGTGTGTGAAAGGCAGAGGTCTGGAGGAAAGTCCGCATGTGCAGACACAGCTGATCTTCACAACCAACTGGCTTGGAGGTCAATCCCTCCCAGTGATACCAACAACAAACAAGAATTAACTACAACAAAACTGTACACACAGTTCACAAAGGGATGCACCAAGAGTTTCCACCTCAGGTAACTGGGCCACATAGGACAGCTAGCAAACAAAGCTACTCTACCAAATCAGGGAAGCAGTGAAATATGCAGAGACTAAAGAACAGATCACAAATGAAAGAAATGGAGGAAAACAAATGACTGGATAGAGAGTTCGAAACCACGGTTATAAGTTTTTTTAAGAATTTCCTAGAAAAAATGGATAAATTTAGTGATACCCAAAAGATGAAAAAGAATCAACTTGAAATTAAACATACACTGACTGAAATAAAAAATATTATACAGAAACCTAACAGAAGACTAGAAGATGGCAAAAGTCAAGTCAAAGATTTGAAATTCAAAGAAGCAAAAAACACTCCACTGGAAAAGCAAAAAGCAAAAAGAATTAAAAAAAAGTGAAGATAGTGTAAGGAGCCTCTGGGACAACATCAGAATTATGGGGGTGCCAGAAGAAGAGAGAGAGCAAGATACTGAAACCCTATTTGAAGAAATAATGACTAAAAACTTCCCCACCTGGTGAAAGAAATAGACTTACAAGTCCAGAAAGCGCACAGAACCCCAAACAAAAGGAATCCAAAGAGGACCACACTAAGACACATCATAATTAAAATACCAAGAGCAAAAGACAAAGAGAGAATATTAAAAGCAGCAAAAGAAAAACAGTTAATTACCCACGGGGGAGCATCCATTAGACTGTCAGCTGATTTCTCAACAGAAACTATGCAGGCCAGAGAGCAATGGCAAGAAATATTCAACATGATGCATACCCTGTTTCCCTGAAAATAAGACAGTGTCTTATATTAAATTTTGCTCCCAAAGATGTGCTATGTCTTATTTTCAGGGGATGTCTTATTTTTCCATGAAGAAGAATATGGTACACATTTATTGTTGAACAACAACAAAAAAAGGAAATTTATTACCTGTATACAGTACAGTAGTAGTTGTCATCACAAACCAGCTCACTGATTGGCTGCAGCGCAGCTGGAGCTGTTTAAGCATTGCAGGGTCTCTTTAAATCAGGAATCAGATGTCTTACAGTAGCTTCGGGGGCCTTATATTCTGGGGAGGCCTTATGTTTGGGGGAGGCCTTATTATCGGGGAGTTTATTTTCGGGGGATGTCTTACTTTTGGGGAAACAGGGTAGCAAGAACCTACAATCAAGATTACTTCTACCCAGCAAAGCTATCATTCAGAATTGATGGGCAGATAAAGAGCTTCACAGATAAGAAAAAACTAAAGGAGTTCATCAACACCAAACTAGTATTATATGAAATCTGAAAGGTATTCTTTAAGAAGAGGAAGAAGGAAACGGTAAAGGTAAAAATTATGAACAACAAATACATATATATCAAGAAGTTAATCTAAAAATCAAGTGAAGTGAAAATCTGATGAGTAGAATAAACTGGTGAATATAATAGAATCAGGGACATAGAAAGGGAGTGGACTGATCATTCTCAGGGGTAAAGGGGTAAAGGGGGTTCAGGGAGAGCCTGGACAAAAATCATACACCTATGGATGAGGACAATGGGAGGGAGGTAAAGGCAGAGGGTGGGGTAGGAACCAGGTGGAGGGAATATATGGGGGTAAAAAGAGGAACAAATGTCATAATATGAACAATAAAGATTTATTAAATTAAAAAAGAAAGAAAACAAAAATGTAAAACAAAACAAACAAACAAACAAAAAAGAATACCCTTCAACATTTCATGTAATAACTGGTTTGGTGGTGATGAACTCCTTTAGCTTTTTCTGGTCTGTGACACTCTTTGTCTAACCCTCACTTACTCTCCCCCTACCCTGCCCCGTTCCAACTCCAGCCCATTTATCCTCATGCACAGTAAATGGCTCAGGTGTTCTAAGATTCGGGAATCAGGCACTAGTGAGTCAACAGAATTTTAAGGTGGGTAATATCCTAAGTGGTTGTCTGCTTCTGTTCTCCTGTCAATCCTGGCTCAGTAAGGTTTCCTTGAACCCAACTTAATGTAGGCTGGGTAGAGTAATGATAAATGATAGCTTTCCTGGCCTGCAAAGTTTCTTTTCAGAAGTTAGCTGACAGCTGTAATGGTATTCCCTTATAGGTAGCTAACTGCTTTTCTCTTGCTGCTTTTGATTCTCTCTGTCTTTAACCTTGACATTTTAATTATGATGTCTCTTTGTTTGGGCCTCTTTGGGTTTCTTTTGTTTGGGACTCTCTGCACTTCCTGAACTTGTAAGTCTATTTCCTTCACCAGGTAGGGGGAAATCTCTGGCATTATTTCTTTAAATAGATTTCCGATATGTTACTCGCTCTTGTCTCCTTATGGCACTCTTATAATGCAAATGTTAGTATGCATGAAGTTGTCCCAGGGGCTTCTTACACTATTTTCATGTTGTTGGTTTGTTTTTATTTTTACTCTCTGATTGGGTGTTTTTTGACTCTTATATTACAAATTGTTGATTTGATTCTCAGAATCCTCTGATCTACTGTTGAATCCCTGTAAATTATTTCTTTATTGCAGTTAGTATATGCTTAATTTCTGACTGGTCCTTTTTCATGTCTTTGATATTTCTCACTAAGATCATTGAAAGTCTCACTAAGTCCATTGAAGCTCTCCTTAAGTCCTTTGAAGTTCCCATTTAGATCCTTGAGTAATTTTAAAACCATTGTTTAGAACTCTGTATCCAGTATTTTGCTTTCATCCATTTCTTTCATTTGCAGAATGTTTCTTTGTCTTCACATTTTGGCGGCTTCCCTGTGTTTGTTTTTATGTTTTAGGTATTTGCTAAGTCTCCTCGACTTGATAGAGTTGCCTTGTGTGGTAGGTGTCCTATAGGGCTCAGTGGCTTAACCTCCCCAGTCACCTGAGGTCGATGGTCTTGGTGTACCCTTTTGTGGGCTGTGTGCACAGTCTTACAGTAGTTAAGCCTTGATTGCTGTTGGTATCACTGGGGTGAATTGACCTCCAGGCCAATTTGCTGTCAGGATCAGCAGCATCTATAATGGAAGTACTGCTGTACAGGAGACACCATTATGGGGCAGGACTTGCTTCAGTGGGCCTTTGGTGCTGAGTGTTCCCATTGAGCATCTCACTCATAGATATGTAGAGTTGTAATCTGGTATGATCTAAAGCTATCCATTTGGTGTACTGGCTCTGGAGTCTTTTGGAAATGTAAGGCAATGTCGTGGCAAAGTCAGCCATTACCTTCGGCCACCTAACAGGAACTACAGAGAGATTCGCAGATGGTTGCTACTTGTATTGGGCTAGGAAACACTCAGGTGAGGCCCAGCTGTGAAGCAATTAAGGCTGGTGATAGTGGCAAGTCTTGGTCCTTTTAGTGATAGGATTGTGGCATGCTGACTCCAGTCGCTAATTATTTAAGAGATTTTAGCAAACTCTGAAGCATGAGCCAGGATAGGCCACTATATGGAAAAGAAGCTGCAAACAGCTTGGGTTTGGCTGAAAATTGGATGGGATGGAGTCCCAGGAAATAACCAGAGCAAACAGTGTGGGCCATCCTGATGGAAACCCAGATATATCTGTCTGTCAGCTCTGTGATGGGGGAGGTCCCAGCACAGGAACAATGACCACTGTGTGCAAACTTGTCTGGAAGAAAACTGCCCTGGAGTTCCTGTCCCAATGCCAAATATCCCAGTTCCTATCCATACATCCCTGAATTGCCCCAAAGCTTTCACTGGGCACTGAAGCTTGGATGAAGGGGGACTGTATAAGTGTATGCATCCTTTAACAGGAATGTCTGGGATTCCAGCAGCCTCTACATCACTCAGCCACAATCCGTGCTGGTTCTTAAAGTTATAGAAACCCCTCTTCTCAGCTCTGGAACCCTGGGTTGGGGATTTGATGTAGGGCTGGGACCCTCTGATTCTCACAGGAGGCCTTGGAAATATCCCTCCCCATTAAAAAAATGCCACACATAGGTTTAAGAGCAGTCTCTTCTGTGCCTCTGCCCCTCCAACTAGTCTTGATGTACTTTCTTCTTTACTTCTCTAGTTGTAGGATTTCCATTCAGCCAGATTTCAGGCAGTTCTGAATGATGATTGTTCTGTATTTTAGTTATAATTTTGATGTGGTTGTGGGAGATGGCAAGTACCTGTGTTTATCTATACTTCCATCTCAGCTTTCTTCAATATAAGATTTATCAGGCCAAAATATTGGAGAGGGAAAGCCCAATAAACTGACTAGTGAAACTATTTTTGCACTGAGGCCATTTAGCACACTTGGAGAATTTGAAATACTTTCCTCAATGTAAGGGTGTACCATATATAAAAGTACCCACAATTTTATCCCTAGAGAAATTTGAGAAAATATATATCTTAGCTTTCATCAGAGAAGGATGGAGGGAAGTGAGAAATCCTTAAGAAACTATAATGAAATTCTGGACCTCATAGTGATTTGCAATCCAAATTATCATTTAGCTGGGTATCCCACTGACCTAAAACTGTAAATTTAAAGTGGACTAAGACTGTTTTGACATTCCACAGACTGGGCTGAAATACATAAAAGTCCTATGTAGAAGAACCTGCCTTCATAGTAAACATCAAAGAATTTTTAAAAATCCTATTTGAAAGTAAAATAAGATATCCAACTCAAAATTCATTAAGCATACAAGGAAGTAGCATACCATAATCAGAACCAGGATGAACAACTGACAGCAGAAACTACTAAGCAGCAAAGATTTAAGATATTTGGAATTAGTAGACATATGATCCTATATAATGAAGAGGCAATATGCAAATTTACCATTACTCCAACACACAAGATGGCCACCCCCATGTGGTCAAAGATGGCCTCCAGCTTGTGGACACAAGATGGCTACCACAAGATAGCCAGCAGGGGAAGGCAGTTGGGAGGGACCAGGCCTGCAAGGGAGGGCAGTTAGGGGTGACTGTGCCAACAGAGGAGGGCAGTTGGGGGTGACCACGTCTGGAGGGGAGGGCAGTTGCGGGGGACCAGGCCAGCAAGGGAGGTCAGTCGGGGGCAACTATGCTGGCAGGGAAGAGCAGTTAGGGGTGACCAGGGCTGGCAGGGGAGGTCAGTTAGGTGTGACTAGGCTGACAAGGGAGGGAAGTTCAGGGTGACTGTGCCAGCAAGGGAGGGTAGTTAATGGCAATTGGGCCAGCAGGGGAGCAGTTAGGCATTGATCAGGCTGGCAGGGGAGAGATTAGGGGGTGATTAGGCTGGCAGGCAGAAGCAGTTAGGGGCAATCAGGCAGGCAGGCAGATGAGCGGTTGGGATCCAGCAGTCCTGGATTGTGAGAGGGCAGTCAGATATCCCTTGAGGGGTCCCAGATTGGAGAGGGTGCGATCTGGGCTGAGAGACACCCCCCCTCATGCATGAATTTTGTGCACTGGGTTTCTAGTATATAATAACTATTTTAAGATTAGAGGCCCAGTGGACAAAAATGCATGCACTTGAGGGGGATCCCTCACCCAGCCTGGGCCTTCATGCATCCGGGAGCCCTCTGCCATGGATGCAGGAGAGGGTCTAGCCACATCACTGTGCTTGCCATGGAGGCAGGAGAGGGTCTAGCCACATCACTGTGCTTGCCAGCTGTCAACCTGGCTTGTGGCTGAGTAGTGCTTCCCCTGTGGGAGCACACTGATCACCAGGGGGCAGCTCCTGCCCCCCAATCATCCCTCCACCCAATTGCCTACTGGCACAGCACCCCCACTCTCCAGCCCCACCCCACACCAACTGGTCAATTTGCATATTATGCTTTTATTATATAAGAATATTAAAGATAATTTTAAAAACTTAAAAATAATACCCTAACCGGTTTGGCTCAGTGGATAGAGTGTCAATCTGCAGACTGAAGGGTCCAGAGTTTGATTCCAGTCAAGGGCATATACCTGGTTGCAGGCACATCCTGAGTGGGGGTGTGCAGGAGGCAGCTTATCAATGTTTCTCTTATAGATGTTTCTAACTCTCTATGCCTCTCTCTTCCTCTCTGTAAAAAAAATCAATTAAATATATTTTTAAAAACTTAAAAATAATAAAGAGACCAGGAAATCATAAAAAAGTAACATAGCTGAATTGAAATTAAACCTACATTTTAGAAGTAAAAACGTTGAAATTTAAAACTCAATAGATGGGCATGATAGACTAGATACAGCAGTAAAGAAACTTATTAAAGTTAAAATACTTGGCAAAATAAAGAACACAATCATAACATCTACAAAGTAGCATACAGACAAACCATTTGGAAAATGTGAAATAAGAGTTAAGAATATGGAAGGAAGGGTAATGAAGTATAGCATATAGTTAATTAGGTTTAGAGAAAAAAAGAGGTGTGAGAGAGAAATGGGGGGAGACAATAGTTAGAGATAATGGCAGAGAATCTTCAAGAAATGAATATATCTGTGATTCAAGATGTCCAACATATCTAATGAGAAAAAAAATAAAACCCCAAGCCAGACGCAAAATAGTGTAACATCAAAACATAAAACAAAAGACAAGATCTTAAAAACATCAAAAAAAACAACAACAACAAAACAACAACAAGAAAGTCTGTCCCTATAGGAGCCTCAGAAAAGAAAATTCAAAACTTTTGAATATCTTATCCTTTACATGAAATTAAAAAAAATGAAATGGAAGGTCTAAAACATCAAAAAGAAAGAAAAGGAAAATAGTTATAAATTTGTGGGTGAATATAAATAAATGCTAACTATAAAACAAACGTATAAAATAATTTCAGTGTTCAAAAATATAGAATTAAAAGAAAAACACAGTGATAGTACAATATAAATCAGAGAAGGGTGAGCGAAGTTTAAGTATTTGAAGGTCCTTGAAACTATTTAGAACTTTGACAGGATAAGCACACAACCTAAGAATTCTAATTTCTAAGGGAAACATTAAAAGAAGATAAGTCAGAGAATCCAAGATGGCGGCATAGGTAAACACCTACACTGCTGCCTCGCACAACAATTTCAAAACTACAACTAAAAGACAGAACGGACATCATCCAGAACCACAGGAAAGCTGGCTGAGTGGAAGTTCTACAGCTAGAAGGAAAGAGAGGGGCTCACAAAGCCCCAGAGGAGCTGCAAAAAGCTGAGGTACGGAGACGCGCACACTGAGAGAGTGGGTGCCGGAGTACCTAGCTGACTTTCTCTGGCGGGAGGGAAATGGAGACTCCCAATGGAATAGAACCCCTTATCTTATGACACTATACCCCAGATCCAGCCGAAACTCATATGGGGGGAATTTGGACTGTGAAAAGGGAGAGGTGCACGGAAATTTAGGGGAGTCGCAAAAGATCAGAGGGCTGGTGGCGCACATGGCACTGAGCAGAGGACAGATTGCTGATTGTGCTGCTGGTTTTCATGAGTGGGCTGGAGACAGACCCTCCCAACTGTGCCACTTCTGACTCCACTAAGCCCCTGTTTCGGGCAAAACCCTGGAGACCTAGACTCGTGTGGTCCTAGTGCGCAGGGGAGCTGGAAAGGCAGCGGTCTAGAGGCACTGGGGGGCATGTGCACAAGGACCACTCCAGTGATTACCCAGTCACGTGAGACTCAGGGGCTGTGGAGGGTGGGGCCGACTGGAAGGCAAGGCAGTCCCTTAAGACCTGAGACTCCACCCATCCCAAGCTCAACAGAGGCTTCTTCAGTTTTCCAAGTCTGGTATCATAAGGCTGAATTCAACACAGAAGTTTCCCCGGCATAGTGAAAATGCCGAGACAAGGGAAGAGATCACAAACAAAAGAAATGGAGGGGAAAAAAATGACTGGATATAGAGTTCAAAACCATGCTTATAAGGTTTTACAAGAATATGCTAGAAAAGATGGATAAATTTATCAAGTCCCAAGAGGAGATGCAAAAGGACCAACTAAAGATGCAAAAGATCCAACTAGAGATGATGGATAAATTTAGCGAGTCCCAAAAGGAGATGAAAAAGGACCAACTAGAGACACTGACTGAAATAAAAAATATTATACAGAGTCCTAACAGCAGACTAGAAGAAGGCAAGAATCAAGTAAAAAATTTGAGATATAAAGAATCAGAAAACACTCAACTGGAAAAGCAAGAAGAGAAAAGAATCCAAAAATGTGAAGATAATGTAAGGAGACTCTGGTACAGCTTCAAGCGTACCAACATCAGAATTGTGGGGGTGCCAGAAGAAGAGAGAGAGCAAGATACTGAAAACCTATTTAAAGAAATAATAACTGAAAACTTCCCATATCTGGTAAAAGAAATAGACTTAAAAGTCCAGGAAGCACACAGAAACCCATATAAAAGGAATCCAAAGAGGACCACACCAAGACACATCATAATTAAAATACCAAGAGCAAAAGACAAAGAGAGAATATTAAAAGCAGCAAGAGAAAAACAGTTCATTACCTACAAGGGAGCACCCATACGACTGTCAGCTGATTTCTCAACAGAAACGATGCAGGCCAGATGGGAGTGGCAAGAAATATTCAACGTGATGAATACCAAGAACCTACAACCAAGAATAATCTATCCAGCAAAGCTATCATTCAGAATTGAAGGGCAGATAAAGAGTTTCACAGAGAAGAAAAAACTAAAGGAGTTCATCAACTCCAAACCAGTATTATATGAAATGCTGAAAGGTACTCTTTTAGAAGAGGAAGAAGAAAAAGGTAAAAGCCAAAAAATTATGAACAACAAATACATATCTATCAACAAGGGAATCTAAAAATTAAGTGAATTAAAAATTTGATCAACAGAATAAACTGGTGAATATAATAGAATCAGGAGCACAGAAAGGTAGGGGACTGATAATTCTCAAGGGGAAAGGAGTGAGGGGTGTACAGGGAGAGACTGGACAAAAATCATACACCTATGGATGAGATCAATGGGAGGGAGGTAAGGCAAGAGGGAAGGGTGGGAACTGGGTGGAGGGGTGTTATGGAGGGAAAAAAGAGAAACAAATGTAATAATCTGAATAATACAGATTTAATTTAAAATAAATAAATAAATAAATATCGGCCCTGAAAAAAAAAAAAAGAGGAAGAAAAAGAAGATAAGTGAGTTGCTAATTCCAAACTAATGGAGAGGGACAATACTCAATAAATCCAAAAAAGACAAAAGCATGAAAGAGATAGACACAGAAAGTGCTATCTTAAAAAAGTCAATACAAATAAAAGAAATATATCAGAATTACATTAAGTGTAAAATAGCACAGTATGAGGAAATAATCAAACAAATTTGGGATGTGGTAGACATTATAAAAGACAACTAGAATGGACTCTTCCAAAACTCAGTGTCATGCTATGGGAGAGATGACTTTGTACATGACAGTTTGAGGACTTCGGTGGAATGTTGCCCTAGCAAAACAATAATAATTTGGTGACATTTTGAAAAATATTAAGTCTCTGGATATTATCCTAAGAATTTACAGCAAATGCCAAAACACTTAATCAAACACAATGAATAGCAAGAACATATGGGCATTTTAATCATGATCCACTCCCTTGCACTTCTTATGTCTTGCTCAGCTTGACAAAAAATACACATTCAGGGAAAAACATTAATAACATATAAAATAAGTTCAAGTCATCCAAGTATAATAAACACAAAATAAGTGCATACAAAAATATTAAAGATTATCCAAAACAAAGACAAAGAGAAAAATATTGAAATCTGCAAGAGAAAAATCATTTATGTACTGCCAGGAAATCCCAGAAAGATTGCCAACTCATCAGAAACAATGGATCCAGGAAGCGGTTACATTTCATATTAAAAGTGCCCAAAGATAAAAACTGTCAACCAAAAATCTTATATCCAAAAATCATTTTCATACTTTTTAATAATTTTTTTATTTTTAAATTTTTTTATTGATTAAAGTATTACATATGTGTCCCTATTCCCCCATTACCCTCCCATGCCCCCCACTCATGCCCTCACCCCCCTATTGTCTGTGTCCATTGGTTAGGCTTATATGCATGCATACAAGAAGTCCTTTGGTTGATCTCTGCCCCTTACTCCTACCCTCCCCTACCTTCCCTCTGAGGTTTGATGGTCTGATCAATGTTTCTGTCTCTGGATCTATTTTTCTTCATCAGTTTATGTTGTTATAAAATACATTTTTATTTTTTTTAGAAAGAGAAAAAGAGACAGAAATATCAATGGTAAGAGAGAATCATTTATCAGCTGCCTCCTGCACACTACCCAAGGAAGATCAAGCCTGCAATGCAGGCATGTGCCCTGAATGAGAATTGAATCTTTGCCTGGCCAGTGTTGCTGAGTGGTTATGTGTTGACTTATGAACCAGGAGTTCACAGTTCAATTGACAAACACTGACCCACACCAGTAAAACAAATTTTCGTATTTTTAAACTTCTTTTTATTGTTGACAATATAGCAGATGTCCCCATTCCTCCCTTTGCCTATCTTTACCCAGCCCCTACCACCCTTTCCATTTGGCTCTCACCACACTGTTGTGAGGGCCTGTTTAGATCCTTTAACCATTTTTAATTGGTTTGTCTGCCTTTATTTATTTATTTTTGTTTGGGGATTTTTTTTGTGTGTGTGTGTGTTTTTTAAATATATTTTATTGAATTTTTACAGAGAGAAGAGAGAGAGAGAGACTTAGAAACATCGATGAGAGAGAGAGACGTCGATTAGCTGCCTCTTGCACGACCCCTACTGGGGATGTGCCCACAACCAAGGTACATGCCCTTGACTGGAATCGAGCCTGGGACCTTTCAGTCCACAGACCGATGCTCTATCCATTGAGCCAAACCGGTTTTGGCAACCTTTTATTGAGTTGTATACATTCTTTATATATTTTAAAATTTAACCCTTAATCAGATATATTATTGGCAAATATGTTCTCTCATATAGTGGGTTTCCTTTTCATTTTGTTGATGGTTTCTTTTGCTGTGCATAGCCTTTTAGTTTGATGTAGTCCCATTTGTTTATTTTTCATTTGTTTCCCTTTCCCTATGAGATGTCTAGGCAAAAATATTGCTACAAGAAATGTTGGAGATTTTATTGCCTATGATTTCCTCTAGAATTGTTATGGTTTTGCAACTAACATTTTACCCATTTTGAGTTTATTCTGTGTATGTTGTAAGTTGGTGGACTAGTTTCATTTTTTGCATATATCTGTCTAATTTTATCAACACGATTTATTAAAGAGACTGTCTTTACTCCATTGCATGCTCTTGCCTCCTTTTACAAATATTAACTGACCATAAAGGCATAGGTTTGTTTCTGGGATCTCTGTTCTAAACAATTGACTTATTATATACCTATTCTTATCATAGTACCAGGCTGTTTTGATTACAATGATCTTGTAGTATAGTTTGATATCAGTTATTGTGATATCTCCAACTTTATTCTTCTTTCTCAAGATTACCGAGGCTATCTGGGGCCTTTCTTGGTTTGCTGCTCTGTTTAGGTATTTTTTTTCTACCATGTCTTCCAAATCTCTGATTTGATCCTCTGCTTCATCTAACCTACTTTTTATTCCTTCCAGTATATTTTTAATGTCAGATGGGATATGCTTCATTTCCAACTGATCTGTTTCATGGTTTCTGTGCCCTTTCTCATGCTGTTGTAGTTCTCATTATATTACTTAAGCATCCTTACAATCATTACTTTAAACTCTCTATTTGATAAATTGCTTGCCTCCATTTCTTTTCGTTTTTCTCTGGAGATTCCTCTTTTTCTTTCTTTTGCTGCTTGTTTACCTCCCTATTTTGACTATCCTTTGTATTTGTTTCCATATATCAGATAGATCTTTCATGACACTCAGTCTTTGTGGGTGGTCTTACATAGTAAGTATCTGTGGGATCCAGTGATCATCTGAACTGTGTACTCTAGGAGTGTCCCTAGTGTGGGTTATGTGAGCACACCTCTTATAATTGGGTCTTGACTTCTGTTGGTCGATTTTTGGGTGAGATCAAATTTCAGGCTGGCTTACTGTAAGACTCAACCCCAACCTCAATGTTCAGACGCCATCTCAAGGTATATTGTTGGGCTCTGAATCTTCCAGATCACTTCAGCTCCTTGCTCCAGGAATTTTTCATGTGGCTTAAGTTAACCCCCTGATGTAGTTGCGGCTTGACGCTGTTAGCCCTTTCATAGGTTGTTTGGTTGTTTCCCCTTCAGCCTAGGTCATAAGGGTAAACCTCTATTACTATGCAATCGATGCTGTGCAGGGGCTGTACCTCAAGGCTGGGTTGTTCCTAGCAGGTTCTGGTGCCTTCCAGAATTCCCCTTTTCATGTGCTATTTATGTAGCTGGTGGATGGAGCTCTGGTGTTGTTTGAAGCCCACCACTGGTTGTGTTGGTTCTAAGACCAAATGGGTGGGGTTCAGGTACAGGTCACTGTGAAGCATTGTGTTTAGCTGGCTTTGGGCTACCTTTCTATAGATACCATGTTATTCACTGTATCTGCATCCATAAAATCTGAATGAACATGTGAGGAGACAATCTATGTAAAGGGGCTGGCTTCATCCAGCTTAGTGCAAGAGACAGATTTATCAAAGGAAGTGAGGCTTCCTTAGGTCTGCTTCCACATTGTTAGCTACTCCGTCTCTCTGATGAGTTATCTTAGTCTTTTTCCAGAACCGTCTAAAGAGAGACTGAAGGCTGAGCTCAGGTTAGCCAAGATTGGGCTAGTGGGTCCCCAACTTGGGCACCACTCAGTTAGGCATTCAATGAGGGGAAAATAGCCCCTAGTTAAAAGTCAAACTCCTCCATCTCTGCCGGTCTCCAACTCCACTTCTGTCTAAGGGGGTTTGCTGTTGATTCAATTTGGGTACAGCCAGCCATCCCCTCTGCAGGATCATACTCAGCTGCCCTGGACTCAGGGAAATAGATAAAAAGAATCTCCCATTGAAGTTGATATATTCTCAGTCCACATGAGTGAGCTAAGTACTTCTTCCTGGTCCCATATGATAGCCTCCGAGGAACTCACACTTTGAATGTCCCAGATCTGAACCACTTTCCTTTCCTCTCCAGAACTTTACCCACTGGAGTTATCTAGGACTTGGCAGGGTTGATCCAAAGAATCTCCTGTTAGGAGTGGGGTTGGAACTTCTCCTTCCCTGTGGAGTGCAGGCTGAATAAGCACAGGAGCCTGGATTTGTCTACTTGCAATGCAGCCATACAGCCCAGCACTCACCCATCTGGTTCCAAGACAGAAACCTCCCCGGAAGACACAGTACAAAAATCCCAGCTCTGTGCATCTCCCAAACCCTGTCACCAACCCCAATGCCACCAAACAAAGCAGGACACATCAAAGGTCATCCTTTCATGGCATTCTAATCTCTTCGCATGGCTGATCTCAGCAGGGCAGGTCCAAAATTCCCAGCTCTTCTTGGGCTCTGTACCCAGCAGTACAAGGTCAAAATTTTGGCTACCTCACAATGCCAAATCTAGTAGGACAGAGGTGAAAGTCTCAGCCTTGCACTGCTTCACTGTGCCACTGAACCCATCAGGATGATTCAGGACCAATGGGTCAACAGGTGGGGGTAGGACACTGGCTGTGTGCTTGAGGGGGGGAAGGTCATATCTTTTTTCTAAGCCTCTCTGCCTGGATCCCTGACAAAAGTTTCCCCAGAAAACAGAGGGCCTTCTAAAGTCATTTCTGAGTGTAGCCAGCAGGACTTTCCACAGGATCTGAGTAAGGCAGCATGACCTCTTTAGCAGTCAAGAGTCCAGAGTGCACTTTCCATGCTGGTGCACTCCCCTGGGAGGGTGTTGGGCTGACCAAATGCCACTGACTCACACTACCAGACACCCTGCAGGCTCCTTTCTTGTTTCTGTTGCTCTAAGTTGCAGATTCCCATGTGAGGTTGAGACCCCATGCTTTCAGAGGGTGGTACTTGTGGGCCATGGTATCTTTCCAGTTTCTCAGTCAACACTGCACCTGTATAATATGGCTTTTCCTTTCCACTTCTCTGCCCTCCTTACCAGTCTCTAAGTGGCTACTTCTTTATTACTTGGTCATAATATTTCGGAACAGCTAGCCTTAAATTGGATTTTCGGGTTGATTGCTCTGTATATCTTTAAGCCTGGTAGCAAGTGGGAACAGCTTCTAGCTACTCTACAGCCATGTTGGAAATTCCCCAGAGTCATATTTCCATATGAAATATCGTTGAACAAAGACATTCCAAAGTAAACAAACACAGTGATTTCATTGCTATCAGAACTATCTGCTTTATTACAAGAAGTTGTTCAAGCTGGAAACAATTGAATCAATATAATAATTATTCTCTATCAGTAATTATTCTCTTTCTCTCTCTCTCTCTCTCTCTCTCTCTCTCTCTCTCTCTCTCACACACACACACACACACACACACACACACACACACAAGTACTGGTAAAAAAATGTGCAACTATAAAAGAAAATATACATGCCTATTTCTGTATCTTCTTTTCAGTGACTTAAAAAGTGATTATATAAAAGATATGGGTATAATGGTACTGTTGAGCCTGTAAAATATAGAAATGTAATATATTTCACAATAACACACAAAGGAGTTTGGTGAGAGCAAAGCTGTATTGCAATAGGGGAAAAAAAGATATCTTTGTCATGTCAGAAGGGAATTTTTCATCTCTTTATTAGTTCCCTTTTTCTGTAACATAAAAATATTATATATATTTATGGAAAATATATAATAAAGAATTATAACAAATAGAAAAAAGAAAAGAAAGTAATAACAGATAACTCAAATCAACAGGAACAAATGAAAATAATAAATAAGGTCAAATTATGTTAAATAAGTTCAACATGACTAATTATAAATGTACTAGGGGCCCAGTGCACAAATTTGTGCACCTTTAAAGGGAATTTGGGCCACAAGGTTGTGGAGGGCACATGGGTGGGTCTCAGTTCATCCTATGCATCCCTGCCTGCCCCTCTCACCATAGCCCCCTCTCAGCCCCCATCCTGCTGCTGCTGCTCCAATGCACTGAAGGTGTTGGCCTTACTTGCACCTGCTGATGATGCAGAGAGATTGGGGCCAGCACCAGCAGCAAGTGCGAGTGGGGCCAGCATTATCAGTGGGTGTGAGCGGTGGCATGCTGCCCCAATCGCTCCTCAGGAGCTGGGGAGTTGGAGAACTCCTGAGGGGCAATTGGGGCTTGCAGCTGCCTCTCGCACCCGCCGATGGTGCTGAGCGATCAGGGCTGGTTTGGGTGCCAGCAGCGGATGTGAGCAGGGCCAGTGCCAGCAATGCATGGGAGCACTGACCACCAGAAGGAAGCTTCTGTCCCCTGGTGGTCAGTGCATGTCATAGTGACTGGTCCTTCTGAGGCTGATTTGCATATTCACCTTTTATTATATAGGATTATGTAGGATTGAATGTGACTAGGTTAAGTAAGCCAATAAAAAGTCAAAGATTGCCAGATGGTATTTTAAAAAAGCAATATCTAAAGATGTCTTCAGGAGAACACATTAGATTAAAGCATACAAAAAGGTTAAAGATATAAGGATGGAAATAAGAAAATCATGAAAACAGCAACAGCAATGGACCGAATGTTCCCTATCTCCTTCCAAATTCATATGTTGAGATTCTAATTCCACTGTTATGATATTTTGAAATGGGGTATTTGGGGAGTAATAGGATAATGAGGGTAACTGTTTCATGAGTAGGATTAATGCCCTTATAAAAAGAGTCCAAAGAGCTACCTAGCCTTGTTCTGTCTTGTGAGGATACAAGAAAAAGTCAGCAGTCCGCAATCAGAAAAGGACTTTCAACAGTACCTAATCATACTGGAAGCCTAATATAGAAATTTAATCCTCCAGAAATGTGAGAAATAAATTTCTGTTGTTTATAAACCACCCAGTTTTGGCAGTTTGGTATACTTCATGAAAGCAGTAAAAACTGACTAACTCAAGAATCATAAGAAAGCTGAAGTGAATATACTGATAAAAAGAGAAAATATATTATAAAACAAAAAATATTACCATAGATAAAGAAGGACATTTTATAATTATAAGACCTTCAATTCACCAGGAAGATATAACTATAAATTTAGATGCACCTAATAAAATAGTTCCAAAATTAATGAAATAAAAACTGACTCAAGCGAGAAATAGACAATTTAATAAACATAGATAGGGACTTCAACACCCCACTTTCAATAATGGGTAGAATAGCAAGGAAGATAAACAAAGAAATAGAAGACTTGAACAATATAAACTAACTAGGCCTCAAGAACATTTATTCAACATTCTATTTAACAACAGCATAAATACATTCTTCTGAAGAATTCACATAATATTTTCCAGGATAAATCATATGCTAGAACATAAAATAAATCTTAAAAAACTTAGAATTAGTGAAACCTCACAAGTATATGTTCTTATGACAATTGAATGAAATTTGAAATCAGTAACAAGAAGAAATGTGGGGTATTCACATGTGGAAAATAAAGAATTTATTCCTAACTTTGGTTCAAATAAGTCACAAGGTATACTAGAAATTATATGAGATAAATGAATTTAAAAGTACAAAACATATGGGATGCATTTGAAGTAGTGCTTAGAAGGAAATGTATAGCATTAAATACCTTTATTAAAATATGTTAGACCAGTAAACTAACTTTCCGTTTTTAGAAATTAGAAAAGATTGCAAACTTAAAAAGGAACGAAAAGAAAGGAAATAATAAACATTCAAGTAGAAATTAATGAAATAGAAAAATATATAATCAAATAAACCAAAAGGTGGTTCTTGTAAAAAGATCAACACAATGACAAACCATCAAGAGAAAGACTAAAGTTATTGAGTTGTGATTGAAATACTGTTTGAATGAAAGACTAAAATTATTAAAATCAAGAATAAAGGAGAACAGATTACTACCAATGTAAGAATAGCAGTAAACTTCCTTAGCCTGATTAAAAAACAACACAAAACCCTTAATTAACATCACAATTAATGGTTAAAGACTGACTTCTTTCTCTACAAGATCAGAAGCAAGACAAGGATTTCTACTCTGCTGACTTTTTTTTTAATCCCCACTCAAATATATTTTTCCATTGCTTTTTTTTGAGAGAGTGGAGGAGGTGGAGCAGGGGGAGAGGGAGGGAGGGAGGGAGGGAGAGAGGAATGGAGAGAGGAAAGGGAGAGGGAGAGGGAGAGGGAGAGGGGGAGAGGGAGAGAGAGAGAGAGAGAGAGAGAGAGAGAGAGAGAGAGAGAGAGAGAAAGATTGGTTGCCTCCTGCACATGTCCAGATGGGGGTCAAGTATCGGAGGCTGTAACTGAGGCATGTGCCCTTGATCAGTAATCTAACCCATGACCATTCTGTCTGTGGGCCACTGCTCTAACCACTGTGTAAAACCGGCCAGGGCTACTCTGTCACTGCTTTCCAACATCTTCCTTGAGGTTCTATCCAGGATATTTAGGCTAAAAAGAAAAAATGAGCCACGCATATTAAAAAGGAAGTAGTAAAGTTATCTCTATTCACATATGGCATAGCCTTATATAAAAAAATATTTTAAAGCTAATAAATTCACAAGGTTTCAAGGTATAAATTCATTATACAAAAACTTAGTTGTACATACTAGCATGACATTAAGTAAAAGTCAATTTACAAAGCATAAAGAAAAATAAAATATTTGGGAATAAATTTAACTAAAAATATAAACTTACACTCAAACTATAAAATATTGTTGTAAGAATTCAGATATGACCTAAATAAATATAAAATAACCCATATTCATTGATTAGAAGACTCAATTTGCTAATATGAAAATGTTTCCAAATTTTTCTGCAGATTCAAGGAAACCCTTATCAAATTCAAATGTCTGTTTTTGCAGAAATGAACACCCTAATCCTAAAATTACCATTGAATTTATATAGAATTACAAAGAACCTATTACCAAATATGGACCTAATTACTGAATGACCAATTTAAAAAATTCAAAACATTCTTATAAAAGAACAAAGTTGGAAGATTCACACTTCCCATTTTCAAAACTTATAATAAAGCTGCAATAATTAAACCAGTGTACTACAGGCATCAAGCTAGACATATAGGTCAATAAAATAAAGTAAACCAATATTTCCGTGGTGAATTTCTTTTTGATTAGAGTTTCCAGAACATTCACTGAAGGGAATTTTGTTTTTCTTAAAATAGTGCTGCTACTATTTATAGAGACCCACAGACAGATAAATAAACTTAAAACTCTTCCTTACATCATACATAAAATTTAAATCAGACTGGATTGCCAATTAAATGCAAGATCTAAAACTATAAAACTCTTAAAAGGAAACACAGGAGAAAAACCTTTCTGATCTTTAGTTAAAGACTTCTTAGAAAAGACACCAAAGCACAAATGATAAAAGAAAAAAAATAGTTATATATTTGTTAATTTCATATATTTTTCTTTAAATTTTTCATCAAAATTTTAAAATTTTGTGCATCAAATGAAATCATCAAGTAAATAAAGAGAAAACACATAGAATGGGAAAACATATTATCAAATCATGTATATAATAGGGACTTCCACCAAAATATATAAAGAGCTCTTCTTAAAAAATGTTTTATTGATTTCAGAGAGAGGAAGGGAGAGGATGAGAGAGATAGAAACATTAAAGATGAGAGAGAATCATAGATTGGCTGTCTCCTGTATGCCCCCTATTAGGGATAAAGCCCACAACACAGGAATGTGCCCTGACTGGGAATTGAACCATGATCTCCTGGTTCATAAGTCAATGCTAAACCACTGAACCTCCAAGGCTAGGTTATAAAGAACTCATAAGTTATTAACTCACTGGCAGATAACCCATTTAAAATTAGGCAAAGCGATATAGAAACTGGTAGCCAAATAGGCAGCAGTGCCGTGTACCTCCTCCTAGGACCAGACAAGAAAAGCAATAAAATCGGAGAACATTTACCCTGAATTAACAAATTAGACATAGCTGAGGAGGCAATTTTCAATAAAAAAGGGCAGAGGATGCATAGAGAACACTGCCTGCCAGCCATAACCCATGTGGACCCACCACCATGCCTGAACAGTGAGTGGCGCAGAACCTCCTGGCAGGCTCCCAGTTGTCTGCAGGGAACACATGCTTTCAGCGTGATCTCCTGGACCAGGTCTCCTCGCCAGTCAGCTGGGAACCCACAGTGAGTACAGGACAGGAGAAAAGCTGTGCTCCACCTCTGTCCCAGACCTCAGAACTGTGTCGCTAGCCTGACCCAAAGCCACCTGGCACCTGCTCCACCCTAGGCCTCAGGACCTGCTGCCAGGGCAACCTGGAGCAACCCACAGCACAATCACTCCAGGCTACAGGAAAGAAGGGACTGCAACCCAGAGAAACCTCTGTGACTCAGAGCAGCCACTGCCTGCTCCCACCTGGCCATCTGGACAGCCCTGATGTGGTGATATGGAGCAACCAAGCTCACACTTCACTCAGGGCCACAGGGGATCTCTGACTGTGTAAACAAGAACAACCCACAGCCAATCCATCCTACCCCTGGGACAGTCCTGCCAGGACCATCCAGTGCAACCCAACTCGCACCTCACTCTGGGTGACAGGAGATCTGGGAATGAGTGACCCAAGGCAACCTATCTCCTCTCCACATGGAGGAGGGGCAAACTGGACCAAGCCACTCCAGGCTACAAGAAGCCGAGAGTGTGCAACCCAAAGTAAACTGTGCAAACTCCACCCTGAGCCCAGGGTACTGCTACTGGGGAAATCTGGAGTAATCAAGTATGTGCTCCACTCAGGCCATGGGGGAGGTTTGACTGTGCTATCTAGAATAAACCACACCCATATCTCACTGGCCCCAGAGAAAACACATAAAATGGGAAAACATATTAGCAAATCATGTATATATAATAAGGGACTTTCACCAAAATATATAAAGAACTCTTCTTAAAAATGATTTATTGATTTCAGAGAGAGGAAGGGAGAAGACGAGAGAGATAGAAACATCAAAGATGACAGAGAATCACAGATTGGCTGCGTCCTGTATGGCCCTTAGGGACAGTCCTTCAGGGGCTACCTGGAGCACCCAGCACATGACTGACTCCAGACAACAGGACAGTGCTTCCTTGATGATTGGGAGCAAGCCAGTGTGCTTAGCCTAGGGCCACAGGACTGTGCTGCAAGTGCACTACCAGAGGGACCTAGAGTGCCACCCTGCCATGGGTGCTGAGGCCACCGAGAAAATAGAATGCCAGAGGGATCTGGGTCCTCACAGGGATTCATACACCAAAGGAACAGTACATGTGCTCCATCCACCCTGAACACCTAAAGCAGATAACTGAGGTAACAGATCCATGGGAGAATGGGATACAACTCAAAAGAGAGACAATAAAGGCATGACACTCAAGGGAGAACCAGCCTCTGGGCTACTGATTTACAGACTATTGCTCTGACAGGGTCTTCATCCTCTAAAACCCCAAGAATGGTGCCCAGGGCCAGAAACAGAGAGCAAAAATGGGGAGACAAAGAAACAACCCTCAAAGAAAGGAAACGAGGAATTACCAGAAAAGAACTAAATTAAACAGAGGCATGAAATATGTCAGAAAAAGAATTCTGAGTAAGAATCACACAATAAACTGAATGGATGAGAAAATCAACAATTTATGTAAGAATCAAGAGGAAATAAAAATCATATAGCTACAATAAAAAACAAAATGGAAGGTCCTAACAATAGACTAGACAAAGTGGAGGATCAAATTAGTCAGTTGGAAGAAAGGGTAGAGCAGTGGTTGGCAAACTGTGGCTTTGTTGACTAATGAGTTTGCTGACCACTTAGAGGAACACACACAATCTGAACAGCTATTGGATAAAAAATGTTAAAAAGCAGAAGGAAAGCCTAAGGGAGCTTTGGGACAACATGAAATGAAGTAACATATATATAATAGGGGTGCCAGAGGGAAAAGAAGAGAAACAAGAATTAGAAAACATTTTTCTAAGAAAAAATGACAGAAAACTTCCCTGCCTTTGGAAAGAAAAAAGTCACACAAGCACAAAGAGTCTCAAAAACAAAATCAAACAAAAAACAAAAACAAACAAACAAAAAAAAAAACACCAAAAAGACTCACACCAAGATGCATTGTAATTACAATGGCAAATGTAAACAACTAAGAGAGAATCTTAAAGGCTGCAAGAGAGAGGAAGATTTACCTACCAAGGAACTCCCATTAGATTAAAAAATGATTTCTAAATAGAAACACATCAGGCCAGAAGTGAATAGAATGAAGTATAAAGAGTGATGTAAAGCAAGGAACTGAATCCAAGAATATTCTATCCAACAAGACTAGCATTTAAAATTGAAGGGGAAATCAGGAGCTTCATAAACAATAAACAGCTAAGGGAGTTTATCACTACCAACACAGCAATGCAAGAAATGTTAGAGACTGTAGCAAAAAGAAATAGAGAAGGAGAGAATCCAAGATGGCGGCATAGGTAAACACCCACGCTGCTGCCTCACACAACAATATCAAAACTACAACTAAAAGACAGAACGGACATCATCCAGAACCACAGGAAAGCTGGCTGAGTGGAAGTTCTACAACTAGAGGGAAAGAGAGGGGCTCACAGAGACCCAGAGGAGCTGCAAAAAGCTGAGGTACGGAGACATGCGAGAGGAGAGAGCAGGTGCCGGAGTACCTGGCTGGTTTTCTCTGGAGGGAGGGAAACGGAGACTCTCAAAGGCATTGAACCCCTTATCCTACGACACTAAACCCCAGATCCAGCCGAAACTCATACGGGGGGAATTTAGACTGTGAAAAGGGAGAAATGCACGGAAATTTAGGGGAGTTGCAAAAGATCAAAGGCCTGGTGGCACGCACGGCACTGCGCGCAGGACAGACTGCTGATTGTGCCGCTGGCATTCGAGAGTGGGCGGGAAACAGACCCTCCCAACTGTGCCACTTCTAACTTCACTAAACCCCTGTTTCGGACGAAACCCTGGAGACCTAGATTCGTGTGGTCCTGGTGTGCAGGGGAGCTGGAAAGGCAGCGGTTAGAGGCACTGCGGGCGCACGCACAAGGACCACTCCAGCCATTACCCAGTCATGTGAGACTCAGGGGCCATGGAGGGTGGGGCCGACTGGAAGGCAAGGCGGTCCCTTAAGCCCTGAGACTCCACCCCTCCAAACAGAGGTTTCTGTGGCTTTGCACGTCTGGTATCATAAAGCTGAATTCAACACAGAAGTTTCCCCAGCATAGTGAAAATGCCGAGACAAGGGAAGGGAATTACAAACAAAAGAAATGGAGGAAACAAAATGACTGGATATAGAGTTCAAAACAATGATTATAAGGTTTTTCAAGAATATGCTAGAAAAGATGGATAAATTTAGTGACACCCAAGAGGAGATGAAAAAGGACCAACTAGAGATGCAAAAGATTCAACTAGAGATGGAAAAGGTCCAACTAAAGATGAAAAAAGACCAACTAGAAATTAAACATACACTGACTGAAATAAAAACTATTATACAGAGTCCTAAGAGCAGACTAGAGAAAGGCAAGGATGAAGTCAAAAATTTGAATATAAAGAAGCAGAAAACATTCAACTGGAAAAGCAAGAAGAGAAAAGAATCCAAAAATGTAAGATAATGTAAGGAGCCTCTGGGACAGCTTCAAGCGTACCAACATCAGAATTGTGGGGGTGCCAGAAGAAGAGAGAGAGCAAGATACTGAAAACCTATTTAAAGAAATAATGACTGAAAACTTCCCACATCTGGTAAAAGAAATAGACTTACAAGTCCAGGAAGCACACAGAACCCCATATAAAAGGAATCCAAAGAGGACCACACCAAGACACATCATAAATAAAATACCGAGAGCAAAAGACAAAGAGAGAATATTAAAAGCAGCAAGAGAAAAACAGTTCATTACCTACAAGGGAGTACCCATACGACTGTCAGCTGATTTCTCAACAGAAACGATGCAGGCCAGACGGGAGTGGCAAGAAATATTCAACGTGATGAACAGCAAGAACCTACAACCAAGAATAACCTTTCCAGCAAAGCTATCATTCAGAATTGAAGGGCAGATAAAGACCTTCACAGAGAAGAAAAAGCTAAAGGAGTTCATCAACTCCAAACCAGTATTATATGAAATGCTGAAAGGTACTCTTTTAGAAGAGGAAGAAGTAAAAGGTAAAAGACAAAAAATTATGAACAACAAATACATATCTATCAACAAGTGAATCTAAAAATGAAGTGAATTAAAAATTTGATCAACAGAATAAACTGGTGAATATAATAGAATCAGGAGCACAGAAAGGGAGTAGACTGATAATTCTCAGGAGGACAAAAATCATAAAGCATCAAACAGACTGTGAAATTACAGCAGAAAGATTAAAGTTAGATGAGGTAGATAAGTGATCAATCAAAGGACTTGTATGCATGCATATAAGCATAACCAATGATCACAGACACTGGGGGGGGTCGGGTTATGCCTGAGAGGGAGGGGGGCAATGGGGAGATATGTATAAAAAATTAATAAAAATTAATTAAAATTTTTTTAAAAAGAAAAAAAATAAATTCTAAAATAAAAGAAATAGAGAAGGAAGAAGGAAAACTGGCATAAAGAATGAAAATGGCTACAAACAAGAACCTATCAATAATAACGTTAAATATAAATGGATTAAATGCTCCAATTCAGACAGAGACCTTGCCATCTTAAAGAAGAGAACTGCTTGGGATTAGGATCCTACCCTCGCACCACCCAGTCTGGTCTCAGAAGTCAACCAGGACCCTACAGCCACTCTGGGAGAAGAACTGCCACCACAGCTGCAGACCCAGGGACATCAAGACTCCAGGCACCTGGCCACGGATTTCTGTGACACACAAAGTCAATATCCCTCCCTCGCTGCCTGTGTGGCAGCTACATAGAAACTACCAGACATCAGCCACACAATAAAGCTTTCTGCACACACACAGCAGTGGTGACTCTGCCTGACTTTGAGCTTTGGTGTTAGACACAAGAAGTTTTTTTCCCCAAATAGTCTCTGTGCCCAAACAGGGAGACTGAGTGAAATTCCAATCTAGCTGCTCATCTCTGGGGAGCTGGTATTCTAAGACCATATCCCGTGCTCAAACAGGGCAGGGATACAGCGTTGAATTTGACCCTGGACTTGTGAACTTAGGGAATTTGTTTCTCACTACTCATCTCCACGCCCAAGCAGGGAGACTGAGCCGAATTCCAGCCTAGCTGCTCATCTCTAGGGAACTGGTCTTCTGTGACCAGATCCTGCACCTATGCAGGGCAGGGAGATAGTGCTGAACTTGACCCTAGACTTGCAAACTCTGGGAATTTGTTTTCCGCAACTCGCCTCCATGCCCAGGCAGGAAGGCAGTCCTGAATGTGAGCATAGCTGCAAGACGTTGGGGAGATTGTTTATGCAACCAGATCCTATGCTCACAAAGGAAGACAGCATTGAATCTGAGCCTGAGGGTACAAACCCGGGGAGTTAGTTTCCCATAGCCAGACCTTGCACCTTAGCAGAAAGGCTGCAGTGAATTTGAGCCTGGATGTGCAGTCTCTGGGAGTTTGATCCCCACGACCAGACCCTGTGCCCACACAGGAAGGCAGTGCTGAATTTGAGCCTGGGAACATGGACACAGGGAGTTTGTTTTCCACAGTGCATACACACATGACCAGAACACACACCCACACTAAGCGGCAGTGCCACCTAACTTTGATTCAGGGAAAGTGCACACAGAAGACTATTTACTGCAGGACAGAAGTGGACCACCTATCAACACAGTGTGACTGAGCAACCCAGTCTCCCGGGCAGATGGGGGACCCTGAATCTCCACACAAGAGGCAGCACTGACCATCAGTGACTCTGTTCCTCATTACATGAGCCTTAGATCCCTGATTCTGAGTACATTCCCACTAAGAACCAGTGACTCCAAATCTTAGTGCATGTGCACACAGGGATCTGATTTTCAGTGTGAGGTAGCACCAAGAAATAGAGACTCTGATACTTGATTCTCGGCATGGACACAGGGAGCCTCTGACTCCTGACACACAATAGGGGACTTTGATTTTTGGCACATGCCAGTGGGTTCTCTGTTTAAACCTGGTGCAAGCAGCTTCTCTGATTCTAGGTGCACACACGAGGCCACACTAAGTGCCAGTGACTGTGACCCAGGGCAAGCGTGATTCCCAACAACCCACAGCAACTGCACGTCTTGGTAGAAAAATTCTTCAGTGACACTTGGGGGGTGCAAAAGTCTCACTGCCCACAGTCCAAGTCCCCGCAACTAGACATTTGAACCTTTTGGTGATAGTTAGAATGGGGAGACAAAGAAGCATTCCCAGAGGAAAGAAAAGGAGGAATCGCCAAGTAAAGAAATAAGTGAAAGGAAGCATGCAACATAACAGAAAAAGAATTCAGAGTAATGGTTATACAGTTCATACACTAGATGGATGAAAAAATCAACAACCTATGAAAAAGTTAGGAAAAAATGAAAAATGATATAGCTACAATCAAAAACACCATGGAAGGCTTCAACAGTAGACTAGAAAAAGCAGAGGACTGAATCAGTGAGTTAGAAAATCAGGTACAGAAACAAGCCCAATCTAAACAGCAACTAGAGAAAAAATTAAAAAGCAGGAGGAGAACCTAAGGGAGCTTTGGTACAATGCAAAACGAAATAGCATATGTATAATAGGGCTGCCAAAAGAACAAGAAGAGCAGCAAGGATTAGAAAATTTATTTGAAGAAATAATGACAAAAAATTTCCCTGATATGGGGAAGAAAAAAGTTACTCAAGTATAAAGAGTCCCAAGCAAGATGAATCCCAAAAGACCCACACCAATACATGCCATAATTACAATGGCAAATGTTATCAACAGAGAATATTAAAAGATGCAAGAGAGACAGAGAGTTACCTACAAATGATCTCCCATCAGATTATCAAATGATTTCTCAACAGAAACACATCAAGTTAGAAGGGAATGGAAGGAGGTATACAAAGTGATGCAAAGCAAGGGACTCAATACAAGAATACTCTATCCAGAAATACAATCAATCAAATTTGAAGGGGAAATCAGGAGCTTCACACACACAAAAAAAAGACTAAGGGTGTTTATCACTAACAAACCAGCAATGCAAGAAATGCTGAAGGGAATGCTGTTAAAAGAAGAAACAAAAAGGTAAGAAGGAACACAGCCTCAAGAAATAATAATGGCAACAAACAAGTATCTTTCAATAATAACTTTAAACATAAATGAACCAAATGCTCCAGTCAAAAGACTTCGAGTGGCTGAATGGATAAAAAACATGACCCATATATACTGTCTACAAGATACCTCTCCCCCCCCCCCCCGAACACGGTAATCACACAGTCTGAAAGTGAAGAGATGGAAATATATCTTTCAGGCAAATGGAAATGGAAAAAAAAAAAGCCGGGGTAGCAATACTTATATCTGAAAAAGAGACCTCAAAGTGAAGGCCATAATAAGAGATAAGGAAGGCCACTTCATAATACTAAAGGGATCAATACAACAAGGGGATAAAACCCTGGTAAACATATATGCACCCAATGCAGGAGCACCTAAATACATAAAAAATCTCTTGGAAGTTATCAAGAGAGAAATAGAAAACAATACAACCATAGTAAGGGACTTTAATACACCACTGACATCTCTGGATAAATCCTCTACATAAAAAATCAGCAAAGAAACAGCAATCATAAATGATTCACCAGATCAGATGGACTTGATTGACATCTTCAGAACATTTCATCCCAAAGCTGCAAAATATACATTTTTCTCAAGTGCACATCGGACCTTTTCAAAAATAAACCAAGCAAAGTCTACCCAAATTTCAGAAGATTGAAATCATACCAAGTATTTTTTAAGACCACAATGTCATAATATTAGAAATAAACTACAATAAAAATAATCCAAAACCTTCAAATACTTGGAAGCTGAATAGCATGTTATTAAATATTGATTGGATTATCAATGAGACCAAAGAATAAATTTAAAGCATTATGAAAACTAATGACAATAAAAACACAACAACCCAAAACCTATGGGACACAATGAAAGCAGTCCTGAGAGGGAAGTTGTTTTTTTTGTTTTGTTTTGTTTTTAAATATATTTTATTGATTTTTTACAGAGAAGAAGGGAGAGGGATAGAAAGTCAGAAACATCGATGAGAGAGAGACATCAATCAGCAGCCTCCTGCACGCCCCCCACTGGGGATGTGCCCGACACCAAGGTACATGCCCTTGACTGGGATCAAACCTGGGACCCTTCAGTCTGCAGGTCGATGCTCTATCCACTGAGCCAAACCAGTGTTGGCCTGAGAGGGAAGTTTTAAGCTCAACGGGCTTACCTCAAAAAACAAGAAAAAATGATAGTAAGTAATCTAATGCTACAACTCATAGAATTAGAAAGAGAGCAACAAGATAAGCCCAGAGTGAGCAGAAGAAAGGCGATAATAAAGATTAAAGAAGAAATAAATGACATAGAGACAAAAAAAAAAAAACAATGAAAAAAGATCAATAAAACCAAGAACTGGTTCTTTGAAAAGATAAACAAGATTGATGAACCTCTAGCCAGGCTCAAGAAGAAGCACATAGAGAGGACTCAAACAAAATCAGAAATGATAGAGGCAAAATAATAACAGACACCACTGAAATGGACATATTCCTAGAAAAAAACAACCTTCCAAAACTCAATCAGGAAGAATCTAAAGATCTCAATAGGTGAATAACTATGGAATAAATTGAAGAACTAATCGAAAAGCTTCCAGCAAACAAAAGCCTAGGCCCAGATGGCTTCACAGGAGAGTTATACCAAACATTCAAGGAAGAACTAAAACCTATGCTCCTTAGACTATTACAAAAATGTCAAGGGAAAGGATCGCTTCCAAACTCATTCTATGAAGCCAGCATCACCCTAATAGCAAAACCAGATAAAGACAACATAATGAAAGAGAATTACAGGCCAATATCCCTCATGAACATAGATGCCAAAAATCCTCAACAAAATCCTAGCAAATAAGATCCAGCAGTACATGAGAAAGATCATATACCATGACCAAGAATGATTTATCTAAGGGATGCAAGAATGGTACAATATCCACAAATCAATAAACGTGATGCACCACATAACAAATTGAGGAGAAATAAACACATAGTCATATCAATTGATGCAGAAAAAGCATTTGACAAAATCCAACAACCTTTCTTGATAAAAACTCTCAACAAGGTAGGAATAAAAAATCACACCATAAAAGCAATATACGATAAACCCATAGCAGCATCACGCTCTGGATAAAAACTAAAATCATTTCCCCTAAGAATAGGAACAAGACAGGGATGCCCACTCTCACCACTTCTGTTTTACATAGTACTAGAAAAACTAGCCATTGCTATCAGACAAGAAGAAAAAATAAAAGGCATCCAAATTGGAAAAAAAGAAATAAAACTGTCCTTATTTGCAGATGACATGATAATGTACATAGAAAACCCTAAAGACTCCTTCAAAAAACTAATAGACTTAATAAATGAAATTCAGCAATGTAGCAGTATACAAAATTAATGCCAAGAAATCTATGGTATTTATTTACACCAATAGTGAACTTATAGAAAGAGAGATTAAAAAGCAATCCCATTTACCAGAAAACCAAAAAAATTAAGATATCTAGGAATAAAGCTAACTAAAGAAGTAAAAGATCTATATGCAAAAAAAACTACAAGACACACACACACAAAAAAGAAATAGAGGAAGATATAACAGATGGAAGAACATACCATGTTCATGGATTGGTAGAATCAACATATACAAAATGTTCATTCTACCCAAAGCAATTTATAGATTCAATGCACTTCCCATTAAAATATCAATGGCATATTTCACAGACCTAGAATGAACTCTCCAAAAATTCATCTGGAATAAAAAAAAGATCCCGAATAGCTCCAGTAATCAAGAGAAAGAAGAACAATGTAGGTGGGATCTCAATACCAGATATTAAGCTGTATTACAAAACCACTGTTCTCAAAGAAGCCTGGAACTGGCATAAGAACAGACATAATGATGAACAGACATAATGATCAATGGAATAGAATAGAGAACCCACAAATCGAACCAAACCATTGTGCCCAATTAATATTCAACAAAGGAAGCATAAACGCACAATGAAGTCAAGACACTCTTCAATAAATGGTTTTAGGAAAATTGGACAGATACTTGCAAAAATTGAAACTAGACCACCAAATTACACCATACACAAAAATAAACACCAAATGGATACAAGACTTAAACATAAGATGGGAAACTGTAAAAATACTAGAGGAATACACAGGCAGCAAAATCTCAGACATATGCCAAAGGAACTTCTTCACTGATACTGCTCCTAGGGCAATGAAGGCTAAAGAGAAAATAAACAAACGGGACTACATCAAAATAAAAAGCTTTTGCACAGCAAAAGAAACCATCATCAAAACAACAAGAAAGACCACTACATGAGAGAACATATTTGCCAATGTTATCACTGATAAGGATTTAACCTCCAACATTTACAAGGAACTCATACAACTCAAAAAATGGAAGATAAACAGCCCAATTAAGAAATGGGCAATAGATCTAAATAGAGACTTTTCAAAAGAAGACAGGAAGAAGGCCAAGAGACATATGAAAACATGCTCAAAGTCACTAATTATCTGAGAAATACAAATCAAAATGACAATGTGGTACCATCTCACACCTGTCAGAATGGCTATCATCAATAAATAACAAATGTTGGCAAGGTTGCAGACAAAAAAGAACCTTGCTGCACTGCTGGTGGGAATACAGATTGGTGCAGACACAGTGAAGTACGGTATGGAGTTTCCTCAAAAAAATAAAAATGGAACTCCCATTTGACCTAGTAATACCACTTCTAGTAATATATCCCAAGAAGCTGGAAACATCAATCAGAAATGATACCCCTATGTTCATAGCAGCACAATTTACCATAGCTAAGATTTTGAAACAGCCTAACTGCCCATCAGCAGATGTGTGGATTAAAAACTGTGTTAAATCTACACAATAGAATACTAAACCACACTAAAAAGAAGGAATTCCCACCATTTGCAATAACATGGATGGAACTGGAGAGCATTATGCTAAGTGAAATAAACCAATCAGAGAAAGATAAATATCATGTGGTCTCACTCATTTGTGGAATATAGTGAACAACATAAACTGATGAACAAAAACAGTTCCAGAGACAGAGAAACATTGATCAGACCATCCAACCTCAGAGAGAAGATAGGGGATGGTGGGGATAAGGAGGAGAGATCAACCAAAGGACATTTATGCATGCATATGGGCCTAATCAATGGACACAGACAACAGGGGGGTGAGTGCATGAGTAGGGGGGATGAGGGCTAAGGGGGGAAATAAGGACACATGTCACATCTTAATCAATAAAGAAATTTAAAAATAAATAAATAAATGCCCCAATTCAAAGACATCAAGTGGCTAAATGGATAAGATATCATGACCTATATATACGCGGGCTACAAAAAAACAAACATACTTCAGGACTAGGGACTCACACAGATTGAAAGTGAAGGGATGGTCGTTTTTTTCAGGCAAATAAAAATGAAAAAAAAAAAAGCTAGGGTAGCAATGCTTATATCTGACAAAATAGACTTCAAAGTGAAGGCCATAACAAGATATAAGGAAGCCCACTTCATAATACTAAAGTGATCACTAAAGCACAAGGATATAACTCTGTTAAACATATATGAACCAAATACAAGAGTAACCAAAAACATTTTTAAAAAAAACGCAAAACTTCTGGAAGATAGCAAGGGAGAGATCAACAGCATTACAATCATAGTAGGAGATTTTAATACCCCATTCCCATCACTGTATAAATCCTCCAGACAAAAAAAGAAAAACAAACAAACAAACAAACAAACAAAAACAAAACCAGTAAACAGCAATCCCAAACAACTCACTAGATCTGAAGGACATAATTAACATCTTCAGAACACTTTACCCCAAAGCTACAGAATACACATTCTTCTCAAATGCACGTGGGATATTTTCAAATATATATCACATATTAGGTCATAGGCAAAGTATCTTGAAATTCAACAAGCTTGAATTCATATCAATCATCTTCTCAGATCACAATGACATAATATTAGATATAAATTACAATAAAAACAATAAAAAATTCAAACATTTGGAGGCTAAATACCATGTTATTAAAAAATGATTGGGTTCCTAAAGAGATCAAAGAAGATACAAAAAAGGTCTTCAAAACAAATGACAATAAAAACACAGTAATCCAAAATCTATGGGATATAGTGAAAGCACCCCTGAGAGGAAAGTTCATAGCATAACAGGCCTACCTCAAAAATAATAATAATAATAGAAAGAAAGAAGAGAGAAAGACATTATATAACTCTACAACTTAAAAAATTAGAAACAGAGCAACAAGAAAAGCCCAGAGTAAGCAGAAGAAAGGAAATAATAAAGATCAGAGCAGAAATACTATTAAATGATATAGACCAAAAAAAAAAAACACCAAAAAACAAACAAAAAAAAAGATCAAGAAAACCAAGAGCTGGTTCTTTGAAGGGATAAACAAGATTAATGGGTCACTAGCTAAGATTATCAAGAAGTGAAGAGAAAGGACCCAAATAAATAAAATCAGAAATGAAAGAAGCAAAATAATAAGAGACCCACATAAATTTAAAAAAAATTAAACATATTATGAACAACTCTATTCCAACAAACTGGTCAACCTAGAATAAATGGACATATTCCTATGGAGGAAATTGAAGCAGTAAAAATAATAATAAACTTCCAGCAAACAAAAGCACTGGGCCAGATGGCTTCAAGTGGGAGTTTTACCAAACATTCAAAGAAGAAATAAAATGTATCTTTCTCATACTATTCCAAAAAATTCAAGAGGAAGGGACACTTCCAAAATTTTTCTATGAAGCCCAATCACAAAAGCAGATAAAGATTCTACAAAGAAAGAGAATTACATGCCAATATCTCTGATGAATAAAGATGCTAAAATCCTCAACAAAATTCTTGCAAATGGGACCCAGCATTACATAAGAAAGATCATACATCACAACTAAGTGTGATTTATTCCGGGGATGCAAAGCTGGTACATTATCCACAAATCAATAAACATCATACATCATATAAACAAATTGAGACACAAAAATCACATAATCGTGTCCATTTATGCAGAAAATTCATTTGACAAAATCCAACACCTTTCCTTGAAAAGAACTCTCAGCAAAGTGGGAATAGAGATATCATACCTTAACATATAAAAGTCTTATATGACAAACCTACAGCAAACATCATACTTAATGGGCAAAAACTAAAACCATTTCCTCTAAGACAGAAACAAGACAGGGATGCTCATTCTCACAACTCCTGTTTCACATAATACTGGAAGTGCTAGCCATAGTGATCAGATAAGAAGAAGGAATAAAAGGCATCCAAATTAGAAAAGAAGTAAAACTGTCAGTATTTGCAAATAATATGATATTGTACATAAAAAACACTAAAGACTCCATAAAACTACTGTATTTAATAAATGAATTCAACAATATAGCAGGATACAAAATTAACATCCAGAAATCTATAGTTATTTTGTACACCAATAATAAAATCACTGAAAGAGAAACAAACAGTAAAAAAACACAACCAATACCATTTATTATTCCGCCAACAATATTAAGAAACCAAGGAATAAACTTAACTAAGGAGGTAAAAGACCTGTACTCAGAAACCTACAGGACATTGAAAAAAGAGATAGAGGACATAAACAAATGGAAGAACATACTGTGTTCATGGATTGGTAGAATCAACATCATTAAAATTGCCATACTGGCGGAGACCGCGCCATCTTGCAGAGGGAGGTGGATGTCTGCTGCCATCTGAAACCTGTGGCTGGGGCACCCACCGAGCAGCTGGGGACCCGGGGACCCAGAACTCCACTCTCCAATTGGCACAGACACACGGCAGAATCAGAGATCCACACGGCACACAGAAAGTGCCTTGTGTGCTGTACCTGGTCATGTTGTAGTTTGTGCCTTTCAATCAACGTAGGAGAGAGAACTGCATAACCAGACACCCGGAGAAGAAAGACCATGGGCAGAAAAAGAAACAGCCCACATAAGACAGAAGGGCAGGTTTCACCAGAAAAGGAAGTAAATGAAATAGAAGCAGAAATAAGCCTGCAAGAGAAAGAGTTCAGAGACATGATCATAAGGTGGATGAAAAGAATGGAAGACAAAATCGACAATGTGAGTAAGAGCCAAGAGGAAATGAAAAAGACCCAAGAGGAGATGAAGAAGCAGCAAGAAGAAATGCAGAAGAACCTAGAGGAGGTGCAGAATAATAAAGTAGAAATGAAAAATGACATCACTGCTATAAAGAACTCAATAGAAAGCATCAAAAGTAGACTAGAAGAAGCAGAGGACCGCATCAGTGAGCTAGAAGACATGGCAGGAAAAAATATTTAAGTACAGCAGCTCCTAGAAAAAAGAGTTAAAAAGCAAGAGGAGAGCCTAAGGGAACTTTGGGATACCTTGAAATAAAACAACATCCGCATAATTGGGTTCCAGAAAGAGTGGAACTGAACAAGGATTAGAGAACCTGTTTGAAGAAATAATGACAGAAAATTTCCCCAATATAGGAAAGAAAAAACCCACACAAATCCAAGAAGCTCACAGAGTCCCAAGCAAAATGAACCCCAACAAACCGACACCAAGGCACATTATAATTAAATTGGCAAACACCAATGACAAAGTAAGAATCTTAAAAGCAGCCAGAGAGAAACAGAAAGTTGCCTACAAAGGAACCCCCATAAGACTAGCTACTGATTTCTCAACAGAAACTCATCAGGCCAGAAGGGAATGGAATGAAATATACAAAGTCATGCAAAGGAAGGCTCTGAATCCAAGAATACTGTACGTTGCAAGACTCTCAATCAAAATTGAAGGTGAAATCAGAAGCTTCACAGACAAAAAAGGACTAAGGGAATATATTACCACCAAACCAGGAATGCAAGAAAAGTTGAAGGGTCTGCTGTAATAAAAAGAAAGAGGAAGCGAAGAAGGAACTCGGGGGTAAGGACTAAAAATGGCAACAGATAAGTACTTATCAATAATAACTTTAAATGTAAACGGATTAAATTCTCCAATCAAAAGACATAGGGTAACCGATTGGATAAGAAAACATGATCCGTATATCTGCTGTCTGCAAGAAATTTATCCAACTTTTCTAGCATATTCTTGAAAAACCTTATAAGCGTGGTTTTGAACTCTATATCCAGTCGTTTTTTTCCCTCCATTTCTTTTGTTTGTAATCCCTTCCCTTGTCTCGGCATTTTCACTATGCTGGGAGAACTTCTGTGTTGGATTCAGCCTTATGATACCAGACTTGCAAAACTGAAGAAGCCTCTGTTGAGCTTGGGAGGGGTGGAGTCTCAGGGCTTAAGGGACTACCTTGCCTTCCAGTCGGCCCCGCCCTTCACGGCCCCTGAGTCTCACGTGACTGGGTAATTGCTGGAGCCATCCTTGTGCCCAAGCGCCCGGAGTGCCGCTGCCCCTCCAGCTCCCCTGCGCACCAGGACCACACGAGACTAGGTCCCCAGGGTTTCGCCCAAAACAGGGGCTTAGTGGAGTCAGAAGTGGCACAGTTGGGAGGGTCTGTGTCCCGCCCACTTGTGAAAGCCAGTGACACAATCAGCAGTCGGTCCTCTGAGGCGCAGTGCCGTGCGCGCCACCCAGGCTTTGATCTTTTGTGACTCCCCTAAATTTCCGTGCACTTCTCCTTTTTCACAGTCCAAACTCCCCCCTTATGAGTTTGGCTGGATCTGGGGTTTAGTGTTGCAAGATAAGGGGTTCAATGCCTATGAGAGTCTTCGTTTCCCTCCTGTCAGAGAAAACCAGCCAGGTACTCCGGCACCCGCTCTCTGCACGCGCTCGTCTCCGTACCTCAGCTTTTTGTAGCTCCTCTGGGTCTCTGTGAGCCCCTCTCTTTCCCTCTAGTTGTAGAACTTCCACTCAGCCAGCTTTCCTGTGGTTTGGGATGATGTCCGTTCTGTCTTTTATTTGTAGTTTTGAAATTGTTGTGCGAGGCAGCAGTGTAGGTGTTTACCTATGCCACCATCTTGGTTTCTCCCAGACGTTTTTTGAAAGTAAATATACAGAAGGCCAAGAGACATATGAAAACATGCTCAAAGTCACTGATCATCTGAGAGATGCAAATCGAAATGACATTGTGATACAATCTCACATCTCTCAGAATGGCTATAATTAACAAATTGACAAATGAGAAATGCTGGCCAGGATGTTAATAAAAAGGAACTCTCTGGCACTGCTTGTGGAATGCAGCCACTATGAAAATCTGTATGGAGTTTCCTCAGAAACTTAAAAATAGAACTTACAATTGACCCAATAATTTCACTTTTAGGAATATGTCATGAAAATCTGAAACACCAATCAGAAAGGACATATGTACCTCTAAATTCAAAGTAGCACAATTTATAATAACTAAGATTTGGAAATATTCTAAGTGTCCATCTTCAGATGAGTGTATTAAAAAACTGTGGTACATCTACAGAATGGAATACTATGCTGCAGTAAAAAGGAATTCCTACTATTTGCAATAGCATGGATGGAACTGGACAGCATTATGCTAAGTGAAATAAACCAGTCAGAGAAAGATAAGTATCGCATGATCTCACTCATTTGTGGGATATAATGAACAACATAAATTGATGAACAAAAATATATCCAAAGATAGAGAAGCATTGAACAGACTTTCAAACTTCAATGGAAAGGCAGGTGGGGGCAGGGGTAGTAAAGAGATCAGCTAAAGGAATTGTATGTATGCATATAAGCATAATCAATAGACACAGGCATTAGGAGTTTGAGTACATGTGCTAGGTGTTGGGGGTGTCCAGAGAGAGGTCAATGGGAGAAAAGGGAGACATATGTAATACTTTTTTAAAAAGGCAAATGATATGAATAGATATTTCTCAAAAAAAGATATTCCAATGTCCATTTGCACACAAAAAATGTGTTCAATATCTTTAAGAATCAGCAAAATGTAGATCAAAACTACAGTGACATTTCACTTCACATACAGTAGGATAGCAATAACTGTAAAACAGACAATAGCAAGTGTTAGCAAGGATTCCAAAGAAACTGGAAACTTCATACATTGCTAGTGGGGGTGAAAATGGTGCCAATGTTTAAAAAAACATTCCTTAATGTCTCAAGAAAACATATGACCCAGCAATTCCACACAGAGATACATTCCTAATTCAAATAGATACATATATGTACATAAAATATGTACATGAATGTTCATAGTACTATCCAAAATAGACTAAAATGCATACATCAACTGATGGATTCAAAAGCAAAACGAAGTATATGCATACAATGGAATATTATCAGCAATAAAGAGAAATAAAATACTCATTCACATTTCCATATGACTACACCTTGAAAACGTTATGGTAAGTAAAAAAAGCCAGACACAAATTCCACATACTGCATTATTTTATCTGAAATCTCGAGAATAGACAAACTTGGCTGAAACTAGATTGATATTTGCCTAGGGCTGGGGAATTAGGGAAGAAGGCATGTGAAATGACAGCTAAGGGATGTGTGTTTTCTTTGGGGGGTAATAAATGTTCAAAAATTGTTTTTGGTGGTGGTAGCACAACTCTGTACATTCTAAAAATGACTGAATTGTGAGATTTAAGTGGGTTAAGTTTATGTTATATATCAATGAAGCTGATAAAAATCAGTGTCATGAAATAAAATTCAGGAGTACTACTCTGTCAAGAATTGTGAAGGGCCTAAGATTGTTCTCTACTTGGAACCTAACAAGTTTCCCTGTCATAGTTTATGGATGCTGGCAGAAAGACAAGACTTAAATCAGAGATAACAATTTATTACATCAATATCCTAGGCTTCCTTGGTCTCCACTTCTCACAGTGTGACAAAAAGAGGACAAAGAAATGCCTTCATATACACAGTATTGTTACAGGAGAGAAACTGAGTGTTTTGGGGAATCCACATATTATATAATGGACAGTAAGCTTGCTTGACCTTTGCTCTGGTACTTTATCTTTATTATACTGGACAGTAAATACACCTGGCTTTTCCTCCAAAAGGAGATACTATCTCTGTTTCCCAAGTTGTTCTCTATAAAAATATCCCTGAAAAAATAGTTCAGAACAAAGAGACTGTTATTCTCTCAAGATGTCAAGAGATAAAAGAGATCCATATAAAATTTTCTTCCAACACATATTAGAGTTTTAAAAATTTAACAAAATAAACAAATGTAGTACCTGAATAGCTATTAAAGACTTTTTAGGACTATTAAGGACATCTAAAAATGACTTGTATATTGGATTATACTTTAAAATCATTGTTGGTTTTTAAGTAGAGTTAATAATATATTTACACAGTATAGTGTTCTTTTTGATGAGGCATGATGCATGCTGAGGTATTAGGTATGTAATGTGTGATGATATCTGAAAATTACTTCTAAATAACATAGCAAAAAAGTGCACATACACAGAAATACTTACAATATACTTACAGAATCATTAAACACATGGAAATGCACAGACACTGGGGAGTTATAGAAATAAAAATGAAAAACAATGTGTCAAAATGCTAACAACTGTTGAATCTAGAGGGAAAATACACTGGTATTCATTATATCTTTCAATTTATTTAAGACTAGAGGCCTGGTGCACAAAATTTGTGTATGGGGGGAGGGGGTATCCCTCAGCTGAGCCTGCACCCTCTCCAATCTGGGACCAGTTGAGGGATGTCCCAGTAAGATCAGGCCTAAACGGAATGTTGGACATCCAACTTTTACAATCCAGGACTGCTGGCTCCCAACCACTTGCTTGCCTCTACATGATTGCCCCTAACCGCTTCTGCCTGCCAGCTTGATCACTCCTAACCACTCCCTGCCAGCCTGACCAAAACCTAACTGCTCCACAGCCAACCCAATTGCCCCTAACTGCCTTCCCTTGCCAGCCTGGTCACCCATATGTACCCTCCCCTGACAGTCTGGTCATCCCAAACTGTTCTCCCTGAAAGCCTGGTCACCCCTAACTGCTCTACCCTGCATTTCTGGTACCCCCAACTGCCCTCACCTACAGGCCTGGTCCCCCCAACTGCCTTCCCCCGCAGGCCTGGGTCCCACCCCCCAACTGCCCTATCCTGTAGGCCTTGTTTCCCCACTTACAATGGTGTCCCCAGAGTATTCTCCCAGGAAAAAAATGAGGGAATTAGATATTTGGAGGTTTTGAAAAAAAACAAAAAACAAAAGAGTATAACAAATGCATTTAAGAATGTAAGAAATAGAATTAGAGACTTTTTTGAAAAGAGCCACACATAAAAGAACTATTATCATAGACTTTTAACTGGCTCTGAAATAAGCAATGTACTATATTCATAATACTTACATATTCAAAATAATGTAGACATTGCTTATTGATTTAATTGAAAACAGTGTGACATATTGGGAAACGATGGAAGAAGAGAGATAAGGGTGATAGCAGAAAGAGCACCTTATTTGTCACAACACAAATTAAGTAGATAATATGTTAATAAAGCAAAAAGTATTTACAAAATTTTGTGCTCAAGGAACTGCTGGAGGAAATCAAAAGGGATGAGAGAAACTGATGATTTTTACTATTGTACTTTTAAAACCATATACACACAATATCATGCAATGGTTACTCCCATGATTCTAATAAACTCTAAAATATATCAATTTAAATTTGAGATTTCAAAGCAGAAGTCATCTTTGACTTGGCTATTGTTGACTCAAAACCTCCATTGGGAGGTTGGGTGGGGGGTGAGATGGATTCAGCATTATTTAACAGTCCAGAGCTAAATATTTCATGTAACTTTTATTATATCCCTTATTTGATACTCTCTTACAATTCATAAACAAATCTTAATACTTCTTCCTAATAAATGCTATAAATAAAAGAGTGTTAGCAGAGTTGAAAGCAGTCTTAACATTACCTAATCCACACCCCTCATTTTAATCATGAAGAAATGGAGGGTATTCAATGACAGAACCAGAATTAGAATCAGTATCTTGACTTTTCCAATATTTCAAACTGATTCTCATGTACTTTCAGTTCTAAGCCAAGGTATTTTGCTATATCTTCTATGAAGAGAAAACATATTATTCTCACTATCAAAAAAAGGTATTTCCTTAAAAAAATCAAATTATATATTAACGCATTAATAAGATTGAAGGCTTTTAACCAAGACTACACTTGCCACCTTCTACAAACCCAGAACTAAAAATATGAGACTCATTAAAATATGACCGTGACATGTAATTCACCAATACTAACATAGTCAATTGTTTTCCTTGCTTAAAAACATTATAATTTTTAATATAACTAAAGAATAAAGATACACTCATTTAGTTTTAACTATCTTCATTTTTCCCCAATAAGGATGGAAGAAGGATGGAGAAAGGATGTGAGAAGCTTAAAAAAGGTTACTAGGCAGAACTATGCCAGATTTTAAGGATGCTCATAAATTACTGTTGATCAAATTGAGCCTAAAGATTTAAAGACATCAGTTTTCAGACAATGAAGCTCCTGACATCTAATTTGGAGAAATTACCAAATACTTCATTACCAGGAGTATTTTAACTTTAAAAATCACAGATAAATTACTCAAAATAGCCCTAGCGACTTTACATTTAGGATGGGAAAACTGCCTATTTGGATAAAGTTATTATTTTTTTAAATACTTTGGATACCATTGAAAATATGTTAATTGGGGAGGTTTCACTTAGTGCTGTTAATGACATTTATGTAAATAAAATTATTACATTAGAAATTATCCTAAATCAGAATGACATTTGTTAAGGGTAGACTCTATGATTGACAGATATGAAAGGAACCAAGTGTCAGAAAACTTTACCCCCAATTTTAGGCCAGTAACAATAAATTCAATATGACAAATTTTTATTGAGCCTTACTCTACAAATTAATATGAGATGTATGAAGATTATTAAACATCTTATCTACTCAGAAGATTTATTACCTTTTAGAGGAATTAGATAAATAAAAAATAGTATTTATTAGACCGAATAAAATAAATAACTTAATATGAACAAACGAAGTATTATGAGCATTCAGAAGAGAAAACAATGCTTAGAAAACTGGTAATTGGTGGAGGGGTTGAAGATAGTAAAGGTGAAGGGGGCCAGATATATGGTAATAGAAGATGATTTGTCTTTGGGTAGTGGGCACACAATGCAATATACAGATCATGTGTCATAGAAAAGTACACTTGAAACCTATATAATTTCATTAACAAATGTCACAAAATTTTTTCATTTAAAATATAAAAAGAAGAAAAACTGGTATCACACACAAAATGTATTTTTTTACATGCTATTCTTATAATTTTTCCCTAACAAGGATTTCCAAAGCTTTTAGATGGAACAAGTAATGTTTGGAGAAAATAAGTACTAGTATACCCTGAGTGACCAGATTATTATGATCTCTGAATGTATAATAATCTGGCCACTCAGTGTATATCCTATATAATAAAAGGCTGACGTACAAATTGTCCCCTCAACCAGGAGTTCGACTAGCAGGCAGAGCAGCCAACTGTCCATGTTCATGTTCCCTCCCTCTGGCCAGGCTGGCCCGACCACACCCATGCAGGAAATCATGCGCTGAGCCCACCCATCTCTCTCTCTCTCTCTCTCTCTCTCTCTCTCTCTCTCTCTCTCTCTCTCT
>JAAGEH010000031.1:10456929-10502995 GCA_011751065.1 Lasiurus cinereus
TCTCTCTCTCTCTCTCTCTCTCTCTCTCTCTCTCTCTCTCTCTCTCTGTGTGTGTGTGTGTGTGTGTGTGTATGTATGTATATATCTATATATATACACATATACATATATATGTAGATATAGATAGATCAATATAGATATAGATATAGATATGTACACACACACACACACATACACACTTACGAAGTGGCCAGATTATTATGTGTTCAGAGATCATAATAATCTGTCCGCTCAGTGTATATAAGTATGTTCATGATCTAACTTTGAAAATAAACACAAGTAAGGATCATAGAATAGCAAAATTAGAAGCTTCCAGTATTCAACTCTATATATCTATGATATCCTCTTAAAACATTTCTAGCCATTCAGCCCTCCTAGTTAAAATCTCCAATGATGATGACCTCATAAAGTCAGCCCATAGTAGAAAGGTTTAAGACACTTCTGCAGTAAGAGATTTAACCTGCTTATGTCCCTTACAAAAAAAATTCAAGAATGGGAACTTAAGCATTGACAGATTAAAAGCATCTTAAAATGAGACCAATCCAGTGAATTACTTAAAATTGTTTCTTAAAAGCTATGATATAAGCATCAGAAGAAATATTGATTTTTCTCTGTTCAAACTGAAATGTTATTTTACTTGGGGAATAGGGGGAGATGAGTAATGTTTATAAATAAATTCTTTCTGCTGTAACAATTATAATTTATTTTCAATATGAAACATTGGTAAGAAAATCTGGTGATCAGCAATAAAATGAAATATACATTCTCAAGCGATACTATCATATATAACATTCCACTAAGGGATAATATGCATGGGATAGATTTATTTAAGCTGTGTGTGTGTGGGGGGGGGATGAAATGGTGGCAAAACAAACAAAACTGATAACCAACATTTGTACAGCACTTTACAACTTACAAATGCTATAACATATATCATATTTGGTCTTCTCAGTAATAATACTGAGAAGTATGCAGGAATACTTTTCTATATTTTCAGGTATAGAAATTGAGGTTCAGAGAGCTTAAATTATTTGATTTAGGATTACATAGTAAACTACTAATTGAACTTACATTTTTGTCTTTTACCTCAAATGTCATGTTCCTTCAGCAACTAACTCTGGAAAGTATCCAAAACTTCCCAACTAAAAATTAGTGGTACAGAATGATGGGATGATAAACATGTATAACACAATAAAATTATTGGATTTTTTGTTTTTAATTATTTCTAAATATTATAAAAACTTACAACATCATTTAAAGTGATTGACTTTCACATAAATAAGTTAACCAAAAATATGTATAATGTTTGTAAAGAAGTCTATTTACACTCAGGTTTCCCAATGGTCCAAATCAACTGGAGATGCAATAATAAAAAATAATTGTTAATTGCTTTAATGGCAAAAATCTTAAAGAATTATAAACATATATATTTTCCACTTTGGCACATAGCACAGTATTTTTTTTTTACCACATAACTTCTAAAAGTCCAAATTTCAAGATGAAACATAATAGCCTAATTGCTAGATTTTAACTTTGGGGACTGTGAGTGGGAAAAGCACAGATGGGAATGGAATGAGCTCTGATGATCTTACACACATATCCTTTAGGCAGAGAATCTCCACATTTAAAAAATATATATTTTATTGATTTTTTTTACAGAGAGAAAGGGAGAGGGGAAGAGAGTTAGAAACATCGATGAAAGAGAAACATCAATTACTTGCCTCCTGCACACCCCCTACTGGGGATGTGCACGCAACCAATGTACATGCCCTTGGCCAGAATTTAAGCTGGGACCCATGAGTCTGCAAGTGGACGGTCCATTCATGGAGCCAAACCAGCTAGGGCGAGAATCTTCACTTCTAACTGCTTTACTTTATTGATGAATTTACAATAAATACTTGAAACCAACTCTTCTAGTCTATCTAAAGGATACCAGACAATACATAAGCTACCATTCATAGACATATATATGAAACACATATCTCTCTCTCTCATATCTCTTTCCTTATCTTTCATCTATTTCTTCTAATCTCTTTTTTTTTAGTTTATTTATTTATTTATTTACTCTTTCACCTCCACCCACCTCCTTGCCCCACCACAATCACCACTGTTCTAACTATGCCAATGTGAATGGCACCCCCTGGAGTTGAATAGTACAAAGCAAGTGCAGTGATCCTGGATGCCTGAGTCTAAGAGATTCAGGAAAGGTTACCTAATGCGATGTTCAAATATTCCTAAGGATTATGCCCCAAATTATGCATGTATTAGAATAGTGTCTCAGTAAATGTTAATGACTTCCTAAAAATTATAATATTTCATTTATCCAAGCTAAAAATACTAAAATTAAACCATCATTCATTTTAGGAAGAGGAAGACATTTATAATAAATTAATTAAAAGCTTGTTTTATTTTTTATATATTCTGTTTAATCTCTTTTTTATTGTTCACAGAGAGGGAGAAAGTGGGAAAAAGAGAGACAGAAACGTCAATAATGAGAGAGAATCATTGATCAGCTGACTCCTTCATACCTCCTACTGGGGATCGAGCTGGTAACCCAGGCATGTGCCCTGACTGGGAATCAAACCATGACCTCCTAGTTCATAAGTTGATGCTCAACCACTGAGCCACAGCAGCCAGGCTATTTTGCCTAATCTCGTGGGGAGTAGCCACAAACTTAACTTTAAGACTTATTAAGACACAGTAATTAAGACTGTGTGGTATATAAAGACAGCTGTTGGTAACATGTTATTGTTTCCAATTCCTTTATAATGCAGATTACATATAATTTATATCATAACATCTACACTAACCTCCTTCCAGGACCAAATAGGAATCACAATTAATTTAAAGAACAATCTTCTGAGCAACCAACTGGACTATCTGAAGAAAAGTCTTATAGCCAAAGATTTACAGAAGAAGTCACATAGATATAGTTCCAAACAGGATGTCCAAGACCAGGTACAGACAGTGTTTGAAATTGGCCTGCACCAGAGTCTCTCCCAAGAGGGCCAGAAATAACACACCCAGTGGCCAGCTTCAGACAACATCAGGACAGGATCCAATTATCTTCACAAACAGCATATGCAAGGGGAAATCTAGTCAGACACCAAATTGTGCCAAGGTGAATTCAGCTTTGTGTGGTCAAACATTCACAACAGCTCTTACATTGTGGTCAGGGTTGAGATTCACAGTCAGCTAGCTAGCCTAAAGGTTGATCTCATACATGAATGGCCCATAGCAATCAATACTCGATTACAACAGGAGGGTCCAAATAACACACCCAAGGGACATTCCTAGAACAACCAGTTAATGTGATCAAGGAGAATGTATCACTGGGTCCCACAAGACACCTACTACGTAAGAGCAAACCACAAAGACTGTGAGTCATAAGAGATCTATCTAAAACACAGAGAAAAACACAAAGAGGCATCAAACATGGGAAGGCACAAAGACAGGCCCAAATAAAAGAACAGGACAACTTTCCAGAAAAAGAGCTAAATAAAATGAAGGCAACCAATGCATCAGATATAGAGTTCAAAGTAATATATACAAGGATGCTTAAGGACCTTAGTGAGGACTAAAACAGCATGAAAACGGACATAAAAAACATAACAAAAGGATCCTGGCCAGATGGTTCAGTTAGTTGGATCATCATCATATATACCAAAATGTTGTGGTTTTGATTCCCAGTCAGGGCACACACCTAGGTTGCAGATTCGATCCCCTAAACGGCATGTGTAGGAGGCAACTAATCAATGTTTCTCTTTCACATGTATGTTTCTTTCTCTCTCTCCTCCTCTTCCTCTCCCCATCCCTTCTCTCTCTAAAATTAAAAAAAAATGACCTTGGGTGAGGATTTAAAAAAGGAAAACAAAACAAGACCAGTCAGAAATAAAGAATATAATATCTGACATCAAGAATACACTGGGGAAAAACACAATAGGTTAAATGAAGCAGAAAGTCAAATCAGAGATTTGGGAGACAACATAGAAAAAACACCCAATCAGAGCACCAAAAAGAAAAAATAATTAAACAGAATGAAGATAATTTAAAGGATCTTTGGTACAACATGAGGCATAATAGCATGTGCATTACAGGAATACCAGAAGGAAAAGAGAGAGAGCTAGAGATCAGGAACCTATTTGAAGAAATAATGACCAAAAAGTTCCCTAACCTGGTGAAGGAAAAAGATATACAAGTACAGAAAGCACAGAGAGTGCCAACTAAGATAAACCCGAAGAGGTCCATGCCAAAACACATCATAATTAAAATGGCAAAAACAAAAAGAGAATCTTAAAAGATGCTAGAGAAAAATAGTTATCTACAAGGGAGCTCCCATAAGGTGATTCTCAACAGAAAAAAATCAGATCAGAACGGATTAGAATGAAATATTCAAAGTAATGAAAAGCAGGGATACAACCAACACTACTTTTCCCAGTGAGGCTATCATATAAAATTGAAGGAGAAATAAAGAGGTTCCAAGACAAGAAAAAAACTAAAGGAATTGTTTTCACCACCAAGCCAGTGTTAAAAAAAAAAATGTTAAAAGGCCTGCTGGAAGAAGGAGGTGGAGATGGAGACGAAGACAAAGATAAAGATGAAGAAAAAGAAAAAGAAGAGGAGGAGGAGGGGGAAGAAGAGGAGGAGGAAAGAGAAGGAGGAGGAGAAACAGGAACATGATTAAAAGAATAAAATGGCAATGGATATGTACCAATCAATAATCACTTTAAATGTAAATGTCTTAAGTGTTCCAATCAAAAGATAAAGCATAGTTGAATAGATAAAAAGTTAGACCCATATATATATATGCTGTCCACAAGAAACCTACCTAAGTATGAAAGATGCGCACTGACTAAAATTAAAGGGTTGGAGAAAGATATTTCATGCAAATAGAAAGGAACAGAACCTGGGGGAGCAATACTTATATTTGACAAAATAGACTTTAAAACAAAAGCTATAGTAAGAGACAAAGAAGAGTAGCAAATAATGATAAAAGGAAAAACCCAACAAGATACTATAACATTACAGTGGTACCTCGAGATACGAGTTTAATTCGTTCCGTAACCTTGAGGCGTGGGAAACTATGAGACGCTCGAGTCAAGGTAAACTGGTGGGTCGTGTGCAGCCGGCCGATCCGCACGATTACTCCTATCTCAAATGTTGCTCGTATTTCAAAGCAAAAATCGCTCGCTCGACGGCTCTTATCTCAAAAATCTCATATGTTAGGACACTCATATCTCGAGGTACCACTGTATAACATTTGTAAACATTTATGCATCAAACTTAAGAGCTCCTAAATATGGAAAGGAAATCTTGATGAGCATAAAGGGAGAGATTTATAATAATAGAGTCATAGTAGGGGATTTTAAGACCACATTGACATCAATAAATAGATCTTCCAGGCAGAAAATCAACAAAAAAAATGGTGGCCTTAAATGATATAGTAGATCAGATGGATTTAATTTATATATTCAGAGCATTTTACCCCAAAGCAGTAGAATATGCATTATTTTCAAGTGCACATGAGACATTTTCTAGGACACACCACATATTAGGCCACAAAAGAAGTCTTAATAAATTTTAAAACATCAAAATCATATCAAAAATTTTTCTCTGACCATAATGGTATAAAACTAAAAATCTACTGCAAGAGAAAAGAAAACACACACACAAGAAAAAACACACTAAGGCATGGGGGCCAGATAATATGTTATTAAAAAATAAATGGGTTATCAATGAGATCAAGGGGGAAAAATCAAAAGATACCTTGAAACAAATGAAAATGAGAAAACAACTCAAAATCTCCTATACACAACAAAAGCAATCCTAAGAGGGAAATTCATAGAATAAAAGGCCTACGTGAAGAATCAAGAAAAATCTGAAATACACATTCGAACTTTACAATTAAAGGAACTGGGTAAACATCAACAAAGAAAGCACAAAGTGAGTATAAGGATGGAAAAAAATGAAGATCAGAGTAGAAATCAATGAGATATAGTAAAAAGACATACAATCCTGGTAGGTACAGTTTAGTTGGTTGCAGTGTCATCCTGTGCAGACAGGTAGTGGGTTCAATTCCTTTCAAGGGTTGGGGCACATACCCATGTTTCAGATTTGATCCCCAGTTTGTATACTTAAGGGTGGCAACTGATCTATGTTTCTCTCCTATATTAATGTCTCTCTCTCTCTTTCTCTGCCTTTCATACTAAAATCAATGAAAGACATATCCTAGAGTAAGCATTAAAAAAGAAAAAAAATACAAAAGATCAATGGGACCAAGAGCTGGTTCTTTGCAAAGAAAACACAAGATTGAAGAACCTTTGATTAAACTCATCAAGAAAGAAAAGAAAGGCGCCAAATAAAATAAAAAAATGAAAAAGTACAAGTCACAAGTGACAAAAAATACAAAAGATTGGGCATAGAGTGAGGAATTCCCTCCCTTGCCAGCCTGGTCACCCTTAACTGTCCTCCCCTGCTACCCTGGTAGCCCTTAACTTTGCTCTCCTGCAGGACTGGTCCCCCCACAACTGCCCTCCCTTGCAGGACTGGTCATCCCCAACTGCCTTCCCCTGCTGGCCTGGTCACCCCTAACTGTCCTCCTCTGCAGGCCTGGACCCCACAACTGCCCTCCTCTGCAGGGCGGGTCACCCCCAACTGCCCTCCCCTGTAGCCTGGTCACCCCAATTGCCAACTAATTTGACAATCTGAAATAAATAAATTCTTAGGAAAATACAATCTGCCAAAAGTGAATCAAGAAAAATCAGAGAATCTGGACAGATGACAACCAGTAAAGTTGAAGCAGTAATCAAAAAATTTCCAACAAACCAGATTCCTGAACCAGATGGCATTCCAGGAAAATTTTATCCAATTATGCAAAGAACAATTAATACCTAGCCTCTTCAAACTATTCTAATAATTTCAAGTGAAAACTTCCAAACTCTTCTTTACAATGCCAGCATTATTCTAATTATAAAACCAGATAAAGATACTACAAAGAAAGAAATTAACAGGCCAGCCAAAACTGGTTTGGCTCAGTGGATAGGGCATCAGCCTATAGACTTTAAGTCCCAGGTTCAATTCTGGTCAAGGGCACGTACCTTGGTTGTAGACACATCCTCAGTAGGAAGTGTGCAGGAGGTAGCTGACTGATGTTTCTCTCTCATTGATGTTTCTAACTCTCTATCCCTATCCTTTCCTCTTGTAAAAAATCAATAAAATATAAAAAAAGAAAATAATAGAGTCTTTCCAAAAATCAATGGGGGGAGGAACTAAGATGCCAGCACAGGTAAACACCTACACTGCTGCCTCGCACAATAATTTCAAAATTATAACTAAAAAACAGAAAGGACATCATCCAGAACCACAGGAAAGCTGGATGAGTGGAAATTCTACAACTAGAAGGAAAGAGAGGGACTCATAGAGACCCAGAGGAGCTGCAAAAAGCTGAGGTACGGAGACGCATGCATGGAGAGAGCTGGCTGGCTTTCTCTGGCGGGACACTCCTAACAGCATTGAACCCCTTATCCTAAAACACTAAACCCCAGGTCCAGCAGAAACTCATATGGGGGGAGTTTGGATTGTGAAAAGAGAGAAGTGCATGAAAATGGGGGAGTCGCAGGAGGACAGAAGAAGAGCAGAACACACAGCACTGCGTGTGCACAGAAGACCTACTGCTGCTTGTGCCACTGGCTTTCACAACAGGGCGGGAGACAAAGCATCCCAACTGTGTCACTTCTAACTCCACCCCAGATTCGGGCAAAGTCCTGGGGACCCAGGTATGGTCCCGGAGCGCAGGGGAGCTGGAAAGGCAGCAGTCTAGAAGCACTGCGAGAGAGAGTGTGTGCGCACGCACACAGGAAATGCTCCAGTGATTACCCAGTCACGTGAGACTCGGGAGCTGTGGAGGGTGGGGCCAACTGGAAGGCAAGGCAGTCCTTTAAGCCCTGAGACTCCACCCACCAGAAGCTCAACAGAGAGGCTTTTGCAGTTTTGCAAGTCTGGTATCATAAAGGTGAATGCAACACAGAAATTCTCCTGGCATAGTGAAAATGCCGAGACAAGGGAAGGGATCACAAACAAAAGAAATGGAGAAAAACAAACGACTCAATATAGTGTTCAAAACCATGCTTATAAGGTTTTTCAAGAATATCCTAGAAAAGTTGGATAAAGTTAGCAAGACCCAAGAGGAGATGAAAAAGAACCAACTAGAGATGGAAAAGATCCAAATAGAGATGGAAAAAGACCAACTAAAGATGGAAAAGAACCAACTAGAAATTAAACATACACTGACTGAAATAAAATATATTATACAGAGACCTAACAGCAGACTAGAGGAAGGCAAGAATCAAGTCAAAAATTTGAATTATAAAGAATCATAAAACACTCAACTGGAAAAGTAGGAAGAAAAAAGAATCCAAAAATGTGAAGATAATGTAACGAGCCTCTGGGACAGTTTCAAGCATACGAACATCAGAATTGTGGGGATGCCAAAAGAAGAAAGGGAGCAAGATACTGAAAACCTACTTAAAGAAATAATGACTGAAAACTTCCCACATCTGGTAAAAGAAATAGACTTACAAGTCCAGGAAGCACACAGAAACCCATATAAAAGGAATCCAAAGAGGACTACAATAAGACACATCATAATCAAAATACCAAGAGCAAAAGACAAAGAGAGAACATTAAAAGCAGCCAGAGAAAAACACTTCATTACCTACAAGGGAGCACCCATACGACTGTCAGCTGATTTCTCAACAGAAACGATGCAGGCCAGACGGGAGTGGCAAGAAATATTCAACATGCAGAAATCCTTTCTGATTGGTGTTTGTGATTTCTTAGGATAAATTCCTAAGAGTGGTATTACAGGGTCAAATGGGAGATCCATTTTTAGTTTTTTGAGGAAACTCCATACTGTTCTCCACAGTGGCTGCACCAGTCTGCATTCCCACCAACAGTGCACAAGGGTTCCTTTTTCTCCTCATCCTCGCCAACACTTGTCGTTTGTTGATTTATGCACCCCTATGTTCATAGCAGCACAATTTACAATAGCTACAATTTGGAAAAAGCCTAAGTGCCCATCAGCAGATGAGTGGATCAGAAAACTGTGGTACATCTACACAATGGAATTCTATGCTGCCATTAAAAAGAAGGAACTCTTACCATTTGCAGCAACCTGGTTGGAACTGGAGACCCTTATGCTTAGTGAAATAAGCCAGTCAATGAAGGAAAAGCATCACATGATCTCACTCATTTGTGGATAATAAAGAACATTATAACTGATGAACAAAAGGATAGATACAGAGACAGTAAAGCTTCAAACAGACTGTGAAATTACAGCAGGAAGATTAAAGTTAGGTGAGGTAGATAAGAGATCAATCAAAGGACTTGTATGCATGCATATAAGCATAACCAATGAATACAGACACTGGGGGTTGGGGTATGCCTGGGAGGGAGGAGGAGCAATGGGGAGATATGTATAAAAAATTAATAAAAAAAATAAAAAAATAAATATTCAACGTGATGAATAGCAAGAACCTACAACCAAGAATACTCTATTCAGCAAAGCTATCATTCAGAATTGAACGGCAGATAAAGAGCTTCACAGAGAAGAAAAAGCTAAAGGAGTTCATCAACTCCAAACCAGTATTATATGAAATGCTGAAAGGTACTCTTTTAGAAGAGGAAGAAGAAAAAGGTAAAAGCCAAAAAATTATGAACAACAAATACATATCTAAAAACAAAGGAATCTAAAAATTAAGTGAATTAAAAATTTGATCCACAGAATAAACTGGTGAATATAATAGAATCAGGACCAAAGAAAGGGAGTGGACTGATAATTCTCAGGGGGAAAGGGGTGAGGGGTGTACAGGGAGAGACTGGACAAAAATCATACACCTATGGATGAGGTCAATGGGAGGTAGGTAAGGGTAGAGGGAATGGTGGGAGCTGGGTGGAGGGGAGCTATGGAGGGGAAAAAAGAGAAACCAATGTAATAATCTGAATAATAAAGATATATTTTAAAAAAAGAAAGAAAATAATAGGCCAATATTCCTGATGAACATAAATGCTAAAATCCTCAAAAAATATTAGTCAACTGAATCCAGCAATACATAAAAAATGTCATAATTTACCATGATCAAGTGGAATTTATTCTGGTAATTCAAGATTGGTACAATATCTGCAAATCAATAAACTTGATACATCACATAAAGAAAATAAAGGATTAAAACCATATAATCTCACAGATAGATGCAAAAAAAAAAGCATTTATAACATCCAGCACCCACAAAATAATCAAATAAGTAAATAAATAAACAAAAATCATGCACCCTTTTAATATTAAAATCTCTGATCAAAGTGGGAATTAAAAGAATATACAACAACATAATAAATGCCATTGATGAGAAACCCACAGACAATATCATATTTAATGGGAAAAAACTGTTTCCCTTAAGATTGCAAATAAGACAGAGACTTCTGCTTTTAGCACTCTGATTCAACATAGTACTTGAAGTCCTAGCCACAGCAATCAGACAAGGAGAAAAAATAAAAAGCATTCTGCTGGGCCAGTGTTGCTTAATGGTTGAGCATCGATCCACTAAGCAAGAGGTCCCTGGGTTCAATTACTGGTCAGAATACCTGCCCAGGTTTCAAGCTCAATCCCCATTGTGACACATGCAGAAACAGCCAATCAATGATGTTTCTCTCTCATTGACATTTCTATTTCTCTATCCTTCTCCCTCTCACTCTAAAATCAATAAAAAATAATTTTTTAAAAAAATAAAAGAAAAGGGAGAGAATCCAAGATGGTGGCATAGGTAAACACCTACACTACTGCCTTGCTCAACAATTTCAAAACTACAACTAAAAGAGAGAACAGACAGCATCCAGAACAATAGGAAAGCTGGCTGAATAGAAACTCTACAACTAGAAGGAAAGAGAGGGGCTCACGGAGACCCAGAGAAGCTGCAAAAAGCTGGGGTATGGAGACACGTGCTTGGAGAGAGCGGGTGCCAGAGTACCTGGCTGGCTTGCTCTGGTGGAAGGGAGAAGGAGACTCCCAAATGCACTGAACCCCTTATCCTACTGCACTGAACCTCATTTCCAGCTGGAACACATATGGGAGGAGTTTGGACTGTGAAAAGGGAGAAATGCATGGAAATTTAGGGGAGTCACAAAAGGGCAGATGTCTGGTGGCATGCACAGCACTGTTCCTAAAAGACCAACTTCTGATTGTGCCGCTGGCTTTCACGAGTGGGTGGGAGACAAGGCTCCCAACTGAGCCACTTCTAACTCCACTAAACCCCAGTTTTGGGGGAGATTCTGGGGACCCAGATTCATATGGTCCCAGAGTGCAGGGGAGCCAGAAAGGCAGCGGTCTAGAGGCACTGTTCACGCATACAGGGACTGCTCCAGCAATTACCCAGAGACACATGAGACCCAGGGGCCATGTAGGGTGGGGCCGACTGGAAGGCGAGGTGATCCATTAAGCCCTGAGACTCCATCTCTCCCAAGCTCAACAGAGAGGCTTCCGCAGTTTGCAAGTCTTGTATCATAAGGCTGAATCCAACAAAGAAGTTCTCCCAGCATAATGAAAATGCGGAGACCAAGGAAGAGATCACAAACAAAAGAAATGGAGGAAAAGAAACCACTGGATATAGAGTTCAAAACCATGGTTATAAGGTTTTGCAATAATATCCTAGATAAGAAGGATAAATTTAGTGAGACACAAAAAGGAGATGAAAAAAGACCAACTAGAGATGAAAAAGGACCAACTAGAAATTAAACATACACTGACTGAAATAAAAAATATTATATAGGGACCTAATAGCAGACTAGAGGAAGGTAAGAATCAAGTCAAAAATTTGAAATATAAAGAATCAGAAAACACTCAACTAGAAAAGCAAGAAGAAAAAAAAGAAGCCAAAAATGTGACGATAATGTAAGGAGCCTCTGGGACAGCTTCAAGTGTACCAACATCGGAATTATGGCGGTGCCAGAAGAAGAGAGAGAGCAAGATACTGAAAACGTATTTGAAGAAATGACTGACTGAAAACTTTCCATGTCTGGTGAAAGAAATAGACTTACAAGTCCAGGAAGCACACAGAACCCCATATAAAAGGAATCCAAAGAGGACTATACCAAGACACATCATAATTAAAATATCAAGAACAAAAGACAAAGAGAGGATATTAAAAGCAGCAAGAGAAAACAATTAATTACCTACAAGGGAGCACCCATACGATTGTCAGCTGATTTCTCAACAGAAACTATGCAGGCCAGACGGGAGTGACAAGAAATATTCAATGTGATGAATAGCAAGAACCTACAACCAAGAATACTCTATCCAGCAAAGCTATCATTCAGAATTGTAGGGGAGATAAAGAGCTTCACAGATACGAAAAACTAAAGGAGTTCACCAACTTCAAACCAGTAATATATGAAATGTTGAAAGGTACTCTTTAAGAAGAGGAAGAAGAAAAAGGTAAAAAACAAAAAAATTATGAACAACAAATACATATCTATCAACAAGTGAATCTAAAAATTAAGTGAATTAAAAATTTGATCAACAGAATAAACTGGTGAATATAATAGAATCAGGAGCACAGAAAGGGGTGAAGTGGGTGCAGCGAGAGACTGGACAAAAGCTTACACCTATAGATGAGTCAATGGGGGGGAAGTAAAGATAGAGGGTGGGGTGGGAGCTGGGTGGATGGGAGCTATGGAGGGGAAAAAAGAGAAACAAATGTAATAATCTGAAAAATAAAGATTTAAATTAAAAAATAAAATAAAAGGCATTCAAATTGAAAAGGAAGAAGGAACACTGTCATTATTTGCAGATGATATGATACTGTATATAGAGTACCGTAAAGATTTCATCAAGAAATAACTAGAACTGATAAATCATTCAATAAAATAGCAGAATATAAAATAATCTCCAGAATTCAGTTGCATTTTTTAAAACCAGAAATGAACTATTAGAAAGGGAATCTAAAAAAACAAAACAAAAAACAAAAAACGATCCATTCACAATTGTTACAAAAAATACCTAGGAATAAGTTTGACCAAGGTTGTAAAACACCTACGATCAGAAAATAATAAGGCACTGAAAAAATAATTGAAGCAGATACAAATAAGTTGAAACATATACCATGTTCATTGATATAGAGTCATTAAAATGCCCTTACTACTCAAAGCAATCTATAGACTCATTGCAATTCCTATCAATATACCAATGGCATATTTCACAGAACTAGAACAAATATTTCAAAAGTGTATATGGAACCACAAAAGACCTAAAATAGCCACAGCACTCTTGAAAAAGAAGTATAAAGTTGGAATAATCACCTGACCTGACATTAATTATATTACAATGCCTTAATAATCAAAATATCATGGTAAGGGCAGGAAAACAAAAAAAAAAAAGATCAATGACATAGAATAGAGAGCCCATAAATAAACCCAACTTTTTATGTTCAATATTTGATAAAGGAAATAAGAACCTATAATGGGGAAAATATAATCTATTCAATAAATGGTGTTGGGAAAATTGGACATAAAAAATGAAGTTAGACCACCTTCTTACACCACATATAAGAATAAACAACAACAACAAAATGATTGAAGATTTAAATGCTTGATTTGAAACCATAAAAATCCGGGAAGAAAACAAAGTCAGTAAAATCTTAGACTTTTCTTGTACCAACATTTTTTCTGATATATCACCTTTGGCAAAGTAAACAAAAGAAAAATAAACAAATGGGACTACATTGAACTAAAAAGTTTTTTTCAAAGCAAAGGAAACCATCAACTAAATGAATGAAAAGACAGCCTACTGAATGGGAGAACACATGTGACAATGATGTAACAGATAAGGCCTTAATATATAAAACCTATAAAGAACACATAAATCTCAACATCAGAAAATCAAACAACCCAATTTAAAAATGGCCAAAGTACCTGAATATGGGGTATCCTCAAAAAATATATACACACCGCGAATGGTTATAAAGTCAGTATTTATTAACATACAGTTCATTTTCAAAATTAAGTGAGTTACCAGCTGTTAGTGTGTATACATTTTGGGGAACAACTATAGACACTTCTCTAAAAAAGACACACAAATGGCATATATCCCTAAGTGACCGCTTGGCCGGAAGCTATGACATTCATTGACCACCAGGGGCAGATGCTCAATGCAGGAGCTGCCCCCTGGTGGTCAATGTGCTCACACAGTGGGCTCACAGCTAGCAAGTGCAGCTGTGGCAGCACAAGCCTCTCCTACCTCCAAGGCAGCACTACCTCTACTGAGCAGCAGCAGCAGACACAGCTGGGCCATGATGAGTGGGAGTGGTTCAATGCTCGGCCAGGGCTTAGGCTCTTCCCCAGCTGCCTGCCACTTTGTGCACTCCTACATCCCTCAGGGCATGTAGAATTGCTGGTTCTGCCTGATCCCCGCAGGCCAGGCTGACATCCCCGAGGGGTCCTGGGATTGCGAGAGGGCACAGACCAGGCTGAGGGACCCTACTGGTGCATGAATTCATGCACTGGGCCTCTGGTAGACATATAAAAGGATGCTAAATGTCACTAATCAGCAGAAAAATGCAAATTAAAACCACAATGAGATGTCACTTTATACCCATCAGAATGACTATCGTTTAAAAAAATCAACAACTTGTCAAAGTGTGGATAAAAGCAAACTCTCATTCACTGATGGTGAGAATGCAAATTGGTGCACCCATGTGGAAAACAGTATGGGGCTACCTAAAAAAAAAAAAAAAGGAACTGCCTTATTACTCAGCGATTCCACTTCTGGGAATGTATTCAAATAAACCAGAAACACTAATTCAAAATAATATATGCACCTCTATGCTCATTGCAGCATTATTTACACCAACCAAGATTTGGAAGCAGCCCAACTGCCCATCAGTAGATGAGTAAGAAAAAAAGCTGTGGTGCATTTACACAATGGAGTACTATTCTGTCCTAAAAAATAAGGAAATCTGCCCTGGCCAGCATGTCTTAGTGGTTAGAGCATTGGCCTGTGCATTGAAGGGTTGTGGGTGGGATTCAAAGTCAAGAGTTCTTAGCTGGGTTACAAGTTCAATGCCTGCCCCAGTTGGGGAACATGTGGGAGACAACCAATCAATGTGCTTCTCTCTCACATCAATGTTTCTCTCTCTTTTCTCTCTCTATATCTCTCCCCACACCTTCCACTCTCTCTAAAACTCAATGGAAAAATCCTAATTCCTTGGGTGAGGATTTAAAAAAGGAAAGAAATCTTACCTTTTGTGACCATATAGATGGACTTGGAGAACACTATGCTAAGTAAAATAAGCCAGTCAGAGAAAAACAAGTACCATATAATTTCACGTATATGTGGAATCTAATGAACAAAATAAACTAACAAACAAATTGGAAACATACTCATGCATACAGAGAACAGACTGATAGCTGTCAGAGGAAAGGGGATGGAAGTAGGTGAAAGGGTGAAGGGATTAAGCAAATAAAAAAAGAAATTCTCATGGACACAGGTAACAATATGAGATTACCAGCAGAAAGGCATTGGGGAGGTAGAAAAGGGTGAATGGGGCATAAATAGTAATGGAAGGAGACTGGACTTGGGGTAGTAAACAGACAGTATAATATACAGATGTTGTCTTATAGAACTGTGTACCTTAAACCTATATAACTGTATTAACCAATGTCACCCAAAATAATTCAATCTAAAAAGACGATGGTATCTTCATTAGAATTAAGAAATAAATCAATTATACACAATACCAGAGGCCTGATGCACAAAATTCATACATGGGGGGTGGTGTGTCCCTCAGCCCAGCTTTCACCTTCTCCAATCTGAGATCCCACTGGGATCAGGCCTAAATGGGTAGTTGGACACCCTTCCCAAAATCCAGGAATGCTGGTTCCCAACCACTCACCTGCATGCCTGCTTGCCTGATTGCCCCTAACTACTTCTCCCTGCCAGTCTGATCACCCCCTAACCACTCCCCTGCAAGCCTTATCAATGCCTAACTGCTCCCCTGCTGGCCCGTTGCCCCTAACTGCTCTGCCCTGCAGGTCCGGTAGTCCCCAGTTGCCCTCCCCAACTGGCCTGTTAACCTCTAACTTCCCTCCCTTGCCAGCCTGGTCACCCTTAACTGCCCTCCCCTGCTGGCCTAGTCACCCTTAACTGTTCTCCCCTGCAAGCCTGGTCCCCCTCCCGCTGCCTCCCCTCCCTATAACTGCCCTCCCTTACAGGCTTGGTCATCCCCACTGCCTTCCCCTGCTGGCCTGGTCACCCCTAATTGTCCTCTCTTGCAGGCCTAGTCCCCCCCAACTGCCCTCTTCTGCAGGCCTGGTTGCCCCCAACTGCCCTCCTCTGCAGGCCTGGACCCCCCCTAACTGTCCTCCACTGCTGGCCTGGTTGCCCCCAACTGCTCTCCCCTGCTGGCCTGGCTGCTCCTACTGGCCTGATCATCCACAACTGCCCTCCCTTGCAGGCCATCTTGTGTCAGTCATCTTGTGTCCACATGGGGGCAGCCATCTTGTGTGTTGGAGTGATAGTCAATTTTCATATTACCTATTTATTATATAGGATAATATATAATAAATAGGGAAAACATATATACTCAAAAAATGGTTCTGGGATAACTGGATATCCTTATGGTAGAAACTGAGCCTCAATCCCTATTTCATACAAAAGTATTTGAAATGGATCATTGATAAAAACACCAAAGCTAAAAGACACAGTTAATTGTTAGAGAAGTATATAGCATAACATTGTTAATGATTTGAAGTCAGGCAAATATTATTTAGACAGGGTAAATAAAGAAACAATCACAATAGAAAAAAATTGTTAAATAAGATTTCATCAAAATGTAAAATGTCTACTTACCAAAAGACATCATTATGACTATGATTATGCAGGCCAGAAAATGGAAAAACTTATTCATAATATATATACCTGACACAACTGATAGCTAGGACATAAAAGAAATTCTTATAGCTCAACAATAAAGAAAAAAATTACCAAATGGAAATACAGGCACAGAATTTGAAGAGACACTTCACAAAAGAAGGTATACAAATGGCAAAAAGGATATGGAAAATTAATCAACATCATTAGTTATTAGCTAAATGCAAATTAAAAGCAAAGTGAGAGATAGTTCTATATACTCAGTTAAGTAAAAACATAAAAAGTCCAACAACATAAAATATTGCAGAGACTGTGGAACAATTCGAATTATACATAGTTGATAATGTAAAATGGCACAACCATTTTGAGAAAACTGTGGCAGGACTTTTTTCTTTTAATGAGGTTAAGCATACACTCCCCCTATGACCCAATAATTCCACTCTTACATATATATCCAAGAGAAATAAAAATGTAGGTCCACAAAATGGCTTGTAATGAAATGTTCTTTTAAGTTTTACACATGATATCCAGATAATTTAAAGAGGATAGTTGTGTATCATTATCTTTGATAAATTCATACAATGGAATGACTCAGCCATTAAAGGAATGAAATATTAATTAAACTCTAGAAATAGAACACTGAGTGAAAGTCTTACACAAAAAGTATCTATTGTATGGTACTACTTAATACAAAATACTAAACCAGGCAAAATGATTCTGTGGTGAAAAAATTAGATCAAAGATCAAAGAATGCCTAGGATATGTGTGAAAATTAACTGGGAAGTTGACAAGAGGGAACTTTCTGGGGATGAGGTTAATGATATATATAATATGTTAAGGAAATGGGTTACACAGGTGTACATGAATTTGTCAAAACTCAGTGAATGCACATTTGAGATATATTCATTTCAATTTATATAATTTTACATCAAAAGAAAAGTATGTAAACAAATATTAAATGTATACTAATAATATATGTGTTGAAGTATTAGGGGGAAATGAACTGATTTCTGCAATTGTTTTTCTTTAACAGCTTATCAGGCCATGATTTCTGTATAGTTAAATGGTTTTTAGTATATACTCAGAGTTTTGCAACCATCATCTCAATTGACCTTAGAATATTTTCATTATCCTAAAAAGAAAACTTGTTCACATTTGTCACTCCCTATTTTCTTCCAATATCCTCCCAGCCCTGAAGAACCACTAATCTACTTTCTGTCTTTATAGATTTGCTTATTCTGTATATCCTATCTAATAAAAGAATAATATGCAAACTGACCATCACTCCAACACACATGATGTCCGCCCCCACATGGTCAAAGATGGCTGCCACAAGATAGCTGGCAGGGGAGGGCAGTTGTGGGTGATCAGGCCAGCAGGGAGGGCAGATGGGAAGGACCAAGCCTGAAAGGGAGGGCAGTTGGAGGCATCCAGGCTGGCAAGGGAGGGCAGTTAGGGGTGATCAGGCCAGCAGGGGAGGGCATTTAGGGACAATCAGGCTGGCAGGGGAGCAATTAGGCATCAATCAGGCTGGCAGAGGAGTGGTTAAGGGGTGATCAGGCTGGCAGGCAGAAGCAGTTATGGGCAATCAGGCAGGCAGGCAGGCAAGCAGTTGGGAGCCAATAGTATTGGATTGTCAGAGGGGTCCCAGATTGGAGAGGGTGCAGACTGGGCTGAGGAACACACAACTCCCATTGCATGAATTTTGTGCACTGGGCCTCTATTTTCATATAAAAGATTCATTTTTAAATAAATTTTGTATATGGCAAAAGTAGAGATCCAACCTTATTATTTTGCATGCAGACACAATACCATTTGTTGAAAAGCCTATTCTTTTCTCCATCTAATTGTGTTGTCACCTATGTCAAAAATCAATTGATTATATAAATAAGGGTTTATTTCTGAACTCTTAATTTTATTCCATTGATCCATATGTTATTCCTTATGTCAATATTACACAGTCTTTTTTATATTTTATTGAATTTTTACAGAGAGGAAGGGAGAGGGATGGAGAGCTAGAAACATCAATGAGAGAGAGACATTGATCAGCCGCCTCCTACACGCCCCACCCTGGAGACGTGGCCGCAACCAAGGTACATGCCCCCGACCGGAATCGAACCTGGGACCCTTCAGTCTGCAGGCTGACGCTCTATCCACTGAGCCAAACCAGTTTGGGCAATATTACACAGTCTTGATTACTGTTAACTTAATAGTAAGTTTGAAATTGGCAAGTGTGAGTCCTCAAGCTGATCTTCTTTTTTACGATTGTTTTGGATAGTCTGAGTCTCTTGCATTTCCATATGAATTTTAGGTCAACTTCTCAATTTCTTCAAAGAAGCCCACAGTTATTTTTATGGCTATTGCACTGAATCCTTAAATCAATTAGGGAAGTATTGTCATCGTAATATTAATTCTTCTGATGCATGATGTCCAAAATTTTCTTTTAAATAAAAAATAAAATTAATATGCAATAATGAATAGATAATGGAATTGATAAGTTGACACATAGATAAAACAAATATAGCAAAATTTAATAGTAAAATCTAAGCAGTTCTTACTGTAAAACTTTTTTATCATTGCTCCAGTTCTACCACCAAAATAATGTTTACTTCAATTTTTCCATATTGCCTACTACCAGCTACTCTGGCTCTTACACTCAACTCACTTGTAAATAATACCTACCAAATTTGCAACCATGCTTACTACATGGATATCTGGACTAACAAACCATCTACTTCTGAAACCTGCCCCACATACTGGTTTTAGTCTATACTTTCTAGGTCCTGCCCATATTCATCAATGGTCTAGATGCAAAAAATCAAAGGTGATACTTCAATTTTCACCACTGTAGGAACTCCAGTTTCTTCTTCCTTGGTTTTCTAACTCTCAAATAATCAAAGGAAAAAGAAGGAAACACAAATAATCCAGCAAGACGTTGATGACTGCTTAATATGGGGAAAAAGAAGACAAGTAGAATTCTTTCTATAAATTTTCAAAGTACCAAATACCTAAATTACAAAAAGCACTAAGATATTTAATGTCCCAAACAGGTTGTAGTAATATATAACTGAATGTTCATTTACAAAACTATGTCATGGCTCAAGGTAACTTTCTCACACTACTTCAGTTCCATAACTATCACAGCAAATAGCTTTCTGATTAGGACCATTCTGACTAAAAGTAAATAAATTTTATGTATAATTTCACAACAATTAGAGTGTATGCAATAATAAGCACAGGAAATAAAGACACAAGGTGATACAACTGTCCGACAGGTAGTTGCCTAAGCTCATTCACAAACTAAGTGACTTGCCCTGTACTGCTTTCATACCTAAATATGCATTATTCAATTTGGTACCTTGGCATAACATCAAACAGCTATAAGAAATACAATGAAAAAAGAAGTGATAAGGCAAAACAATTTTTAAATAAGTGACATCTATTCCAGGTGAAAGAAATTATTCAGATGTGTATTTAAAGGGTCCTGATGATTGGTGAAAAAGGAGGAGAGTGATGGGTTAGAAACAATGGGAACTAATCAGTCTTATATACTAGAAAGCAGCAGTTCTCAAAATTTCCTTTGGTATTAGTCATCTGTGAAACTTGTTAAAAATGCTGATCCCAGGTTCAATGGCTCAGAATTTCATTATGTTTGAAGTGGAGTTCAGGACTGTATTTAGTAAGTATCTCAAGTGACACAACTGTGGGTACTCTTCTGATTACACATTATGAAATACTGAGCTGGAGAAATTGGGCAAATAAGATGATACTCTTTTCTTTCATTTTTGTCTTCATATTATCATGGCCTCACTATTTGTCCCTAGCATCATTTAATCCAAAATTATCTGACAATAAGATTTTTTATTTTTAATGTTTTTATTTATTTCAGAGAGGAAGGGAGACAGAGATAGAAACACTGATGATGAGAGAGAATGATTGATCAGCTGCCTCCTGCATGACCCACACTGGGGATTGAGCCTGCAACCCAGGCATGTGCCCTGACTAGGAATCGTATCGTGACTTCCTGGTTCATGGTTGATGCTCAACCACTGAGTCATGATGGCCGGATGACAAGATATTTTAGGTACAGATGCTTATAGGAACATCCTAAAATCACATAAATTTGTAAGTTAGGAAAAAACAACAACAACAATCCTCACTCTATGCCCAATACCCTTAGAATTTTTCTCTAATCATTTCTTTTTCAGTTTGTTTTTTTTTTCTCCCAACGACCTGTCATCCTTCCTTAGTTGTCTGGTCCCCACTCCTCTTGCTATACTCACCCCTCACAGTTGATATGAAACAGCCCAAATAAATAGACATAATTATTATATATCTTTCTTTCCACAATTTTATTGGAAGAAAGGGCTAATACTAGGTCTCTGTCTATACACAGGCACCTTTTATTTTCATTTTTAGGAGATGGAGAGAGCAAGAGTGAGAGCGAGAGAGAGAGAACTACTAACATCTATGGGTCCTGACAGGGAATCAAATGGCAACTTAGGCATGTGCCCTGACTGGGAATTGAACTACAACCTTCCACATCTATGGATCCCGATTGGGGATTAAATAGCAACCTAGGTATGTGCCCTAACTTGGAATTGAACTCACAACCTTCCACATCTATGGGTCCCGACTGGGGATCAAATGGCAACTTAGGTATGTGCGCTGACTGGGAATTGAACTCACAACCTTCTGGTGCACAAGGATGATGCTCCAATCAACTGACTCACATTGGCCAGGGCAACATTCACCTTTTTAAAAGTCCTGTAATTTTTGACCTTCTAAAACTTATAAGCTGTCACATACCTTTGTTAAAGGTGAAATAAGCAGTTAAACAGTTTAGGTAGCACTTCTAAACTGTCACCCACTTATTTTTACAGATATCTGATGAAGTATCCATGCATTTCTCCCAGTATGTTTTTTTAATTAATTTTTTAATTAATTTTTTATACATATCTCCCCATTGCCCCCCTCCCTCCCAGGCATACCCCAACCCCCCAGTGTCTATATTCATTGGTTATGATTATACACATAGATACAAGTCCTTTGATTGATCTCTTATCTACCTCACCTAACTTTAATCTTCCTGCTGTAATTTCACAGTCTGTTCGAAGCTTTACTGTCTCTGATCTATCCTTTTGTTCATCAGTTTATAATGTTCTTTATTAGACACAGAGCAATAAAGATTATTTCTTAATTGGCCTGGAAAACTGGTGCAATCACAATAGATTACACGTTCTAAAGTTTTTACTTTATTCTATTTTTGGTTACATTAACCAGATTTAGTGGCTTCTTTTAAGTAGTTCTCTCATTTTCCTTACCCTTCCCAAACAACTTTAGAAAACCAAGCCAAATTCTCTCTGTGTCTCCTGACACTGGTCAGCCTTCCATGCTCTAAATCAAAGGGGAAAACGTGCATTTTGTTGTGAAGATTATTATTTCTTTAAGCCTTTGAAGACAAAGAAAAAAACAAACTTGGACTTATTTCCAAAGAGCGTAAATGTCTCCTTAATCATTTGGCAAATTCCATAGGAACTTGAAATGCTACACCTACTCAGACATCACTAATGGTTTGGTGTTAGGGAGAGGGATCTCATATGTGAATATCACTAGAATTTTAATTACCATATAGTATTATAGTGATTTCTCAAATGTGCCTGTTATAGCTTAAGAAATCCCTTATTTTTTTAATTCCCAAGAACAAACACAGTTCAGGTTTTTTCTTTCCTTTTTAATTATAAAGTGACATTCTCAGTCTAGAAAAAATATATAAAAATACCAAAAACTATTTAAAAAATATCCCCAATCTCCCAATATTTGTTAAATAGCTAAAATTGGATTGCACTGATGTGTTAATGTATCAAATACTATCAATCTGTCTGTCCTTCTCAGTGTAAATGTGCATTTATATGTGTATCTGTGTGTGTGTGTGTGTATTATGCATATATATTATGGACCTAATATATATAATATGGTTTATTACATAATATAATACAATAGTGTATTTAGTACATTAAGTATATATCATCTACCTAATAAAAGAGTAACTTGTTGCCGAGACCGGTTTGGCTCAGTGGATAGAGCGTCGGCTTGTGGACGGAAAGGTCCCAGGTTCGATTCCGGGCGGGGGCATGTACCTTGCTTGTGGGCACATCTCCACTGTGGGGCGTGCAGGAGTTGGCTGATCGATGTCTCTCTCTTATCGATGTTTCTGACTTTCTCTCTCTCTCCCTTCCTCTCTGTAAGAAATCAATAAAATATATTTAAAAAAAAGAGTAACTTGCTAATTGACTATAACCTTTGTGATGCCCACCAGCCAATCAGGAGTGAGTCTGCAAATTAACCCAACAAAGATGGTGGATTAATTTGCATATGCAGGTGCCAAGCGGATGGGAGCAGGGCAGGATGCTTGTGTCATCACCATGGTGACAACACATGCATTCTGCACCACCCCTGCCCAGCCACTCCAGCCCAGAGGTCTGGAAAGGCATCTCCGGGCAGGAGTGGAAAGGCAGCTCCGGCCAGAGCGAAGGGGGTGCCAGCAGCCAGGGGAAGGAAGGTCCATTCTTGCATGAATCTTCATGCATCAGGCCTCTAGTTTATACTAATAATAGAGGAATATGCAAATTGTCCAGGATGACAACACAGTAATGACCGATCATCAGGTTGCATGCGCAGCAGGCATGGGTGGGTGGGGATTTGCAGTATCGCGGATAGGACCACAGCAGGGACCTCCACATGCCTGCACAGGATGAAGGCCTGATCAGCAGCCACTGCTGCTGCTGTGAGGCCAGGAGAAAGAGGCAGGGCCTGATCAGCAGCCTCCATGGCTGCTGCATCATGGGCCCAGGTCAGGGTTCATACAGGAGGCAACAAATTGATGTGTCCTTCTCATATTGATGTTTCTCTTTGTCTTTCCCTCTCTGTCAGCAGGTGCAAGGGACAGCTGCTGCCCTGATTGCCCCTCAAGAGCAGGGGGAGGTAGAGAATCTCTCAGGGGTGATTGGGGCTGGCAGCCACTGCTCACACACACTGACAGCACTAAGTGATTGGGGCTAGCACTGAGCACCAGTACCAGCTGCAAGCAGTAGCTCTGGCACTGGCAGTGGGTGTGACTGGGGCCAGTGCCAACAGCAGGTGCAAGCAACGAGTGGGACTGTGGCGTGTGGGAGCCAAGAATTTTCAGTAACCACCAGAGGCTTGCCCCGATGACAGTGACTGGTGCCCCACCTTGGTCTGGTGCCATCACTCACCTGCTCCACCATCCCACTGTGGCCAAGCCCATCCTGTTCCACACTCTGCTGCCTGATGCCAATGCCTGCCATGTTCCATGCATGCCACCTGGTGGTCAGCACACATCATAGCGACCGGTTGTTCTGTTGTTCTGCCATTTGGTCCATTTGCATATTAGCTTTTTATTATATAGGATTATTTATAAATTCTCATACACATAGACAGGTCTTATAAAAAAAGAACATCATAATCAAATTGGCAATCATTTACTTTCAAATGAAAATATTAAACTTTTTTTAAGTGAAAAATTAATACCAATGCTATAAACACTTTTAGAAAATGTAGGAAGAAAATCACTCATTTGAAGGCCTCTATTACATTGATACAAAAGCTAGGCAAATAAATTATAAGAAAACATGCAGTATTCATTCCCTTATCTGCAGTTTTGCTTTCCATGGTTTCAGTTACCTGAGATCAATTGCAGTTGGACAATTTTAAGTGGAAAATTCCAGAAACAAACAACTCACAATTTTTAAATTGCATGCCATTCTGGGTAGTGGGATGAAATCTCATGCCATCCTCACTCTATCCAGCCCAAGATGTAAATAATTTATTTGTCCAGAATACACATGCTCTATACAGCTACTTGCCCATTAATCACTTATTGGATGTCATAGTTATCAGACTGACTGTCAATGTATAGCAGTATTTGTGTTCAAGTAATCAAGTAACCCTTATTTTACTTAATAATGGTCCCAAGGTGCAAGAGCAATGATTCTGGCAATTCAGTATGCCACAGAAATGTCTTACTGTGCTTCCTTTAAGTGAAAAGATGCTAGTTCTTGACTTAACAAGTCATTTTATCATCTCACAAAGAAGGGTAACCACAATATATTAAGATATTGAGAGAGAGAGAGATACAGTTTCACATAAATTTTATTACACTATTTTGCTATGATTTTCAATTTTGTTATTATTATTGTTAATCTGTTATTGTGCCTAATTTATAAAATTAAGTTTATCATAGATATGTATGCATTGGGAAAAATATAGCATGTATAGAATTTGGTATCATATGCTGTTTCAGACATCCAATGGGGGCCTTGAAATGTATCCCTCATAAATTAAGGGGGACTAATATGCAAAAGAAAATCCTTCAAGAACAAAGATGCAAAAATAGTTAATATAATATTACCAAACTGACTACATTGTGTGTGCATGTGTATGTGTGTGCATTTGTGTGTGTGTGTATGTGTGTGTATGTGCAATATTACAACTTGGTTAAATAGTAGTGGTTAATTTTGAAAATGCAACATTGGCTTAATAATAAAAATAAATACAATATGATTCATTAACAGATTAAAGGAATCTGTTACATGTAAAATTACATATAAATTGGACAAAATTCAACATCATTCATAATAAAAATAGTCGCCAGCCTAGTCGGCATGGTTCAGTGGTTGAGGCTTAATCCATGAACCAGGAGGTCATACTTCCATTCCCAGTCAGGGAACATGCTCTGGTTTCTGACTTAATCCCCAGTAGGGAGAGATAATTCTCTTTCATCATTGATGTTTCTATCTCTCCCTCTCCCTTCCTTTCTGAAATCAATAAAAATGTATGTTTTTAAAAAATGATCTGCAAACTAAAAGTACAAGGGAATTTCTTCAACATAATAATTTGCACTGAAAAATTTGCATTCATTATACTTAATAATGAAGCACTGAAGAATTTTCTTCTTATAATTGGGGACAGACATAAATTTTCTCTCATAATTTCTATTCAACACTGTGCCATTGTGCCTAGCCATTGCATAAGAAAAAAAAGGTAAAATGAGCCCTGACTGGTGTGTTTAGTGGTTAAAGTGTCTGCCAGCACACCAGCAGATTGCAGATTTGATTCCTGATTAAGGGAATATAACTGGTTTGCAGGTTCACTCCCTGGGTCCCCCTGGCCAAGGCAAGTGCAGGAGGCAACTAAGGTCAATGTGTCTCTCTCAACACACACACACTCTCTCTCTTTCTTTCTCTCTCTTGCTTCTTCCTTCCCTTCCTCCTCCCTCCATTCCACTCTCTCTGAAAAGCAATGGAAAAAATATCCTCTAGTGAGAATTAAGAAAAAAAAAAGGTAAAATGATTGAAAAGGGAAAAGTAAAATTATTTTATTTGAAGACTAGAGGCCTGGTGCATGAAATTCATGCACTTGGGGATCCCCCAGCCCAGCCTGCATCCTCTCACAGTCCAGGACCACTCAGGGGATGTCCACCTGCTGGCAGTTGTACATCCCTCCCACAGTCTGGGACCCCTCTGCCCACCTGCTTGCTGCTCCTTAGCACTGCTGCAGTGGTGGGAGAGGCTCCTGCCACCATTTTTATGCTCATCAGCCATGAGCAGAGCTCCCCATGTGGGAGTGCACTGACCGTCAGGGGACAGCTTCTGAGCATTGAGTGTTTGCCCCCTGGTGGTCAGTGCACATCATAGTGACTAGTTGTTCTGGTCATTCTGCTGTAAAGGTCACTTAGCTTTTATTATATACAGTGGTACCTCGAGAGACGAGTTTAATTTGTTCCGTAACCTTGAGGCGTGGGAAACTATGAGACGCTCGAGTCAAGGTAAACTGGTGGGTCGTGTGCAGCCGGCCGATACACGTCATTACTCCTATCTCAAATGTTGCTCATATTTCAAAGCAAAAATCGCTTGCTCGACAGCCCGTATCTCAAAAATCTCGTATGTTAGGGCACTCGTATCTCGAGGTACCACTGCAGATGGTGTGATTGACAAATGTAGAAAATTCCAAGTCATCTTTAAAAGAACTATGAAATCTAAATAAGTGAATTTTGTAATATCACAGTATAAATAGTAATTATATAACAATCAAAATAATACTAAATTAATTATAAAATAAAAATTTAAATAATATTTACAATGACATCTAAAATCATGAATTACTTAATAAGAATGCAAGACTTATATAGAAAAAGTAATAAAAGATTGCTTAGAAAAATTAGAAGGTTCTTAAATAAATGGAAATATATGCTAGTTTATGTATTAGAATCTAAATATTGCTATCAATTTTTCCATAATTTGTAGAAATGGACAAAGAGGAGGAAAGTTGTATACTTAACTCTACCTGATTTTAAGACTCACTATAATGCTACCACAAGAAAGACAGTGTGATATCGGTGAATGAATAGGCCAGTGAAACAAAATGGAGAATCCAAAATCAGACACACACAAATAAATTCAAATAGAACCAGAAAATTTCATTGGGAAAATAAATCTCTCCAGTGAATTTTGATGAAATAACAGATATTCATATTTAAAAAATATATATTTTATTGATTTCTTACAGAGAGGAAGGGAGAGTCATAGAGAGTTAGGAACATCAATGAGAGAGAAACATTGCTCAGCTGCCTCCTGCATACCTCCTACTGGGGATGTGCCCACAATTAAGGTACATGCCCTTAACCAGAATCAAACCTGGGAATTGTCAGTCTACAGGCCAATGCTTTATCCACTAAGTCAAACTGGGTAGGGCAAGATATTCATATTTTTAAAACAAAATGTCAGTTCCTCTTTCATATCATGCAAAAATTACTTGAAGATCAATAATGCCTCTACATATAAAAGATAAAATTTTAAAGCTCATAGAAATAAATTGGAACTATCTTTATGACCTTAGTATAAGATGCAATTTGTTGGACAAGATACAGAAAATACAAAAAGAAAAGAAAAATAATAAGTTAGATTTCATTAAAAATAAAAACTTCTGCCAAGACCAGTTTGGCTCAGTGGACAGAGCATCGGCTTGCGGACTGAAAGGTCCCAGGTTCGATTCTGGTTGGGGGCATGTACCTTGCTTGCAGGCACATCTCCACAGTGGGGCGTGCAGGAGGCGGCTGATCGATGTCTCTCTCTCATCGATGTTTCTGACTTTCTATCTCTCTCCCTTCCTCTCTGTAAAAAATCAATAAAAATATATTAAAAAAATAAAAACTGAAAACTTCTCATCAAAAACAGCATTGTTTAATCACTAGGCTGTACACTTGAAACTAATATAAAGTAAGATTGTTAACTGTAATTGAAAATAATAATAATAATAAAAAAAGAACTTTGCATAGGCAGGCAACAGATTGGAAGAAAACTTTACCAAAACATATATATATATACTAGAGGCCTGGTGCAAAAATTCATGCACAGGTGGGGTCCTTGGCCTGGCTGGTGATCGAAGCTGATCAGCACCATTTCTCCCAGTCCTAATTGGGGCTGATGGGGGCTGGCCAGGGAGGAACTGTGGGAGGTTGGCTGGCTCATCAGGCAGGTACAGCAGGAGGGCTCCAGGACATGCCCAGCCCTCACCCAGTCCCAATCCAACAGACCCCAGCAGCAAGCTAACATACTGATCAGAACATCTGCTCCCTGGTGGTCTGTGTGCATCATAGCAACTGGTTGAGCATTTGACCGAATGGTCAAACAATTGGTTAGACACTTAAGCATATTACATTTTTTACAATGATATCTAAAATCATGAATTACTTAATGAGAATGCAACAACTATATAGAAAAAGTGGCATGGTGCATGAATTTGTGCACCAGTGGGGGGTGCCTTGGCCTGGCCTGCGGGATTGGGCTGAACAACAACTCTCCAACATCCCACAAGGGGTTCTGGATTGTGAGGGGGCACAGACCAGGTCAAGAGACCCCACCGGTGCACAAATGGGGGATGTGGAGGGATGCCAGAAGTTGGCCACCTGGGGAGGGACTGCAGGAAGGCTCCAGGGCATGTCCAGCCCATCTCGCTCAGTCCTGATCTGCTGGACCCCGGCAGTAAGCTAATCTACTGGTCAGAGCGTCTGCCACCTGGTGGTCAGTGCACATCATAATGACTGCTCAACCAGTTGACTATCTGCCTCCTGGTGGTCAGTGAACATCATAGCGAGTTGTCAACCAGTCTGCTGTCTGCCCCCTGGTGGTCGTGCATGTCATAGTGAGCAGTTGAATGACCTTAACATATCATTAGCATATTACACTTTGGTTGAACAACTGAGTGGATTCTTAGCATATTAGGTTTTTATTATATAGGTATAATAAAAGATTGTTATCCACATATACAAAGAACAACTATAACTCAACATTAAATGTAGTTTTTAGCTTGGAGATGTAGAAAACTAAAAATATGTCACTCCTATCATTGGCTACATTAACAATTTACAGTATACCTGGGCAGTTATGCAAAGGTTCCCTGAGGTCCCTTCTTATTTCTCCCAAGTACTACACCAAGATTTAAGCACCCTCAAATTCCCCACGGGAAATAAACCTTTTTAAAATATGTAGATGACCTCTTGTACTCAGTTACCAAAGAGGTGTTCATAAAAGATTCCATTTATTGACTGCAACAGATATCTGGAAAAGGAAACAATTCTCTAAGGAAAAATTACAATTATCTTTAGATACTGTTCATTACCTAGGACATGATCTAATCTCTGAAGGAATTCAGCTGTCTCCAAAAGGAATTAAGGTAATCCAGAAATTTCCTACATACACAACTAAGTGGCAGCTTTGTAGATTTCTAGGCATGGCTGGTTATTACAGACTATATGTTTCTAATTTTCTTCTATTAGCTTCCCTGCTCAATTAAATTACTAAAATTTTAGTCCCTGAACCACATCCCTAAGGAGATAAAACATGACCAGGCTCTTATATGACTAAAACAATCGCTGCAAACTTGTGCGTGAGGCAAGTGGAGTCAGAGACTAGACCGGAGGCCAAACTTGGGATCTGACAAGATGGCTGGGCTTCCCTGCAGGATTATCAAGGAAACCTAGCATTTGCTGGCAGAAACAGTTCCCAGCATTAAAGCCTGTTATTTTCATGTGGTCATTGCTAGCCATCAGGATTCCCCCTTTGAGGGAAGGACTTTTAAATTTGAACTATTCCTTCCAGAAGAATACCCAATCAATGACCTTCTGGGACACCTTCTGGAGGTCTTTCCAGACAAAGCCACGGTGGCAGGGCTGAGGCAGAGGCAGCTGGGGGTGATTAGACTAGCAGGGGGGCAATGGGGGTGGTCAGGTCTTCAGGGGGGGCAGTTGGGAGTGAGCAGGCTGGCAGGGAGTGGCAGTTGGGGGCAAGCAGACCAGAGGGGGACTCAGTTGGGAGCAAGCAGGGGATACTGTTGGGGGTAATCAGGACAGAATGCAGAGTGATTAAGGACAATCAGGTAGGCAGGTAGGTGAGTCTTTAGGAGCCAGCATTCCTGGATTGGGAGAGGGATGTCCGACTGCCGGTTTAGGCCCAATCCCGCAGAGATCCCTGTGTAATCAGGCCTAAGCTAGCAGTCAGACATCCTCCAAGGGGTCCCAGATTGGAGAGGGTGCAGTCTGGGCTGAGGAAAAACCCCTCCCCCGCCCCCAGCAAACACGAATTTCATGCATGGGGCCTCTAGTTAGTTACAGAACAAAAGCCCAGACATCTTCAGTCCTTTGGTGGTTAAATGCACATTAGCAAATATATGTCTTGTCCTGATTCACTGTTATAAAGCATGAGCAGAGGCTAGAAGTACCATCTGGACTATTGTAAAACGTTTAAAAGCAATCACCCCTCTCTGCTTTTATTCATTTCCCCCCATCATGGTTTAAGTATAAAGCACTGTGAATGAAGGTAGTTGACTGCATTAGCTGCAGGGGTGTAGGTGTTCTTTTTGTTTTGTTTTTTGAGGGAGTAACTAGTTTAATTTTAATTTTATGGGCTCCTTTCTCTTTTTTATGGTGATCTCATTGTATTGGCTAAAAGCAGCTAACCAGTTCTTTCGAATATGCTCTCTAGCCAAGTCTGACTTTATTTATTTATTTTAATTTTTTTAAATTAATGTATTACATGTAAACATATCTCCCCATTGCCCCACTCCTCCCAGGCATACCCTAACCCTCCAGTGTCTTGTGTTCATTGGTTATGCTTATATGCATGCATACTAATCCTTTGGTTGATCTCTTATCTACCCCACCTCTTCCTAACTTTCCCACTATATTTTGACAGTCTGTTTGATGTTTTACTGCCTATCTATCCTTTTGTTCATCAGTTTATAATGTTATTTATTATCCATAAATGAGTGAGATCATGTGGTGTTTTTCTTTCATTGACCAGCTTATTTCACTTAGCATGATGCTCTCCAGTTCCATCCAGGTTGCTGCAAATGGTAAGAATTCCTTCTTTTTTACTTTATTTAGATGCTGTAAGTGGACAAGCTTGATTTTTTAAATCAAAATGGGAACATTAAACAAACACACACAAAAAAAAAACAAAATAAACAAACACCATGGCCCTCACAAATAACATTGTGACTTTGCTGTCAAATGTAGAATCCCCTTTTCAAGAAAAGCTTGTGACCATTTTGTATGGCTTATCTGGAAACTTTGTAAATCTTAAGTTTTAGTAAAATATTTTTTGTTATTCTACTTTGCCTTTGTACAGTTTATTTTATTGTTTATTTCATTTTCCCAATGTGACAATCATATTTAAAAATTAAAACTAGTGAAATATTCTGTTTTGGTCTTCGCTATCTAACAAGTTGAATGGTAAGAAGTGGATTATACCAGTTTCTTTTCATTGATGAAAATTTGTGTTATGATGTCACTGAATGGAGTATTTTTAAGTTGTTCCTGAACATGCATAAAACATCCATATCTTAACCTTTTTTACCCCCTTGAAATTTGAAGTAAATGCATTTGTGTTGTTTAATTAGCTAGATGAGCATTGGTGTCTTGCCAAAATATTTGAAAATTACTGTACATGAGAGTCCCAGCAAAGCAGCAGTGTGACTGATTTTGTATAGGACTTTCCCATGTTGAACAACATTTGTGACAGGCATTTGGTTCTTGTCTGAAAATCCAGGTAATCACTGAAGGGCATTATTAGCAAGCACCAATCTTATCAGCATTTGGGTTTTGCTGTGACATTTGAGTGTTCCTTAAAGACCCAATGAGCAAATCTCAACCTACTATTTTGCATAAGTGTCATCAGAAAGGCTTCTTGATTTGAGACTGTCAAATTCTCAGTTATTTACTCTGATATTTAACCCTCTAGTACTTGGTAAAGGAGCTGCTTTTATTATTTAATTTGATATTCAGTAATAGGCTATCAATTAAAATTAAAGGGGAAATCAGGAGCTTCTCAGACAAAAAAACAGCTAAGGAAGTTTATCACTACCAAGCCAGCAATGCAAAAAATGTTAAAGGGAATGCTAAAAGAAAAAATAGAAAGGGAGGGAGGAACACTAGCATAAAGAATAGAAATAGCTACAAACAAGTACCTATCAATAATAACATTAAATGTAAATGGATTAAATGCTCCAATCAAAAGACATCAAGTGACTGAATGGATAAAAAAACATGACCCATATACATACTGTCTACAGAGACACACCTCAGAACAAGGGACTCTCATAAAATGAAAGTGATGGGATGGAAAACTATCTTTCAGGCAAATGGAAATGAAGAAAAGCTAGGGTAGCAATACTTGTATCTGATAAAATGGACCTCAAAGTGAAGATCATAACAAGAGATAAGAAAGGCCACTTCATAATTCTAAAGGGATTGATACAAAAGGATAACTCTGGTATACACATATGCACCCAATGCAGGAGCAACCAAATACATAAAAGAAAAAACTTCTGGAAGATATCAGGGGAGAGACTGACAGCAATACATTCATAGTATCCCATTAACATCACTGGATAAAATCTCTAGACAAAAATCAGGAAAGAAAAACAATATTAAACAACTACCTAGATCAGATAGACTTAATAGACATCTTTAGAAAATTCTACTCCAAAGCTACAGAATATACATTCTTCTCAAGCACACATAGGACATTTTCAGAGATAGACCACATATTGGGGCATGGGAAAAGTCTCTCTAATTTCAAGAAGATTGAAATCATATCAAGCATCTTCTTAGATCACAATGGCATAAAATTAGAAATCAACTACAATAAAAATCATAAAAATTCAAACACTTAACCCTTGCCAGTTTGGCACAGTGAATAGAGTGTTGGCTTGGGGACTGAAGGGTCTCGGGTTCAATTCTGATCAAGGATACATGCCTTGGTTGCAGGCTTGATCCTTGGCATGTGCATAAGGCAGCTGATCAATGATTCTCTTTCATCATTGATGCTTCTATCTCTCTCTCCCTCTCCCTTTCTCTCTGAGGTCAATAAAAAAAATTCAAGCACATAAAGACTTAATAACATAGTATTAAACAATAATTGGGTTACCAAGGAGATCAAAGAAGAAATAAAAAAAAACATCCTGGAAACAAATGACAATGAAAACACAACAACCCCAAATCTATGGATCACAGTGAAAGTAGTTATAAGAAGGAAGTTCATAGCATTACAGGCCTATTTCAAACACACACATACACACACACACACGCACACACACACACACAAAACAAACAAACAAAATGGGTACTAAACCATCAAATTCTGCAACTTAAAGAATTGAAAAGAGAGCAACAAGAAAATCCCAGAGTGAGCAGAAAGAATGAAATAATAAAGATCAGAGCAGAAATAAATGACATACAGACACAAAAAAATCAATGAAACCAAGAGCTGGTTCTTTGAAAGGATAAACAAGATTGATGAAACTCTAGCCATGATCACCAAGAAGCAAAGAGAGAGGACCCAAATAAATAAAATCAGAAATAAAAGAGGCAAAATAACAACAAACACCACAGATATATGAAGAATCATAAAAAAATACTATGAGCAACTCTATTCCAACAAACTTGTCAACCTCAAAGAAACGGACATATTCCTAGAAAAACTCAATCAGGAAGAATAAACAAAATCTGAATAGGCCGATAACTATGGAAGAAATTGAAGCAGTAATAATAATTAAAAAAAAAAACTTCCAGCAAACGGAAGTCCTGGACCAGATGGCTTCACAGGGGAATTTTATTAAACATTCAAAGAAGAAGTAATACCTCAGAGTATTCCAAAAAATTCAGGAGGAAGGAACACTTCCAAGCTATTTCTACAAAGTCAGCATTACCCTAATAACAAAACCGGATAAAAACAATACAAAGAAAAAGAATGACAGGCCAATATCCCTCGTGAAAATAGATGCCAAAATTCTCAAAAAAATTCTTGCAAATGAGATCCAGCACTACATAAAAAATCATACACCATGGCCAAGTAGGATTTATTCCTGGAATTCAAGGATGGTACAATATCCTCAAGTCAATAAATGTGATACACCACATAAACAAATTGAAAGTTAAAAAAACATATAATCATATCTATTGATGCAGAAAAGACATTTGACAAAATCCAGCACCCTTTCTTGACAAAAACTCTCAGCAAAGTCGGAGTAGAAGGATCATACCTCAACATAATAAAAGCCATATATGACAAACCTATAGCCAACATCATACTCAGTGGGAAAAACCTGAAACTACTTCCCCTAAGAATAGCAACAATACAGGAATACCCACTCTCACTACTCCTGTTCAACATGCTACTTGGAAAAGAAGAAGTAAAACTGTCATTATTAGTAGATGGCATTATATTGTACATAGAAAACCCTAAAGACTCCATTAAAAAGCTATTAGACTTAATAAATTAGTTCAGTAATGTAGCAGGATTAACCCCCCAGCCCACCAAGAAGCAAAGAGAGAGGACCAATGTAACAAAATTAACACCCAGAAGTCTATGGCTTTTTTATACACCAATAATTAACTTACAGAAAGAGAAACAAACAAAAAAATTCTAATTTATCATTGCAACAAAAAATTAAAATACCTAGGAATAAACTTAACCAAGGAGGTAAAGGACCTGTACTCAGAAAATTACAGGATGCAGAAAAAAGAGATAGAGGAAGATATAAACAAATGGAAGAATATACCATATTTATGGATTGATAGAATCACCATCATTAAAATGGCCATACTACCCAAAGCAAACTATAAATTCAGTGAAAACTCCATTAAAATACCAACTGCATACTATAAAGATCTAGAAGAAACTCTCCAAAAATTCATCTGGAATAAAAAAATAGAGCCCAAATAGCTGCAGCAATCTTGAGAAAGAAGAACAAAGTTAGACAGATCACAATACCAGGTATCAAGCTATACCACAAAGTCACTGTTCTCAAAACTGCCTGGTACTGGCACAAGAACACATATAGACCAATGGAACAGAAGAGAGAACCCAGAGATCAACAGAAGCCATTATGCTCAATTAATATTTGACAAAAAAGGCAAGAGCATACAATGGAGTCAAGACAGTCTCTTCCATAAATGGTATTGGGAAAATTGGACAGATACATGCAAAAAAAAATCAAACTAGACCACCAACTTATACCATACACAAAAATAAATTCAAAATGGATAAAGAACTTAAACGTAAAAAAATCTTAGAAGAAGCCATAGGCAACAAAAGAGCAGACATTTGTTGTAGTAATATCTTTACCAACAATTCCTAGGGCAGTGGCCAGCAAACCTCGTGAGCTGCATGTGGCTCGAGAGCCGCGGTTTCCCAACCACTGTCCTAGGACAATGGAAACTAAGGAGAAAATAAATAAATGGGATTACATCAAAATAAAAAGCTTCTGCACAGCAAAAGAAACCATCAACAAAACAACAAGAAAGCCTGGGAGAACATATTTGCCAATGTTATCTCCAATAAGGGTTTAATCTCCAAAACTTACAGGAAACTCATACAACCTAACAACAACAAAAGATAAACAATCTAATCAAAAAATGAGCAAAGGAGCCCTGACTGTGGGAAACTTGTTGTGCTTGATAGCCATTTTGTAGTAAGCGCCAGCCACATTAGCACTAACCTCAGGCTATGTTTCTATTACCACAAACCCTATCTCTTTCCCTATCTCCCAAAAGCCAGGCATTTCGCCTTAGGGCTAGGAATTTTCGCTAACTTCCTCATTTCCCCTTCTCCCCATAAATACCTCGATCTACTGTTGAATAAATGAGACTTGATCAGAACTTTGTCTTGTCTCCATTCCTTGTGTCTCTTGTCCCTTTCATCCCCACTCCCCCTCTAGGGTCCTCGTTGACTTAACCCGCGGGTCGGGACAAGTGGCGCCCAACGTGGGGCAGAGATTTGCTCAATTACTACTCCTACCCCTAATCCCCACCTCTAATAAGACAGTTAATAAACAAAGAGGTAATAAAGGTTTTGGGTCATCAGATGTTTATTGGGCAGAGATAATATCAGCACAAAAACCTCTTATGTCTTTATGGCTAGATGGTAAAGAGTTTTCAGGCCTAGTAGATACAGGTGCAGATGTTACTATTATCAAAAAGGAAGAATGGCCCACGAGCTGGCCTCTAGAAACTCCTATGACCCATTTAAAGGGAATAGGCCAAAGTCAAAATCCTGAAAGGAATTCAAAGCTTTTGATTTGGAAAGATCAGGAAGGTAACCAACGCACCATACAACCCTATGTTATAGCTGGACTACCAATCAACCTTTGGGGTAGGGATTTATTGTCTCAGCTTGGACTAATCATGTGTAGCCCAAACGACATTGTTACTACTCAAATGTTAAAAAATGGATATCTACCAAGTCAAGGTTTAGGAAAGAACAACACAGGAATATTAAAACCCATAGAAGCCAATCCTAGATCAAACAGAACAGGATTAGGCCATTTTCCATAGGGGCCATTGACACTCCTGTGACTCATGCAGAAAAAATAACGTGGTTATCTGAAGAGCCTGTATGGGTCGATCAATGGCCTCTAACATCTGAAAAACTATTGGCTGCACAGCAGCTGGTACAGGAGCAGCTTGAAGCTGGCCATATTATCCCCAGTAACTCTCCTTGGAATACTCCTGTCTTTGTCATTAAAAAGAAGTCAGGTAGATGGCGTTTGTTGCAAGACTTAAGGGCAGTAAATAAAACAATGGTGCTAATGGGAGCCCTACAGCCTGGACTCCCCTCTCCTGTTGCTATACCCTTAGGACATTTTAAAGTAATCATAGACTTAAAAGATTGCTTTTTTACCATTCCTCTACACCCTGAGGACCAAAAGCGCTTTGCCTTCAGCCTACCCGCTATCAATTTTAGATCTCCTATGAAAAGGTTTCAATGGCGTGTTCTCCCACAAGGTATGGCTAATAGTCCCACCTTATGTCAATCATTTGTTGCTCTTGCAATACAAGCAGTAAGAGATCATTGGCCAGAAATGTATATTATTCATTACATGGATGATATTTTAATAGCTGGGAAGGATGGTGGTGAGGTCTTGAGATGTTATAATGAGTTAAAAAATGCTTTACAAGATAAAGGATTAGAGATCGCCCCTCATAAAGTCCAATTAACAGATCCATATACATATCTTGGCTTTCAAATGAAAGGACCTCAGGTCTCCTCTCATAAGTTAGAATTAAGATTAGACAAGCTCAAACCTCTAAACGATTTTCAAAAACTCCTCGGAGATATCAACTGGCTCATGTGCTATCTAAAGCTTAGTAAAAGTGATTTAAAACCTCTTTACGATATTCTACAGGGGGATGCTAATCCTACATCTCCCCGTGAGCTGACACTGGAAGGAAGACAAGCCATACATATAGTAGAACAAGCCATTCGCTCACAAACTGTTACATTTATAGACTATGATAAACCTTTGAAATTCATCATTTGCAAAACAGCTCTTTCACCAACCGCTGTTTTTTGGCAAACAGCCCCCCTCATGTGGACTCATCTGCCTGCTACACCTAAAAAGGTCATTGGGCCATATTATCAAGCAGTATCTGATCTTATAATCCTAGGCAGGGAACAAGGGAAAAGATATTTTGGTAAAGAACCAGATTTTATCATACAGCCTTATACCAAAGAACAAGTTAATTGGCTCATGCAGACTACTGAATTCTGGCCTATTGCCTTAGCTTCTTATACTGGCATCCTAGATAATCATTATCCACCAGACAAACTTATTGATTTTGCTAATAAACATGAATTAGTATTCCCTAAAATCACCACATTTACCCCCTTAAATAATGCCTTGTTGGTGTTTACTGATGGCTCTTCTACAGGTATAGCTGCTTATACTTACCAGGACAAGGTGGTACAATTTACCACAAACAGCTCCTCCGCCCAATTAACAGAATTACATGCTGTTATTGCGGTCCTATCAGCATTTCCTAATCAGTCTCTTAATATCTACACAGATAGCGCTTTCATCGCACACTCTGTACCCTTATTAGAAACTGCTGGCCAAATTAAGGGCGTCTCTAATACTGGAGACTTATTTAGACAGCTACAGGTGCTTATCACAAAAAGAACGCACCCCTTTTTTATAAGGCATTTACGTGCTCACTCTGGGCTTCCTGGTCCTCTAGCGGAAGGAAATCAGAAAGCAGATCTGGCCACTCGCCCACAAGCTCATACTTCTGCATTACTTGCTATCAGTGCTGATGACTCTTCCCTAAAAATTGCTCAAGCACAGAAAAGTCATCAGTTACACCATCTCAATGCACAGACTCTCCAGCTTATGCATAATATTACTAGGGAACAAGCCAGACAAATTGTCAAAGATTGCCCTTCTTGTGTCATACATCTCCCAGTATTACATCTCGGAGTCAACCCTAGGGGGTTAGTACCTAATGCATTATGACAAATGGATGATACTCATATCTCTGAATTTGGTAACCTCAAATATGTACATGTAACTATAGATACTTTCAGCGGCTTTATTCATGCTTCCCTCCAAACCGGTGAAGCCACTAAACATGTAATTAGCCATATGTTAACTGCCTTCACAGTCTTAGGATGTCCACAGCAATTAAAAACTGATAATGGCCCAGGCTATACCAGCTCAGCCTTTTCTCAATTCTGTAAGCGCCTCAATATCCATCATACAACAGTTATTCCTTATAATCCCCAAGGTCAAGGAATCATTGAAAGGGCACATCTCTCTTTAAAACTCACAATAGATAAAATAAAAAAGGGGGAATGGTACCCCACGAGGGGGTCAACCAGAAATATATTATCTCATTCCTTATTTATTCTCAATTTTTTAAATTTGGATGCAAATGGACAATCAGCAGCCACTCGCTTTTGGCATACAGAAACTCAGAGACAATTTGCTTCAGTACTATGGAAGGATCCTTTGACTAACTACTGGCATGGCCCAGATCCATTCTTATCTGGGGCCGAGGATCAGTATGCATTTACTCTAAAGAAATGAAATCTGCAAGGTGGCTACCAGAACGCTTAGTTAAACAAATCAGTCAAACTCAAGAAGTTGAGGATAACTCCAGGGACGAAAACTTGCCCTGAGAATATTTCCCCTATTAGTAGTATTAGGAGTTTTTGGAGCTTTAGCTACAGGAACAGCAGGACTAGGAGTTGACGTTCATTCATATACTAAACTCTCTAATCAGCTGATTGATGATGTTCAGGCCTTATCCAGTACTATTAATGATATTCAAGATCAGATAGACTCCTTAGCGGAGGTAGTCCTCCAGAATAGAAGAGGATTAGATTTATTGACAGCAGAACAGGGAGGGATCTGTTTGGCTCTACAGGAACGCTGCTGCTTTTATGCAAATCGGGCATTGTTCGTGATAAGATAAAGAAGCTACAAGACCACCTAATAAAAAGAAGAGAACTATTTGACAACCCCTTGTGGAGCAGGCTAAATGGAATATTACCCTACCTCCTTCCCTTATTAGGACCTCTGTTTGGCTTACTAATAATCCTATCGCTAGGACCTTTTCTTTTTAATAAATTGATGGCTTTTATTAAGCAACAAGTGGATGCCGTTAAGATGCAATCTATACAGGTCCCTTATCATAAACTTGAGATGGCCAAAAAGGAAAGTTGCAAACTCCTTGAAAAGGAGAAATATAACATTCTATAGAGTAATTGAGGTAATTACTCTAATATTCAAGGAATACAATGACATTCAAAGAGTAATTGAGGAATTACTCTAATAGCAAACTTTCCACCTTGGTGCGCTGGGCTGGTTAGCCAGAGACGGGCAACTGGAACTTATATGTGACACCGACCACCGCCTAAGCCAGGAACTGGGCCTTATGCTGCCCTGCTTTCCAATGACGGGTAAGGTGGGTTGGTACCATATGGTAGTTCCTGACCTAAGACAGGCACAGTCCCCTCAAGGATATTTGGCCTTTCAAAGTTTAAAGAAAAGGGGGACCTGTGGGAAACTTGTGCTTGATAGCCATTTTGTAGTAAGCGCCAGCCACATTAGCACTAACCTCGGGCTAGGTTTCTATTACCCCAAACCCTATCTGTTTCCCTATCTCCCGAAAGCCAGGCGTTTCGCCTTAGGGCTAGGAATTTTCGCTAACTTCCTCATTTCCCCTTCTCCCCATAAATACCTCGATCTACTGTTGAATAAACGAGACTTGATCAGAACTTTGTCTTGTCTCCATTCCTTGTGTCTCTTGTCCCTTTCATCCCCACTCCCCCTCTAGGGTCCTCGTTGACTTAACCCGCGGGTCAGGACACCTGACCGGTTTGGTTCAGTGGAAAGAGTGTTGGCCTACGGATTAAAAGGTCCCGGATTCGATTCCAGTCAAGGGCATGTACCTTGGTTGCGGGCACATTCCCAGGGGGGGTTTGCAGGAGGCAGCTGATCAATGTTTCTCTCTCATCGAAGTTTCTAACTCTCTTTCCCTCTCTCTCATCCTTTCTGTAAAAAATCAATAAAATATTTTTTAAAATAAGCAAAGGAATGAAAGACACTTTTCTTAAGAGGACATACAGAAGGTGGAGAGATATATGAAACATGCTCAAAGTTACTAATCATCCTAGAGATGCAAATCAAAACAAAAATGAGGTACTATCTCACATCTGCCAGAATGGCAATTATCAACAAATCAACAGACAACAAGTGCTGGAGAGGATGAAGAGAAAAAGGATCCCTCTTACACTGCTGGTGGGTTTGCAGACTGATGCAGCCACTGTGGAAAACAGTATGGCATTTCCTCAAAAAATTAAAAATGGAACTGCCATTTGACCCAGTAATCCCACTTCTAGGACTGTATCCCAAGAAACCAGAAACACCAATCAGAAAGGATATATGCACCCCTATGCTCAGAGCAGTACAATTTACAATGGCTAAGATTTGGAAACAGTTAAATGCCCATCAGCAGAAGAGTTGATTAGAAAATGGTGGTATATCTAAACAAGGAAATACTACGCTACTGTAAAAAAGAAGGAATTCTTACCATTTGCAACAGCATGGATGGAACTGCAGAGCATTATGATAACTGAAATAAGGCATTCAGAAAAAGATAAATATAACATGATCTCACTCATTTGTGTAATATAATTAACATCATAAACTGATGAAAAAATACATACAAAGACAAAGAAGGATCCAACAGACTGTCAAACTAAACTATAGTGGGAAGGCAGGAGAAGGTTGGGATGAATAAGATCAACCGAAGGATTTGTATGCATGCATATAAAGATAACTAACAGACAGACACTGGGGGTCGGGGGGTGAAGGCATGTGCTGGGGGGTAGGGGTAGCCAGACAGAGGTCAATAAGGGGAAAAAGAGACATACACTGAGTGGCCAGATTATTATGATCTCAGAACGCATAATAATCTGGCCATTCAGAGTGTGTGTGTGTGTGTGTGTGTGTGTGTGTGTGTGTATCCAGCCAGTTTGGCCAGGGGGAGGGGATATGGGTGGTTGGCTGGCCTGCTTGCTGGTAGAACTCTTGATAGAGGGGACAATTTGCATATTAGCCTTTTATTATATAGAGTGGCCAGATTATTATATGTTCAGAGATCATAATAATCTGGCCACTCAGTGTATATGTCTTATCTTTACAAACACCACATAATTTCCCTTATATGTGGAATCTAAAGAATAATAAAATGAACAAACAAAACAAAAACAGGGATCATAGATACAGAGAACAGAGTGATAATTGCCAGAAGGGAGTGGTTTTGGGAGATTGGGGAAAAAACGGTGAAGAGATTGAGAACTACAGATTGGTTGTTACAAAATAGTTATCTATGGGTCTATGAGGTACAGCATATTTTTCCCATATTTTTCCAGTTTGGAAACCCTTTGTAAAGTATATGGTTGCCTAACCACTATGCTGTACACCTAATATAAAATATTATTGAATGTCAACTATAATTTTAAAAATTTTATAATAGATAAACAAATCATTAAGGACTTTCAAATAACAACCACAATGAAAAATCATTTCGTTAACAAACTAGGATGATAAAAATAATTATACAGAAAATTACAAGTATTGAAAGGATGTGGACAAATTAGGATGGTCATCCATTGCCAGGGGTACTTTAACATAGTTCTGACCCTGTGAAAAAGTTTCTTGGTTTTGCTGAAACCGGTTTGGCTCAGTGGATAGAACATCAGCCTGTGAACTGAAGGATCCCAGGTTCGATTCCCATCAAGGGCACATAACTAGGCTGTGGGCACATCCCCAGTAGGGTGTGTGCAGGAAGCAGCTGATCGATGTTTCTTTTTCATGGATGTTTCTAACTCTCTATCTTTCTCCCTTCCTCTGTGTAAAAAAATAATAAAATATATTTTACGAAAAGTTTCTCAGTTCCTCAAAAACTTAAAGATAGAATTACAGTATGGCCAGTACTCTACATTTAGTAATTATCTTCCAAGTATTGAAAAACAGTTATTTAAATTAATATATATACACACATGTTCATAGCAGCATTATTTACAATTGCCAAAAGGTAAACAGCCAAAATGCCCATCAATGAATGAATGGATAAACAAAATATGGTATATTCACAAATGCAATATGATCCCACTAAAAAAGTTAAGTACTGATACATCATACCATGTTATATGAACCTTGAAAATATTACACTAAATGAAATAAAATAGACTAGAAAGATCACATACTATAGAAATACACTTATATTAAATATAATAGAATAGGTAAGTCTATAGAGGCAGAAGGAAAATTGGTGGTTTCCAGGAGCTGCTGGTAGGGTAGAAATAGCAGAAGCTGTTCATTGAGTATGAAGTTTTATTTTGGAGTAATAAAAATATTTGATACTAGATAGAGGTGGTGGTTGGACACAAAGTATATGGACTAAATATCACTGAACTGCTCATGTAAAATGATTAAATTTATATTATGTTAATTTCATTTAATACATTTTTAAGAGTTGAAGTAGAATCCTTAACTTACACTGCACACATAAATAATGCTAATGGGTTCAAGAGCTAAAAGCACCAAACACATAGAAGAAAATAGGCAAAATTTAAAATTGTAGTCTGCTAGTGAAGGTTTCTTACACATGACACAAAAAGCAATAATATTAAAATGATAAACTGGGCTTTATAGAAAATTTAAAACACTGCTAATTAAAATATACTGTTAAGGAAAAGAAAATGCAACCCACCAAAAGGAGTGTGTGTGTGTGTGTGTGTGTGTGTGTAACAAATAAAGTAGTTTGCATTCAGAATATAAAAAGAACAAAAGGACTCTTTCAATCCTACATAATAAAAGTCTCACACATGAATTGTCCCCTTGGGCGCTCATTCAACCTGGAGATTGGGAGTTCAACTGCTCTCTTTGATGTGTGCTGACCACCAGGGGGCAGCATGGAACATGGTGGGTATCAGCTGCAATGCAGCACTGGTAACTGTTAGTGGAGGCACTGCCGGTCCTCATGGGGGCCAAGGAGAGTGGGGCAGGATGCTGGAGCAGGTGAATGGGTGGCACCAGGCCAAGGCCTGTGTGAGCAGGGGCCTGATCACCCGGATGATTGCCCCACAGACAGTGACCAGCAGCAGCGGCAGTGGTGGTGGCGGCGGTGGGGTCAGGGCTGCCACCCAGCTCCCAGGTGCTGAGGGAGCTGATCCCCAACTGATCTCACCAGGCCAAGGCGGGGTGCCAGGTGGGGCTGCAGGGCTGCAAGGCTGAGGGTGTAAACTGGGGCTACAAGGCTAGGGGCATGAGCTGGGGCCCAATCTCCACAGGCTACCCCAAGAGACCCCACCCATGTACTAATTTGTACACTGAGCCTCTAGTTTAAGAATATAAGCAATGAAATTTATAAAAAATACAGAAATATTAGAGGGGACACTACACAAAATAAGATATAGGAATGGTCAATGACTACATGAGCATAAGGTAAGCATTAGGAAAGTGCAAATAAAATAAGATACCACTTCATATCTACTAATATACAGGTATATATATTAGAAGCCCGATGCATGAATATTCATGCAGAAATGGGCCTTCTTTTCCATGGCTATAGCACTGCCTTTGCTCTGTCCAGAGCTGCTTTTCCACCTTCCCACACTGCCCAGAATGGCTGGGGTGGTGAAGAATGCATCATTGCCATGGTGAAAAATCAAGCATCCTACCCCGCCCCCAGCAGCTCAGTGTCTGCGTATACAAATTAACCTGCCACCTTTGTTGGGTCAATTTGCATACTCACTCCTGATTGGCTGGTGGGGATAAGTCATCTTTCTACTTTATGGTAAGTCGTGAAGGTATGGTCAATTAGCATATTATTCTTTTATTAGGTAGATAATAGGCAAATTGTCCCCCTCCGAAGTTGGACTGGGAGACCAGGAGTTCGATAGCTTGCTATGGTGTGTGCTGACCACCAGGGAGCAGTGCAGAATGAAGGAAGTCCTTGGCCAGAGGCCGGCAGCCAGGAGAAGGAAGGTGCCAGCCAGCAGCCAGAAGGCCCTGATATGCCCTGATGGACGGCCAGGCCTAGGGACCCTACCCATGCATGATTTTCATGCACTGGGCCTCTAGTATAGCTATAATTGAAAAGGTCCATTACACTGCTGTAGGAATGTAAAATAGTTCTATCATTTTGACAAATATTTTGGCTGTTTCTTATAAAGTTAAATACATTATACACTCCATTCCTTCGCACTTTTCCAAGAGAAATGACTATTATGAGTACACAAATGTTCATAGAAAAGATAGCAGATCAATGGCTCCCAGGATAAAACTATTTAATATCTTGTTGTGGGTATATACATTTATCAAAACTCATTAAACTATATATGTACAATGGATTCAGTTTACTGTGTGCAAATTATACTCTAATAAAGTTGATTTTAATAAAACAGAAGGGAAGGGAGCCTGAATTAGGACTTGTTCCTCTTGAGTAAGATATCACAGACAACTCCCATGAGGAACACTTCACTGTGGTCCCAGTTTGTGCCAAGGAATGCGGAGGCAAAACATTGTTGGAATAGCTAAGTTATTCACTTGTTCACTTAAATTTACTAAATGACATGCTGTATTTCCTGAAATATTCAAAGTATTTATTTAAATTTCCTTTGGGTGCGAAGGAACTACAAAATTTATTTAGGAATAACAAACTTACATATATGTAATATATACATACACATATATATCTATACTGCAATTATCTAAATCTTTAATGGCAAAAAAAAATAATTTATTATTTTAAAATCTTAAGAAGTTTCTAGAAAAGCAAAGTGGGCAGAATAGTTTTAACAGCTTTTCTCTATGTCTTAAGATAAAATAATTTTCTTGTTTAGACATCAGTTTTAATTTTCTCTACAACTCCCACTCTCCAATTTTCCTCTCTCTCTTTTGGACCATTTTAACTCTAGTTATACAACACTATCTAGAAATTATATCTGTTTTTTAATATGTTAAGTATTAGTATATGTATACTTAACTGACACAATGTCTAGCCAATGCCTGTAGAAACAATCAAACAAAAAAAGTGTGTTTAAGTCATCTTTCTTCTTTATGGTAAAGATCAAAAATGAAGAAAGCTGATCAAAAGGGAAAACAAATTATTGCGCCTAAGAAAAGGCAATTAGATTTCACTAAACTATACTGGAAGAAAATATAGATCGTGTGTAAAATCACAGCTTTCATTTATTGAACACTTAATGTGTTATGCATTAA
>JAAGEH010000031.1:10503005-10581477 GCA_011751065.1 Lasiurus cinereus
AAAATCACAGCTTTCATTTATTGAACACTTAATGTGTTATGCATTAAGACATAAATATCTTTCTACTTTTCATGTTATCAACCCAGAAAACAGTGATTTTGAATGCTGGAGACAACCATTTTCACTTATATTTGGACAAAATGTATAATGTATTCATGAAATCTGTGATTTTATTTTAAGGCCTTGTGAATGTATCCAAAATCTTTATATAAATTGGCACAAACGTTGCTATAAAATATAAATAACTTTCTGATAAAAAAGAAATTTTAAACATGTATGATTTAGCTGAGTGTTTTCAGATTGAATTAAGACTAATATATTACCCTAGTTGGAAGAGTCTTAACTTAAACCAAGCCTGATGTTAATGTACATGCTCTAGTCTAAACTAAACCATTACACTATACTACAATAGTAACTTTAGAACTAGCTATTGCAGAGAGGTGGGGGGAGTTACTGCCATAAAAAGGAAAGAATTTGTCCTACTACTGCAAAATACCAAAATGATAAAGCCTCATTCTAATTCCTAAACCTTTTGTGGCCAGGATAAATTCTTTGAGCATTTTCTTTCTACCCCAGTTCTAAAGTCTAACCTAACTTCCAACCCATGCTCTTTTCAACAATTTGCTGTGATAAATTACTACAACAATGTGGAGAAGCTAAATGTACCTCCCATACTACACCTGGACTACCTGACAATGGAATGACTAAGAATGTGCAGAATTCTATAAAAGAGAATAGTTACATCATGCCTAGTGAGATGCCACTCACATTTTTCTCAGTTGCAATCATCTTTGCCATTTTTTAGACAGAATAAAAAAAATCATCTTCCCAGAAAAAAACAAAAACAAAAAAAAACCCTGGGGTGGGAATGGCTTGGAGGTGACAGGGGAAAAGGAGACATATGTAAAACTTTAGATAATAAATAAATAAATAAATAAATAAATTTTACTTCAGGGAAAAAAAAGTCCATCTCACTTCTGCCACACCCTATCTTAAAGCTTGGCAATGGTGGCAACTCAAACCTTCATTGAGGATCACACAATTTTCTTCCTCAGGAAAATTGTAAGATTGGGTGGGTATTGGGGTAGGAACAGGTAATATGATCCAATATTTTCAATCAATATTTAGAAACAGCATAAATTATTTAAAATAATTTTATCCAGGCTTTGGAATAAATTATAGAGCTTGTGTTTAGTAAAGACTTACTATATACTATAATACTTTATAAATCTTGAATATTCTTAATTCAATCAGAAAACACTCAGCTAAATCATACATGTTTAAAATTCCTTTTTTATCAGAAAGTTATTTATATTTTATAGTAACATTTGTGCCGATTTATATAAAGATTTTGGATACATTCACAAGGCCTTAAAACAAAATCACAGATTTCATAAATACATTACACATTTTGCCCAAATATAAGTGAAAATAGTTGTCTCCAGCATTCAAAAATCACTGTTTTTTGGGTTGATAACATGAAAAGTAGGAAGATGTTTATCACTCAGTAGGGAAAAAGAAAGGAGAACACATGTTACCCTTTATATCGGAGAATGCATACAAATTAAAGATGATTTTGCTTCATTGTGCTCAATGACAAAATTATTACTGGTATTGTGTTATTATTTATTACTGGCAACATTTGAAAATTTTTACTTTACAAAACCCCCACTGAATTTCTACTTTAAGCAAGGCAGCTAAAGAATCCCTCTAAAATTTACCTAAAATGATTATTAAAAAACTAAAATCATGTTTTAGTTCTCATCAATTCACCTAGCCTTCTTTTCTTTTAATAAGAATGATGGCATAAAAATTAGTTGAGTAAAATACGTTGTTAATTTTTTTAAATCCAAAAACTGTTGAAATATAGAGCCATAAACTATGAACAAAATAAACTGATGAACAAAATAGATCCATAGAAATGGAAGCATGGAAATGACTGAGGAATTTCAGAGGGAAGGAGGAAGTGGGATCAGGAAGATATTAACCAAGGAATTTTTATGTATATAGGCATAACCCATAAACACAGACAATAGTTCCACGAAGGCCTTGGGGGGCAGGTCTGGGGTGAAGGTGGGAAAAGAGGGAAACCTGTAATATTTTCAAAAATAGAGAATTAAAAATAAATATGTTTAAAATATTTTCATTACAAAAGTAATAAGCATGTACTATACATTACTGAGAAAATACAGATAAATAAAAATTAAAAAGGATCTATAATTTCACTATCATCCCCTAAGTTCTTTTTCTACATTTAATTTTGAATAAATATTTATCATAGAGTCTTACTCTAATACAAAAACAAAATCATATTTAGGCTATTGTTGCATTTTTTAAGCACAATGATAGGGAAAGATGAAACTTTAGGCCCTTGAGTATTCTTCTCAAAATAAACCAAGTTATTGTTCTCTTGAGTACACATTTATATTAATTGTGATTTAATGGGAATCTAATTCTATATGCCTGTCTTCTATAATAATTTATGATTTCATAAATATTTGATCTCAATAAAAATATTTACAGAATTTTTAAGTACCATGAAGTAAGAATACAGATGAATAAATAGACATGTAAGCAAAACTACGAAAAATATTATAATCTAAAATATCTTAATTACTCTTACCTCTGAATACTTTCAGTTCTTTTTCTAATTAAATCAGGACTTGATTTTAAAATAAAGCCTGGGTAATATAATGTGTACAATACCTCAGGAAAATCAGAAAGACCTGATTTTAAACTCAATTTTGTTTTATAGCATATTTTCAATTTCAAATCAAAATGATTTAATCATCTGAAGAAAAAGATACTTCCTTTCCCCTATCTGGGTATCACAACGTACAGAAAAAAAATAAGGATATGGGTGTAAAAATCTTCTAAAATATAGATCAGTTTATAAATCCATGTTTTTAATATAAGGGTTGTCAATCTGCAAATTCAAACATATCAGTCAAATTAGTCAGAGAAACAAATGTAAATCCCTGAAGATGACCCCTCTTTTCAGCCTCTAAAAAAGGTGACCTTTCTCAGTTTAACCTCACTTGTTATTTTACAACATTATTCTGTGTTTACCATTACATAGTATACACAAATGAAGGCATAAAGTTTGTGATAAGGTCTACTAAGCTTATACTATAACAAAAAGAAGTTTTTATTGCAACTGTAGAGAAAAATGGAATGTCTACATAGGCTGCAAAAGATAAGCAAGCAAATAGAATTAGGAGAGGTAAGAGCTAAGAATGAATTTATTCACTATCAACCAAATTAATATAAATTGAGTATACTCACTCAAGTAAAAATTATTTTAAAAACCTAAGAACTCAATGACTATAAGAACTGCAAGAAAAAAGTGAAGGTAATGGATGATGGGGAAATACAAAACCTAGGTAGATGAATTTTGCCAGGTGAAAACTTTCAGTATACCCCAAATCTGAAGAAAATGTATAGCTTATTTTTTATTGAATTTTGTGGGATGACATTGGTTCACAAAAACATTCAGGTTTCCAGTGCATAATTCAACAAAACATAATCTGCATACTGCATTGCGTGCCCATTGTCACAAGCAAAGACTCTTTCAGTTCCCATTTTCCTGCCCTTTATACACCTCCATTTTAAGAATCACAGCATAAAAGGAAACAAGTCCTTCATTTTGAAACAAAACTATGAAAATTAACATAGACTTAAAACTAGAATGAATTGGCTCATTTGTAGGCAGCTAGGAATGCTAAAGTTTCAGTACAGCAATTACCCCTTATCTGAGGGGGTATGTGCCAAATGGATGCCTGAATTCATGGATAGCACTGCACCCTATAGATACTCTACTTTTTCCTATACATATATAAACTTTAGTTTATAAAGAAGAGATTAACAACAACAGTAATAAAATAGAACAATTATAATGATATAATGTAATAAAATTATGGGAATGTGGTCTCTCAGAATATCTCTTATTTTACTGTATTCACCCTTCTTATAATGATGTGAGATAACAGAGTACCTACTTGTTGAGATGAAGAGAAATGAATGATGTGGGCATTGTGAAGTAGCCTTAGGCTATTATTAACCTGACTAGAGGCCTGGTGCATGAAATTTGTGCAGGGGAGGTGAGTGTCCATCAGGACAGCCTGCACCCTCTCCAACCTGAGACTCCTCAAGGGATATCCGACTGTCCATTTAGGCCTGATCCCAGTCGGACATGCCTCTCACAATCCAGGACTCCTGGCTCCCAACTGCTCGCCTGCCTGCCTTCCTGAATTGCCCCTAACTGCTTCTGCCTGCCAGCCTGATCAACCCCTAAACACTCCCCTACCAGGCTGATTAATGCCTAACTGCTCCTCTGCCAGCCTATTTGCTCCTAAATGCCCTCTCCCGCAGGCCTAATCCCCACCAGACTGCTCTAGCCTGCATGCCTGGGTCTCCCCCAACTGCCCTTCCCTGCAGGCCTAGTCACCCCCAACTTCCTTCCCTTGCTGGCCTGATCACCCACAACTGCCCTCCCTTGTAGGCCTGGTCCCTCCCAACTGCCCTCCTTTCCTGACTATCTTGTGGTGGCCAACTTATGTCCACATGGGGGCAGGATCTTTGACCACATTGGGGCATCCATCTTCTGTGTTGCAGTGATGGTCAATCTGCATATTACTCTTTTATTAGATAGCATAGGGGTCTGGTGCATGGGTAGGGGCCAGCTGGTTTGCCCTGACAGGTGTCCCAAATAAAAGAGCGGCTTCTTCCCTTGGGGAATGGGGTGGCCTGGTCGAGGGGCCTGTGGTGGTTTGCAGGCCAGACGCACATCCTGGAGACCCAAGCAAAGGCTCTGGTATCTGGGATTTACTTATCTTCTACAATTGAAATGTTGTAGCCTGGAGCAGAGCTAAGCTTCCAGCTTGCTCCCTGGCAGCAGCTATTTCGGTTGGGATTTATTTATCTTCTATAATTGAAACTGTAGCCTTTAGCAGAGCTAAGACAGGACTGGGCTGCAGAAGCTTGGCTTCCTCCATCGCCAGTGGTACCCTAGCCGTCTGCTCTCTCCAGCTCTGTGGTTAACACTCTTTTTGTTGGGATTTATTTATCTTATATAATTGAAACTCTAAACTCTTTTGTTGTTTTTATTTATTTTTTTAAATGTAATAAATCTTTATTCTTAAGATTACAGTTGTTCCTCTTCCTCACCTCCCATAGCTCCCCTCCATCTGGCTCCCACCCCGCCCCTGTCCTTACCACCACCATGGAATTGTCCTCATCCATAGGTGTATGATTTTTGTCCAGTCTCTACCTGCACCCCCCTCAAACCTTTCCCTCTGAGAATTGTCAGTCCACTCCCTTACTATGCCCCTATTTCTATTATATTCACCAGTTTATTCTGTTCATCAGATTTTTTATTCATTTGATTTTTAGATTCACTTGTTGATAGATACGTATTTATTGTTCATAGTTTTTATCTTTACATTTTTCTTCTTCTTTCTCTTCTTAAAGAGAACTTTCAGCATTTCATAAAATACTGGTTTGGTGTTGATGAACTTCTTTAGTTTTTTTCTTATCTGTGAAGCACTTTATCTGACCTTCAATTCTGAATGAGAGCTTTGTTGGGTAGAGTAATCTTAGTTGTAGGTTTTTGCTATTTATCACTTTGAATATTTCTTGCCACTCCAATCTGGCCTACATAGTTTCTGTTGAGAAATCAGCTGACAATCATATGGGTGCTCCCTTGTAGGTAACTGTTTTTCTCTTGCTGCTTTTAATATTCTCTCTTTGTCTTTTGCTCTTGGTATTTTAATTATGATGTGTCTTGGTGTGGTCCTCTTTGGATTCCTTTTGTTTGGGGTTCTGTGAGCTTCCTGGACTTGCAAGTGTATTTCTTTCACCAGGTGGGGGAAGTTTTCAGTCATTATTTCTTCAAATAGGTTTTCAATATCTTGCTCTCTCTCTTCTTCTGGCACCCCCATAATTCTGATGTTGGTGCTTTAAGTTGTCCCAGAAGCTCCTTACACTATCCTCATATTTTTGGATTCTTTTTTCTTTTTCCTTTTCCAGTTAAGTGTTTTCTACTTCTTTGTATTTCAAATGTTTGACCTGATTCTTGGGTTCATCTAGTCTGCTGTTAGGTCTCTGTGTAATACTTTTTATTTCAGTCAGTGTATGTTTAATTTCTAATTGGTCCTTTTTCATCTCCTCTTGGGTCTCACTAAATTTATCCATCTTTTCTAGGAAATTCTTGAAAAACTTTATAACTGTGGTTTTGAACTCTATATCCAATTGTTTGTCTTCCTCTATTTATTTTGTTTGTAATGTGTTCCATTGTCTCCACATTTTCACTGCTTCCCTGAGTTGGTAGAGTAGCTTTGTGTGTTAGGTGTCCTACATGGCCCAGTAGCTCCACCTCCCCAGTTACCTGAGGTGGACTATCTTGTTGCACCCCTTTGTGGACTGTGTGTACAACCTTGTTGTAGTCTTGTTGTAGTTAAGCCTTGATTGTTATTGGTGTAACTGGGGGGAATTGACCTCTAAGCCAATTGGTTGTGAGGATCAGCTGTGTTTATGCAAGGAGAACTTCTGTGTTGGAGTCAGCCTTATGATATAAGACTTGCAAAATTGCAACAGCCTCTGTGTTCAGATTGGATGGGGTGGAGTCTCAGGGTTGAGCAGACAGCCTTGGCTTCCAGTCAGCCCTGCCCTATGAGGGCCCTGGGTCTCAGTATCCCTTGGTAATTACTGTAGACTCTGTGCACTCACGCTTGCGTGCCTCCAGACCTCTGCCTTTTGCGTCTCCCCTGAGTTTCTGTGCACTCTGGGGACCCATATAAGTCTGGGCCCCCAGGGTCTCACACGAAACTGGGGTTAAGTGCAGTTGGAAGTGGATTTCCATGCAACTGGGACATTCTGTCTCCTTCCCGCTAGAGTAAGCCAGCAGCTCAATCAACAGTCAGCCGTCTGTGTGCACACTTGCGCTCGCATGCCTCCAGTCTTTTGTCTTTCATGGCTTCCCTAAATTTCTGTGCATTCCTCCCTTTTCACAACAGTCCAGACTTCCCTATATGAGTCTTGCCTGGAAATGGGGTTCAGTGCAGTCAGATATGGGGTTCAGTGCAGTCGGAAGTTTATGTCTCCCTCCTACAAGAGGAAGCCAACAGGAACTCTGCCACCCATCCTCACCACACACGTCTCTGTACCTCAGCTTTTTGCAGCTCCTCTGAGTCTCTGTGAGCCCCTCTCTTTTCTTCTAGTTTTAGAATTTCCACTCAGCCAGATTTCCTGTGGTTCTGGATGATGTCCGTTCTGTCTTTTAGTTGTACTTTTGAAATTGTTTTGCAAGGCAGCAGTTTAGGTGTTCACCTATGCCGCCATCTTGGTTTCTCTTCTGAAACTTTATAGTCTTAAGTGGAAGCCTGGGCCTGCTAGGGTGTGTCGAAAGCTTGGTTTCTTCCATTGCTGGGGAAAGCCAAGCCTCTCTCCTGCTCCCTCCATGGCCGCAGCCATCTTGTTGGGGTTAATTTGCATACTCGCTCCTGATTGGCTAGTGGGCATGGTTTATGGGAGTGGCTTGTGGGTATAGCGAAGTGATGGTTAATTTTCATATTACTCTTTTATTAGATAGGATGATGCATCTTGAATTGTTGAGCCATGACAATGTCCATGGTTGGATGTAGGAGTAGACAATGTCAATAAATAGGGAAATTTAATATTTTCAGACCAAAAGTAACTGAAACCATGGAAAGCAAAACTACAGATAAAAGGGGACTAACTTGAAATGCTTCACGTTTCACAGGGCTTTCAGAAACTAAATTAATTCAAAATGGATAAGGCCATTTCCTACTGGGTCATTGTTCAAACATCTCTCCTATAAAATTAAGTCAAAATGAAAGAAAGTTAGGAATAAAACCTTCCTCCTATCAAAATAAAAATTCATGGACACAGACACTAGTGTGGTGATTTCTGGGAGGGGGAGTGAAGGAGGATATAAGGGGGATAAATGGTGATGGACGGAGACTTAACTGGGGATGGTGAACACACAGTACAGTGTATAGATGATGTGTTGTAGAATTGTGCACCTGAAACCTGCATAATTTTGTTAACCAGTATCACCTCAATAAACTCAATAAAAAGAAAATAGCTATACTAATAAAAAGATAATATGCTAATTAGACCGGGAGACATTCCAGATGTCCTTCTGGACAAAGCCATGGTGGCTGGGCTGAGGCAGTTAGGGGCAATCAGGCCAGGAGAGGAGGGCAGTTGAGGGTGATTAGGCCAGTGGGGTCAGTTGGGGGCAATCAGGTTAGTAGGGGACAGTTAGGGCGAGCAGGTTGGCAGGGGCACAGTTGGGGTGAGCAGGCTGCCAGGAGGGGCAGTTGGGGGCAAGCTAGCTGGCAAGGGGGGCAGATGGGAGTGAGAAGGCCAGTGGGGGTGGCAGTTGGGGGCAAGAAGGTCAGCAGGCAGAGTAATTAGGGGCGATCAGGCAGGCAGGGAGGTGTGCAGTTAGAGACCAGCACTTCCAGATTGTGAGAGGGACAGGGCCTAAACCAGCAGTTGGACATCCCCCGAGGGGTCCCAGATTGGAGATGGTGCAAGCCGGGCTGAGGGACACTTCCCCCCATGCACAAATTTCATGCACTGGGCCACTAGTGTTTAAATAAAATTTACTGTATATTTTCTAAAATATTTGATTTATTTATCTATTTATTTGCTTCCTGCAGCATTATCAAAGAGATAAAAGACAGTTAAATTAAGTAAAATAAGGTAATGGACAATAAAAACTATGACAATAATCTTAGTGTTCTCTTCCCTTAAACTTCACCGGGAAGACCAGAAATATCTCTATCCTGTGCTTAAAGGGATATTCTGTGTATGAGAAAATTAATAACAAAAACTTTTCTTTCCATTAATTAAAGGAAAGGTTAGATTACATGAGGTATTAAAAGAAGTAACAAATATGATCACTGCTCCTGAGGTAACTTCTATACTATAGATTTAGACAGATGGATGAATCAGTAAGCAGGGAGATAGGCAGAAAAAGATAGATACTAGTAGGCAAGTAGGTAGGTAGATAGATAGATAGATAGATAGATAGATAGATAGATAGATAGATAGATGGATAGATGATAGAGATATATGTATATAGATGACAATATCTAGTTTTAGAAGTCTGCTCAAAGTAAATAATCTGAAATGCAAACAATTTTGTTCAAAAATGTTCACTTCAGTGAAATGAAAGCAGAAAAAAAATAGCAGGCTATGTTGAACAATTATTACTGGACTTGTCATCTTGTCATAAACAACCAAAAAACCACAAAATATGTGAAACAAATGTTTTCAGACATTGAAAAAAGTTACCAAAGACTGTGGTCTCAAACTCACATCGAACCATTCTCCTAAAGATCTTAACAATAAGATGGGTGTGGGGGGTAAAGGAGGATTCAGACAAGAAAGGAAGAAGTAAATTTTTCTTAATTCAGAGAATACATAATCATGTATATAAATAGTTCTAAGTTAACCATAAAATAATAAATTCATTTAATAAGATTTTAGTATACAGACCAATAGAAAAAAATCAATTAAACTATTCTGTATGTTAACAACACAATTAAAATAGAAAATAAAATATAATTCCATTAATAATTCTATTCAAACACATTTATATTTAGGGATAAACTTAGCAAAATATGTGTAAGACCTACACACTGAAAGTTTAAAACATTACTGAGAAAATGTGAAAAAGACTTTAATAAAGAATATTTTATTATATACCATGTTAATTTATCAGAATATTGAGTACTGTTAAAGCCTAAATTTCCCCAGAATTATTTGCAGATTAAACACAATCCAGGAGTTTTATTTGTAAGAACTGAGAACCTGATTGTAAAGTTTATATAGAAATACAAGAAAGAGGGGAAGGAGAAGGATCAGAGGAGGATGGAAAGGGATGGTAGTAATAGAAATAGAAATAGAAATAGAAATAGGAGGAGGAAAAAAGAAGAATAGAATGAAGAAGGAAGAGGATCTAAATTTTGAATAAAGAACAAATTTGGAGAATTAGCACCACCTGATTTTAAGCTTTATTATAAAAGTACAGTAATGAAGACAGTATAGTATTATCATAAGGCTAGAAATATAGATTAATAGACAATTTAGACTCCAAAAATAAACCCACGTATACATTCATTCATTTGCAAGAAACATAACAAGGCAATTCAATGGGGGAAGGGATCATCTTTTCAATCAATGGTGCTGGAACAAGTTAAACACATGGGGGAGGGAGGAACTGAACCAGCACCCTTATCAAACACCACAAAATAACTAAATGGGTTGAAAGCTAAAACAATACTAATAATTAAAAAAACAACTTTGAGAAGCAAACCTGAAAGGAAATTTTAGTGACTTTGGAATGATAAAATATTTCTTATAAAGGACACAAAGCCATAACCAGAAAAAGGTGATAAACTGGACTGTGTCAAAATTAAACTTCTAAAAATTTTGACAGCTTTTTATTAAAAGATCCTAACATAAAAGCAAATCCAGTAAGGGAAATACAAAAAATTTCTTCAGTTTTATGGAGCTGGCGCCTAGGGGAGGATTCTGATTGTCATGAATATCAGAGAGGATGATAGGAACCCAGAAAGAAAAACAGGCTAGGGTCTGTTCCATGCCTGTACACTATGTCAGAGCCAAGGGCCATAGAAGGAAGGAAGGACACCCTTTATCTGCCAGATATCTACCGAAGTCCACCTTCCCGGCCTGCCTCAGGCCTCCAGGGGCTTCCTCAGGAAGTGGAGGTTAAAAATCTTGAGTTGTTAATCAAGGTCAATGTGGATAATGCCATAGACACACACAATAGTTTGTTGAAGGCAAAGGGAGGGGGAGGGGGAGTGAGTGGAGATGGGCAAAGGGGCATAAAGAGGATACACCTGCAATAATGTCAACTGTAAAAATATTTAATACAAAATAAAAAATATTAAACTTTTATTCTTTGAAAATGCCAGTTAAGAAAATGAAAAGTCACCAAGTAAGAGATCGTAGCTACAAAACAAGTACATATTAGACAAAGATGCTATATCCAGACTACATAGAGCTGTTACCACTTAATTATTTAAAAAACCATTAAAAAAGAAATGGCCTACTGATTTATAGACCATGGATAATTTTCAAATTTATTACCTTAAGAGAAAAAAAGCTAGGCTCAAAAGGTTATAGCATAGAAAATATAGTCAATAATACCAGAATAACTATGTATGGTGCCAGATGGGTACTGGAAATTCTGAGGGGGAGTACTTTGTAAAGTATATGATTATCTAACCATTATGCTGTACACCTGAAACTAATACAAAATAATACCACAGGCAAACTTTAATTGAAAATAATAATAAAATTTAAAAGAAAGTTGACATATTAGATGATCTGATATATATGACATTATAAAAAAGGTAAAATTACAGGAACAGAAAGTAGATGCATGATTATCAGGAATAGTGGTTACGTGGAGGAGGTAATTGTTCTGAATCTTGAAATTGGCAGTGTTTACAAGATTGCATGCTTTTATCAAAACTCACAGAACAGTATACCAAAGATAGTAAATGTTGGTATATAAATAAAAAGTTAACTATAAGAAAACTCCAAGGAGATGGCAATAATTAGATAGCAAAATGGCTAAAATTAAGAGTACCGATTGAAAATGTAGGCAAGGATGAGGAACAAATAGAACTTATATACACTGGTGGAATTTACAACAGTAAAACCGCTCTGGTAAACAATTTGACAGTTTCTTGTAAAGTTAAAAATAACATTTGATATAAGTCGGCAGTTCCATTTCTTGATATTTACCTAAGAAAAATGAAAACATATGTCCACACAAAAACTTATTCATGTTCATAGCAGAGGAAATAAGGGAAAATTTTGAATACACTTTTCTCTACTCTCAGTACTCAGTATATTTCCACTGCTAACATTTCTCCCCTTCCTATTCTAGGCCCCTAGGTCCATAAAACTGATGGAACTTTTTGTTTGAGGCACCTTCAGTGACACAACTTGACCCCCAAGTCTGCACTGATCCACTGATCTAGAGCCACTGCATGGAGAAAAATGTAAATGGGAGTGGGAGTTGGCACTTACCCTAATTTAGCCTCTTGCTTATACAATCACAGGAAGCAATTATAAGCTTGCCTGTTACTTTCATTTTGGCTTGTTTTAATTGGCTACTCAGACACTTAGCAGGTCAGTTGAGCTCTTGAAAGTACAACTGTTTAAATTGGTACAAATTATTTCTTGCCAAAATTTTAACTTTTTTTTTTAAGTCTCAGCAATAAGAATGAATGGAGAAGGACCTCTTCAATACATAACTATGGAAAACATAAAGCTAGCAAGCACAAGCATGAAATATTTAGTATCTCCCTTGCAAAAATGGAGGTCTTCTCTTACCACTTTTATAAAACATGTAGGGAAGGTCCTAGCCAGTGACATGAGGCATACAGATTGCAAAAGAAAAAGTATAAGAAGTATAATTCTCTTTATTTTCAGATGATATGATTATATACATAGAAAATATAAAGTAACTATTAGATCTAATGAATAATTCAGCAATGCTCTCCTAGTATATATTGATTAGAGACTGCACTTACACTATTGCATGCATCTCTCAAAATTCAAGGAACTTTGCATATAATGGGTGAATTTTACAATAAATGCATTATACCCTAAAAAATAGTAATATCTCCGGATAAGAATATCAATACAAAATGAATTATATATCAATATCTTAGCAACAAGCAACTGAAAATAAAATTTTAAAGATTATATCCTTTAACATAAAAGCAAATATATGCATAGGAAGAAGTTGAACAAATGCTGTGCAACACTTCTATAAGGAAGGTAATTAAAGAATATCTGAATTAATGGGGAGATGTACTGTGTTCATGTATTGGGGAAAAAACAATAATTTTAAGATTTCAATTATCTCTAAATTGATACATATAATTGTTGCCATCCCTACAAAAGCTCAAGAGATTTCTTAGCAGAAATTTACAAGATGAATCCAAATTTTTTAAAAATTTTTTTAAATTTTTATTATTGAAATTATTACAGATGTCCTTCTTCTTCCCCCCTCCCATAGCTCTCCTTCACCCACTTCCCACCCCACCCCAGGCCCTAACCACCCCATCCTGTGTCCATAGGTAATACATACATGTATATAAGATCTTTGTCTAAACTCTTCCCATATCACCTCACACCCACTTCTCTCTGCAAATCCTCAGTCTGTTCCATTTCCATGCCACTGATTCTATTCCATTCACCAGTTTATTCTGTTCATCAGCTTTTTATTCATTTGATTTTTAGATTCACTTTTTGATAGATATGTACTTGTTGTCACTTTGTTGTTCATAATTTTCATCTTTACCTTTTTCTTCTTCTTCCTCTTCTTAAAGAATACCCTTCAGCATTTCATATAATACTGGATGGTGGTGATGAATTCCTTTAGCTTTTTCTTTTCTGTAAAGTTCTTTATCTGACCTTCAATTCTGAATGGTAGCTTTGCTGAGTAGAATAATCTTGGTTGTAGGTTCTTGCAATGCATCACTTCGAATATTTCTTGCCACACCTTTCTGGCCTGCATAGTTTCTGTTGAGAAATCAGCTCACAGTCCTATAGGCACTCCTTTTTTGGTAACTAACTGCTTTTCCCTTGCTGCTTTTAAGATTCTCTTTTTGTCTTTTGCCCTTGGCATTTTAATTATGATGTGTCTTGGTGTGGTCCTGTTTGGAATCCTCTTATTTGGGTTTCTTTGTGCTTCCTGGACTTGTAAGTCTATTTATTTCACGGGGTAGGGGAAGTTTTCTGTAATTATTTCTTCAAGTATGTTTTCAGTATCTTGTTCTCTCTCTTCTTCTGGAACCCACATAATTCAGATGTTGGTACGCTTGAAGTTGTCCCAGAGGTTCCTTACACTATCTTCATATTTTTAGATTCTTTTTTCTTTTTGCTCTTCTGGTTCAGTGTTTTTCACTTCCTCATATTTTAAATTATTGACTTGATTCTCAGTTTCCTCTAATCTACTATTGAATCCCTGTATAGTATTCTTTATTTCAGTCAGTGTATGCTTAATTTATGACTGGTCCTTTTCCTTTTTTTTTTTTTTTTTGGATTCTCACTAAGATCCTTGAAGGTCTCACTAAGTTCCTCAAAGGTTTCTAGAAGATTATTGAGTAACCTTATAATCGTGATTTTGAACTCTATACCCAGCAGTGTGCTTTCTTCCATTTCTTTCATTTGTGACATGCCTCTTTGTCTCTGCATTTTGGCTGCTTCCCTGTGTTTGTTTTTATGTATTAAGTCTCACTGAGTTGATAGAGTGGCCTTGTGTAGTAGGTGTCCTATAGGGTCCAGTGGTTCAGCCTCCCCAATCACCTGAGGTGGACACTCTTGGTGCATGTCTTTGTGGGCTGTGTGCAGTCTTGTTGTAGTTGAGCCTTGATTGGTGTCGGTTTCACTGTGAGGAATTGACCTTCAGGCCAATTGGCTGTGGGGACCAGCTGCAGCTACAGTGGGAGAGATGCTGTGCAGAAGACATCCTTATGGATCAGGACTTACTTCAGTGGGGCTTTGGTGCTCACTGAGTCTGCCCCTTAAATGTGTAGAGTTGTAATCTTGTATGGTCTCACACTGACCACTGGGTACACTGGCTCTTGGATCTCTAAGGAGATGCAAAGTCAGCCTTTGTCTGGGGCCAACCAGCAGGAGCTACAGAGAGATATGCAGATTCCTCCTTTTTGTATCAGGTTTATAAATGCCCAAATGAGGCCCAGCTGTAAAGCAAGGCAGGCTGGAGCTGGTGCCAGTTCCTGGGCTTTTTATTGATAGCTTTTGGGCTCCCTGACCCAGCTGTAGCTTGATTGACTGGTTTTAGGTTGAGAAAAGACAGGCCACTCATATGCAAAATCTGCTGCCCACAGCTTGGGTGGGGGTGTAAATTGGGTGGGGCAGGGTCTCAAGAAATCACCAGGGCAGAGCAAACAGAAACAGAAATGGTTGCTAATCAGCCCTGCACCAGGGAGGTCCCAGCATGGGAAAAATGACCTCTGCAAGCACCTCTGTCTGGAAAAAAGCCACACCCAAGTTCCTGCCCCGATGCTATTTAGTCCAGTTTCTCCCCATATGTGTCGGGGTCCCCCAGAGCTTTGCCCTACACTGGAGCACAGAAGAAGCGGAAGCTTATAAGTTCAGTTCATGGTGCTGGCCTTTTAAGAGGAGCAGCTGGTTCGTCAGCAGCCTGTGTGTCACTCATCCCCAATCTGCACTGGTTTTTACAGTCCCTAGTTCTTACAGCCTGTAGGAAATTGTTTCCCCAGCTCTGTGACCCTGGGCTAGGGGTCCTGTGTGGGGATGGGACTCCTTGCTCCTCCAGGGGCTTCTGCAGAGGCAATCTCCCTCCTGATTAGAAAAGTGCATACCTGGGTGCCAGCCTAGCCCATTTTGAGCCTCCACACCTACCAGTCTCAGTGTGCTTTCTTCTTTACTTCTCTAGTTATAGTACTTCCACTCAGCCAGATTTCCCATGGTTTTGGATGACAGTTGTTCTGTATTTTAGTTGTAATTTTGATATGGCTGTGGAAGGCAGCAAATACAGGTGTTTATCTATGCTGCTATCTTGGTTCTCCTCAGAATCCAAAATTTATATGGAATAAATAGTCAATCTTAAAGAACAAATTTAAAGGACTTATATTATAAGATTCAATTAGTTATTATAATGCCAAAAAATAAGAAAGTGTCATATTAGCATAAGAATAGAGAAACATAAACCTATACATATACATTCAGTTGATTTTCAATGAAATCATCAAAGCAAATCAATTAAAAGAGGATTTTTTTTCAATATATGGTACTGGAAAAAACTGGTTACATAGGGAAAAATAATGGGCCTAAAGATAAACTCTAAAACTATAAAAATATAAAGATTCTAGAAGAAAACTATCTTTGGAACCTTGGAGTTATAAGATTTCTTATAGAAAACACAAAACACACTGAAAAGGAAGGGGCATTATGGAGCTTGGGATAATGGAAATGTTCTATATCTTGACCTGCAACTATTAAAAAATAATTGAGCTATTCACCACTATGCCATACACCTGAAGATAATATAATATTGAATGTTAACTGTAATTGAAAAAATGTTTTAAAAAATAAAGTAAGTGTTAAAATGCAAAAATAAAATGTTCATGGCGGTTTTACCAGTAATTGCAATGAACTGGAAGCAACCCAAATGTCTGTGAACAAGTGAATAGCAAAGCAAACTATTATATCCATACAGTGGAATACTACTCAGCAAGAAAATAATGAACTATGATCCTCCAAGTGGAGCATCCTCCCAATGCACTAAGACTGTGGGTTTTATTCCTGCCCCACCCCTCCACCCCATTCAGGACATAAGAACCAAGCAATGAAAGCATAAATAAGTGGAACAATAAATCAAGGTTTCGCTCTCTTCATCTCTCTCTCTCTCTCTCTTCAACCCAGGGTCTGGGCTAGGGAAAGAAATTCCTACGGGCTATAAGAACTAGGGACTGTAAAAACCAGTACAAATTAGAACTGAGTGACACACAGGCTACTGAAGACCCAGCTGCTCCTCTGGTGATTCCTTGAGACTCCTCTCTCACCTTCCCTCCCTCTCTGTGTAAAATCAATCAATTAAATAAATAATTAAACTAATAATGATGATGACGAATTGTGGATATTCACCACAGCCTGGATGAATCTCAAAAGCAGAGAGAAAGAAGCCAGAACAAAGAAAGTGAACACACCATATGACTTCATTTACATACAACTCTTGAAAATAAAACTAAGGTCCAGAATGTAGATCAGTGATTACTTGAGAATAGAGGATGGGTGTAGGAAGTGGTATTCCCTTCCTAAATCAGGCATTCCCATTTCTAAATAGCTCAATAGAAAATTATTGACATTAAAAACTCCTGTAACTTAACCCACTGATTCAATGTCTTGCCTCTTGATGCTATCCAAATAAATCTAACCTTTGCCTAAATTCAAAATTGATTCAACAACTGGCTATGAGAACCAACTATATGCAGTGTGGTCAATACAAAGATATCAAGACAAAAACCCTGGTTTCATGGATTTTCCAAATTAGTATTTAAAATTACTAATTTTATTTTGGGGTGATTACAATTGGGAAAAAGTGTGGGGGAGGTAGAAAAGGGTAGAGGAGTGTAAATGGTGATGGAAGGAAACTTGACTTGGGGTGGTGGACACACAATACAATATACAGATAATATAGTATTGTACATCTAAAATATACATAATTTTATTAACCAATGTTGAACCCAATAAATTCAATACAATTAAAAAAACTATCATCTTAGCTCAGTGTCTTTCTTCATTAGTGTGTCCTCTACTGTGATTTATATATTGATATTTTTTCTTATTTGGCATTTGTACTAAAGATGATAGGAAAGATATTAGTCTAGTACTGTATCTCCATTTATTCATCTACTAGGATGAACACAATTACAAAATCATATTATTAGCTCACCAATCCTTACACTAATGTAGTATATTGGCAAGATGTCTAGAATAAGATTCCATCTCTGCCTCTGAAACTAATTAACTGCCTCATTCATCAATCAGGACAAGTTCCTATAAAATGAAGTTGTTCTTTTTCAAGTAATGGTTTTCAAAAATTTTGGATTCAAGACGTTTTCATTCTTTATGTGAATTATATCTATCAATAGGTACCATATAAAATAAAACTGAGTAGTAATTTAAATAATTATTTATTCATTTATTTAAAACTGATGATAATGAACTCATTACATGTTAAGATATATCATGTATTTTTATAACAAATACAGTTTTCAAAACAAAACAAAATGAGAAAAGGAATTGTCTTACTTTTTTGGTAAATCTTTAATGTCTGCCTTGATATAACACAGCTAGATCTTTATAACTGCTTTTGCATTCACTCTGTTACAATATATTATGGACGAAAAATATGAAGAAAATCTGGCTTAATGCAGTTATACAGTCAGAAAACAGAGTATGTTAATAGTCTTTTAAGATAATTGTGGCTTTGATACCAAAGCTTTACAAGTGGTAGACTCTTTGTTTAATTGTAATACAGAATATGAAACCTTATTAATTAACTTTATATAATTAACTACTAGTATATTAAAACTCATTGATCTATCTTACCTTTGAATGGATCTTTTACCCATGCATAATTTTATAACATCATGCATTAGTCATTTGGAAAATATTAGTTCACTGAGATTTGCAGAACTTTTAAATGTTAACACATGTTACTATACAATATAAAAAATCATACACATTAATACAATTACCAATCTAATTAGAAAAGGGTAATTTTTGAGAAGCTGTAAAGCTCACATGACAGATGTAAGTTTTCTAAAATTTGAATTCTTACTCTAAAATCTCAAATCTTTGGTCAGAATCCAAGATGGCGGCATAGGTAAACACCTACACTGCTGCCTCGCACAACAATTTCAAAACTACAACTAAAAGACAGAACGGACATCATCCAGAACCACAGGAAAGCTGGCTGAGTGGAAGTTCTACAGCTAGAGGGAAGGAGAGGGGCTCATGGAGACCCAGAGGAGCTGCAAAAAGCTGAGGTACTGAGACGTGCCTTGGAGAGAGCGGGTGCCGAAATACCTGGCTGGTTTTCTCTGGCAGGAGGGAAATGGAGACTCTCAAAGGCATTGAACCTCTTATCTTACGACACTAAACCCCAGATCCAGCCGAAACTCATACGGGGAGAGTTTGGACTGTGAAAAGGGAGAGGTGCACAGGAATTTAGGGGAGTCACAAAAGATCAGAGGGCTGGTGGAACGCACAGCACTGCGCAGAGGACAGACTGCTAATTGTGCCACTGGCTGTCGCGAGTGGGTGGGAGACAGACCCTCCCAACGATGCCACTTCTGACTCCACTAAGCCCTTGTTTCGGGTGAAACCCTGGGGACCTAGACTCATGTGGTCCTGGAGCATAGGGAAGCCAGAATGGCAGCAGTCTAGAGGCACTGCGGGCGCCCATGCACAAGGACTGCTCCAGCGATTGCCCAGTCACGTGAGACTCAGGGGCCGTGGAGGGCAGGGCCGACTGGAATTCAAGGTGATCTCTTAAGCCCTGAGACACCACCCATCCCAAGCTCAACAGAGGCTTCTGTGGTTTTGCAAGTCTGGTATCATAAGGCTGAATCCAACACAGAAGTTCTCCCTGCATAGTGAAAATGCGGAGACAAGGGAAGGGATCACAAACAAAAGAAATGGAGGGAAAAAAACGACTGGATCTAGAGTTCAAAACTACGCTTATAAAGTTTTTCAAGAATATGCTAGAAGAGATGGATAAATTCAGCGAGAGCCAAGAGGAGATGAGAAAGGACCAACTAGAGACACTAACTGAAATAAAAAAATATATATTATACAGAGTCCTAACAGCAGACTAGAGGAAGGCAAGAATCAAGTCAAAAATTTGAAATATAAAGAAGCAGAAAACATTCAACTGGAAAAGCAAGAAGAGAAAAGAATCCAAAAATGTGAAGATAATGTAAGGAGTCTCTGGGACAGCTTCAAGCGTACCAAAATCAGAATTGTGAGGGTGCCAGAAGAAGAGAGAGAGCAAGATACTCAAAACCTATTTGAAGAAATAATGACTTAAAACTTCCCACATCTGGTGAAAGAAATAGACTTACAAGTCCAGGAAGCACACAGAACCCCATATAAAAGGAATCCAAAGAGGACTACACCAAGACACATCATAATTAAAATACCAAGAACAAAAGACAAAGAGAGAATATTAAAAGCAGCAAGAGAAAAACAGTTCATTACCTACAAGGGAGCACCCATACGACTGTCAGCTGATTTCTCAACAGAAATGATGCAGGCCAGATGGGAGTGGCAAGAAATATTCAACGTGATGAATACCAAGAACCTACAACCAAGAATAATCTATCCAGCAAAGCTATCATTCAGAATTGAAAGGCAGATAAAGAGCTTCACAGAGAAGAAAAAGCTAAAGGAGTTCATCAACTCCAAACCAGTATTATATGAAATGCTGAAAGGTACTCTTTTAGAAGAGGAAGAAGAAAAAGGTAAAAGCCAAAAAATTATGAACAACAAATACATATCTATCAACAAGTGAATCTAAAAATTAAGTGAATTAAAAATTTGATCAACAGAATAAACTGGTGAATATAATAGAATCAGGAGCACAGAAAAGGAGTAGACTGATAATTCTCAGGATGACAAAAATCATAAAGCATCAAACAGACTGTGAAATTACAGCAGAAAGATTAAAGTTAGGTGAGGTAGATAAGTGATCAATCAAAGAACTTGTATGCATGCATATAAGCATAACCAATGATCACAGACACTGGGGGGTCGGGGTATGCCTGGGAGGGAGGGGGGGCAATGGGGAGATATGTATAAAAAATTAATAAAAATTAATAAAAAAAGATGTATGTTTATTCCATGATCTTGTATAGAATCAGAGGTATCAATACAAATTTATGGTTTTAATACATACACAAATATATATCAAATATATATGTATGTACATGTATACATATACATATATATACACGTATAGAGAGAGATGTTTAAAAAATAGATGTGTGTATGTGTTTGTGTGTATATACACATATTTCCTAGTTTTGTCTGCTGAAAAGGCGTAGAAGTAATGACACCCCAGCAGCAATGAGCATTCCAATCATCGAGATCTTGATCTCTATATACAATTACCCAATTAAAAAAAAAACTATAGCTCTTTGGAGATAGGAGCCAACTGAAAAGAGCTCCTATTAGCCAAATCTGGGATAACTTCAGGAAAAAAAGTAAAAATAGCATAAGTCATTATAACAATTAGAATAAAACAAATATCCATAAATTCATACAGCTATAAATAAATAACTGACTATAGAGCAGAGAAGTTAAAGTTATTTGTTACATTTAAAATTAAATTTAAAATGCAAAAAAATGTTACAAACTGAAAATTACCATTTAGCAAATATCACAGTAATAATCAATTAGGCCAGAATTCTCAACAAATGCTAAAATTAGTGGGCAAAATTTTGATGAGAAGGATATTTACATTGTCTCACAATATTACACAATATACTCACAAGATTTGCTCACTTTGTAATTACAAAGGGAAAAAATAGTGTCTTTACAATGGATAAACCTGGCAGACACAACTTTAACCAAGTTATCATAGTTAACTCAGGTAAAGAGTCTAATGTGTTGCATATTCAGATATCAAAAGCCAAATAAAAACACATTAAAATTATGTAAACACTTTTGCATAGTCACATAATAGATATATATGTAAACATATGCACAAAACTACCACATATAGTTGAGTGAATAGAGTTGGATATGATGGGTAGATAAATTTGTAAAAACAAAAAAAATGAACTGGGCATCTTAAACAAATATACCCTGTTTCATCACAATTAAAATACACCTGAAAAGTAGTTCAGTATACTTAAATTTATTATGAAAACTAATTAAAAAGCAATAAGGCAAATCATTCTTCAAAATAGTCATCTATGACAAATTCGTCTTATAAAATAGACCTTTTATATATGTGATTTTATACAATCATATAACCTGCAATAAGCAATTGCTTTAGTTTGCTTTTAAATTATCTGTCTATATACACATGCATATAGAAATCAAACTCTGATCATTTTATTGTAAGCCCAAATCTATTTGCATTATACCATGCCACTTTTCCTATTATCAGTAGGAAGAGATATAATCCCCATTTTATCATTTCCATTTCACCTCCAGTATCTCTCCTTTCCTCACTTAAAAAAAAAAAGGCAGAGATCCAAATACTCTGAACAGCAAATAAATCTCTATAGAGTACATACAAAGGAGGCAGTATAGGACAGATGTTTAGGGTAAAGAAATTGGAATCAAACTGCCTTGATTCAAATTCCCAGCTCTACAACTTATTACGTAAGTGATTTTAAGCAAATTAACCTCTATGATCTGTAGCTTCTTCATCTGTAAAGTGGGGACATCAATGGTATATATCTCAGGTCTTTTGTGAAAATTAAAGATGATCATGTATATCAGCATATTAGCACAGTGCCTGGCACATAGTAAAAACTCACAAATGTAAGTTATGATAACAATATTGACAAATTATTTCTCTTGAGCAGTATACTTCATAGAGAAAAAACTGTCCCGTGGCCCTGAAGCACACTACAACCTTTAAAGAGTTGTTGCCTCTGATCACAAGGGAGATACCACATACATAAAGAAGGAGTGCATATCCTACTGATAGTGAGTCAGTACAGGTATAATACGTTATCTCCATCACTAGAAATTACTTTTCCAATCTAAAGATGCCTTTTTCACTTACTACTAACCTTTCAGAATAAAGGTTATTACTTTATTCTACCTAATATATACTCTACCTAAAAAAATGTTCCACATATTTGTGACATCCTCATTTGGCATGACTTCAAAGATGAAGAAATCACTTAACTGAAAAACTAAAGCAATTTAAGTGGTACTGCTCTTCCTGTTATAAAAATCCCAATACTATACTACTTCAATCAACAACTAGCCCCACTACCATCCAGTTTACTCTGGATAAGGTCACCAATATCTCTGCTACTAGTATGAAGAGCAGATATCAGTCATATCTTTGAGATGATTAAAACATTCACCTAACTGTGATATTGATGCATAAAGCAGAAAAATCAAACCCCTGATTTTATTAAAGGCACAATACCCTAATGATAGAGAAATGTAATATAAAATGTTATTTAAAAACTATATAGAAGGAGCCTGGCCAGTGTTGTTCAGTGGTTCAGTGTTGATCTATGAACCAAGTCACAGATTCCTGATCATGGCATATGCCTGGGTGGCAGGCTCAATCCCTAGTAGAGGGTGTGCAGGAGGCAGCTGATCAATGATTCTCTCTCATCATTGGTGTTTCTATATCTCTCTCCCTTCCTCTCTGAAATCTATAAAAATATATTTTAAAAAAATTATACTGAAGGAAAAATGGGGGAAAAAAAGAAACCCTTCCATGATGTCTTCTGTAATTTCTTCATGAACACTTAATCTTAAAAAGTTCCAAGACAATAGGCTTGCTGCCAAGTGTTGTCAACCATAAAAACAAATCACATTTTTAATATAATTGGATTTAATATAAGTTGATGTATAGTATTTCTGTACATACACATATGATTGTTATCTGGTACACATTTATTAATAGCAATGTCAAAAGAAAAAATTGAAATATTTAATGAAATATCTATAAAATCCTGCCTCAGGCCAAATGCCATAAACTGTAAGCACCTACCTAGAAGATGTTTTTAGAAATAACTATTTTCAACAACATAATTGGACTTTTATTCAAGTCTGTAGCACTATTAAGTGACTAAACTTTACTCCATTAAAATGCTCTAAATCAAAAAATCAATTTTAAATCATCTATCTACTTTGATAGAGAATAAATTATGGCAAATATAACTTAAAATATTTATACACATAGCTTTTTAACAGATGTGCTATCATAATTAAATGATATACTTGAAATAACATGAAAGATAGCCTTCCTATCTACACAGTTTCTGGAAGACAGAAGGAGGGCAATGTTATCTGTGTCATATTGAGTGTATAGAAACGCTAGATAGCTAACTTAAAAGTGGACCCAGATAAACTATAACACATAATGAATTGATAGTCACTCGACATGTGAAGGCCTAAGCCATAATCTCATACTGAAGTGTTTTTAAAACCACTTATTCTGATCACTCAAATATAACTTTTAAATAATTTGATGCATACTTAATTCTCCTTTTCTTCAATCTTTTATTCCAAACCATCCACTTTACCCACCAGGCAATTGTTTTTATTAGTTTATTGAATATTCTTACAGAGATATTTTACTTTCTAAACTCTTTAGAGGTTAAATGAAACTAAGGATGATGGGCTTTAGACTGAAGAACATTTTCTCCGCCAAAGCTATTCATTTCCTACATCTGCCTGTCATACCCAGAAGGATGGTGGATGGGACTAGCCAGATACCCTTTCAGGAGATTTAGAGAGGTTTTAAATTCTATATTCCTAAAACAGAGTGGAACTTTTTGCTCTGTCATTTCATATGTGCATTCTCCTCTGCTCTCTTTTAATCAGAACACTCATTCGCCTTAGGAAAAAATATAACTTTACCTTTAAATAGGTGATATGCAACTTCTCAATTTGTTCAGGTGCCTTAGTAAGTTAAAAAAAAGTAACAAACAAAATCCCAGAACTAAAAAACAAACAAACAAACAAACAAACAAAACTCAGAAGACTGGAAGCCTGAGGCCATCCTCTTTACTTCATTCTTCCTGGTATGTTACCTGAGCATTTGCAAAAAAGGATGCCAAAGGGGAACACAGTTTCTACAGAGGCTCTCCTGACCAAAGGTTAGGGTAGATTCAAGTTGCTTAAGGAAAGGGGAAAAGGAAAAAACTTCATGGGTGCCCTTAACATTTTGATGAAAGCTCAAAATTAGAAAAGCCAAAATATCAAACTATAGACAAAGTTTAGAGTGCGTGGGCTGGGTACAACTAGTGAAAAGTCGAGCAGGCTGGTAAACACCCCAGGGCTGACTGTGGGAAGGAAAAGTTTTAAATACCTACCAGAGCCTAGTGATCTATTAGCCTGAGTTCTCTGCTCCAGGCTCTGCCCCAGAGCAGCTAACTGCAGGAAAGCCAGCAGACCTATTTTTAAACACTTACATATCTCCATTGAATTTCAGAAAGCTTGAGTTACCAGCATTAAATTTAAATAATGTTTCTTCTTAAACAAGTGAAGGCAAATTTGAATTCCCTAGCCATGGCTAAAGATAAAAGAAGGGAAGGGAACAAAAAGTGATTTCACCATGAGAGTGAGGTAATGAGGTAGGGTAGGGTAGGGGGTTGAGGGGGAGAAGGAAGGACTTACCGCAGCCTCTGCAAGCTGCCCCCACAGACTCAGGGCCAGTAAGAACAATCCGACTGCCAGGCTGACTCCACGAAGTTTCATTCTTCTCCAGCTCCTGCAGCTCCTCAGCACCCACACGAAATCTCTGGCTGGCTCTGACCAATTGACATAATCTTGAGGGTTTATTGGGTGAGAGCTAGAGCCTGAGAGGGAAAGCGAGGGTGCCCCAATTGTGCAGGTCGGCTTAGGTGAGGAGAAAGAAGCTTTTATAGAGTGGAGGGGGGGGGGAGAAGAAGCTATTCTTCCCTCCCCTCTCCCCTTCCCAAAGCCTATCTCTTGGGAGTACTTTTCCCTGCTGTCCAGACTTGCAAAGTTTTTCCTCAGGCAAATCCCACAGATATACTTTCCTGCCTGTCTTCCCCCGCACCGCCCCCTCCCCATCAGCTCTGGGGAATTTGAGGATCACTCCGCCACAGCTTTAGACTGCAGCAGCAACCTGCGAGGGAGTGACGCTCAGTTATTTGGGGGAGGGAAACTCCCAGATCAGATGACTGACCACTGTGAGTGTAACCTAGCTTTTTCTGTTAGTTCACTTGCACTTTCCGTGGATACTACTCTCCCCTGCCCAGTTCAACTCTCATTGGTGTGAGCACCCAAGCCAAATTAGATCTGAATTTGGGACTATTTTTTTTTAGCGGATGGATCTCATGGAGAGTGGATATTTTTACTGTTAATGATTAGAAAAAGTTTGGTTGCTGCTCCTTTAGCTGCTGGTGTTCTTTCTCTTCCACCCTTTCGAAGGGAAGAGTTTTTACATACAACAGAATATGTGAAAATATTATAAATATATTTGTATAAGTAAATATATGCTTATAATCAAAGAATTAAGAAAATGAACATATCGATATTTATGTGAAGACTTTATTGGGAGCTATATATATGAGATTTGGGAGCATTCAGTAAATATTAGTAATTTTTATATGGTTGAATGTTGTTGACATACAGTCATATATTTTTATTTAGCTACAATGAATGCCATAATATTTACCTTATAGTGAATTAGCCTGAAAGGTTTTCACTCTCATTATAGTTGTGTTTCAGAGGGACTTAGGACAGAGAATTAGTAGCTGTCAGGCAATTTTTCTGACAAACACCTAACTAGAAATATTTATATTGAGTTGATGGCAGTTGTATAGACATGTCCTAAAAAGACCTGGGCATTATTATTATTATTATTTTAATTTTGGCACATAGATTTTTTTTCTAAGTACCAACATATCCAGAAAATACTTGGATGTGGACTCCTTGGAGAATCTTATGGGATTTACTGAGGAATTATTCAGAACATTTCTGTTATCTCAGATCCTAGAATTTATAACTTTAGAGTCTTTCAAGGCGTTAGAGCTATTTCATGGGGTCCCACTCACCCTTAGGTTCTTCTCAGTTTAAGGTAGATTTACAACTCCAGGAACTATCAGCAGCACCACCACCACCACTTCTATCTCCCAGGAGCTTAGTATACAATTGGTTGGAATGAGTGTTATATGCATTTGGGCAAGCCTGAAAGGACATGTTGGGGCTCACTTGTCTACATAAAAGTCCTGTGCCTTAATCTATATGTGTGTTACCTTGTAACATTTAACAGTGGCTCATGGAAGTGTGTGATGCATAATTGCTTATATCTTAGAGTATAGGTCTCTATGAGCCGTGCATGAAGCTGTGGAGATGCGTGGGAATGTTGTGAGAGAGGTTCCCCAAAATGAGAAAGACTACCAGCTGCCCACGGTAAGGTGGATGATTGACAGTAGACAATCCCGCCCCCTTCCATTCCATTCCTTTCTCTCTTGGTGCTGGGAACTATCATTTGAGTGAGGCAAGTTGTAGAGGGCACTGCTGAGCATGTTTCCCTTTAGGACACTTCTTATCTAGGAGCTGAATTTAGTTTCTGTCGAAATGAGCTATTTCCCTCCCCTACCCTGTCCTTCTGAATAAGGAAGCAGCCTCCAAGCATGAGTGGAGCCCAGATGAGCCTGGGCTTCCAAGCCACTTAGTAGTCTCCTGGGACCCTACTCTGGAGGATCCGAAAGCATGCGCCTTGGGTGAGCTGTCGCTGCCCCGACTTCCCTTTCTTTTTCCTACTTTGGACTATTTTACCAAACCAAGACTATACATACTTGTAGTTCTGTCATTGCAAAGAAAGTGAGGTCAAGAAGCAAAAGATGGTGGTGGTCAGTGGACAGACACAGGACTCTGGAGCCTTAGAGAGTCCCTGTTACTCACCTTCCCTCCTGTTTCAGGTTGTGGCTACTCCTGATTACGTTCTGCCTGCGGGAGAAACTTGCCAGAGTCTCTTCTCTGGACCATTCCCTCCTCCTCCTTTGACATCTACCCCATCCCACCTCTGGTATTTGTGTTAGGGGGATTACCAAGGGTTGCCCTACAGAACGTAGGGTCACATCACTCTCATTTCTGTTCCTTAGAGTGCCAGCCTAATGCCTTTGGGAATCAGACATATTTCTGACCCAAAACTTTCTAATGGTTTGGGATAATAAAAGTAGAAGACACAAGAGACACAGAAACCTTTACTATACGACTTGAGATGACTGACATCTAATGCCTTTCTCTGCATCAGTATCTAAGGCAGAATAAATGTAATTCTCCCTGGTCTACAAGAACATAAATTTGACACACAAATTTGAGAGTTGAGGGGAGCACAAGCAGTAGGACTTGAAAGTGCCACAAATGTTATTGGAGTTGAGCTTAAGTATTTGTTTGTGAGTCCTTTGGCAGTACACAGTGACAACATCTGGATTTGTCTACCTGAACTGAACTAGGTAATATTCAATTTCTGCCTGATGTTTTATTTTATTGGTTTTCTGTGTGTTTTATTGTATGCATAAAATTAAAGTGGTTTAGAATAGAAAACAGTTTAAAGTTAGCAATTAATAAGGTGTTTAGATATCTTACATAAAATCAACTAGTAATTTCAGGCAAAGGAATTTCTATAGACATTGATCAAGAAAAGTTTAATGGACCCCAGAAATTAGAGAGACCTCTAATGGAATTACTAGGATAATTTATCAAAGGTAGAGTGCTCTGAATAATTAGATATGCTGCAATTTTCCAATCTCACTGGCTACTTATGCTGACAGAAATAAAGTTAAATATTGAGTTCAAATATGAAGTTGTTCCACTATTGACTACTATTTCACTGTTCTATTTAAAAAACACCTTTTAATAACAGCCAGCCATATACTATATAGAGAACAAATGAATAAAATATTTACCTTGTGGGTTTTGAAAACTTTTAACTGATTGGCTCAAATTTAAATATTTTAAAATCTTATTTATAAAGCAACACAATTCAACTCATTAAAATTACATAATGCCTTTATGGAAAAAAATTGATTACATTGTCCTGGCATTTGTCTTAAAGAAAATATCAGAATGATGTGAAACAGTTTCCCTTATGAAAAGAGGATGATGCCAGGAATCTTGAATTTTAATGTTTTGTGGCCTCTTAACTCAGAATGGCAGCTCTTATGTAAATAAATTCTAGACTTTGTAAGCAGCTGTAGTGATCTCGGGTTCTGCACACTTCTCCATCTGATTCCTCAATATACAAGTTTATTTATGTGTTACCTTGAGGCTCAATACTACATGTGTTGAAAATGCCAGGTTTTAATTAGTTAACAATTTGTTAACTAATGAAACCTTGCACTTGTGAAAATATCACACATGGGCAGAATACCCTCCAGTGAAACCTTTATTTCAGACTCTGGCTGATCATATTCAGTGTACTTTTGGGAAAAGCACTAAGAAATTTTTCTATATAGCTGAAGACTTCCCAAACAATGCATCCTGTCACTTGATATCATTAAAAGTCAGCAGAGGATGATGCCTTCAATTATTAGAATATTGAAGTGTGTCTCCAAAATCAACCACTGCTTTGGTAAGCTTTTTATTTATTGTTCTATAATGTCACTTGGTGTCAGTGTGATCTTTGGTAAGACAAAAATGAACCTTGAGATTCACTGACAGTACTTTCTTGCCTTAAGTCCAGAGCTGCTTCCTTTAATTTTTTGAAAAAATGGAAGAGAAAGAGGAGAGACCCAGGGTAAGTTCTCAGAAGGTGACTTTTATGAAGGGAAGTTTTTCTTTTTCATTGCACTCTTTGTATTGGATTCTCATCTATATTGCCTGTTTCTCATCTTCAACTCTCAATTTCAGTTTATTCTCTGGGTTTGTAATGCTTTTTTCACCTTTCAGATGGTTTTAAACATTTTACTTATCTGTACCTCCTTTGAGTGATATTAAAAATAGCTATTATGAATAGATTGACAGGAACTGTGTTGTGCTTCACTGTGAGAAAGTGTCTTCATTGTGAGAGTTAAGTTGCCAGTAATGGAATATTGGTAAGCATTTAAGATACATTCATTTAGGTGCTTTTGGGTTCCTTCTTTGTCAGAGATTATAAAGCATTACTCTTTATTAAAGGGATGGAAAGCTACATGTTAAAATATAGGATTAATAAATGAATTTCTATTAAATTTCTTTTTAAAGGAGTGATAATCTTTATTCAGTTGAAATATTGTACAATTTATTTGAATGTGATAGATCCTAGGATTTTAGAGTATCCATAAATGTTTTTGGTTATTAACTGCCTAAGGCACAGCACACACAAGTTTATCTAAACATAGTCTCTCTAACTCTCTAGAAGTTTACTTTCTTAGACAATGGTAGTCATTGAGTTCCTTAAAAATAGGATATTTGATGATAAGTAATTATCTTCATGTGCATAGATTGTGTTAGAGAAAAGACTAGAAAGATCCATATCTCACCATAGGTCAACATGTCTAGAAGTTAAAATGCATCCCAAAGTGGCTAGGGTCCTTATGTTTTGTTTCCAGTTTTCTTCAGGAAAGGCTCGAATACAACCAAGCATATTTAAAAGTCAAAGCTTACTGGGAGAATTATTTGGGTGGAGAATGGGCAATGGGGAGAATACATGTATCAGTTGTCCCTTCTGCAAAGAATATAGATAAAATGCCTTTAGCCACATTCAAATCAAGTTCAGATTGAAATACCTTTTTTGTTTTCTTAAAATTTAAACTTGTGTAGATTGATTCTTTCCACTGTGATTAAGATATGGAGAAATCCTACTATTGGGATTAAGAGTATTTGCCTTGCTGGGGCCTGTGTTTCTACACACTTTTTCTTTTAAAACCTTTATTGGAATATAATTTACATACCATAATTTTCATCCATTATCTATACAATTTAATTATTTTTAGTACATTTACCAGGCTGTGCATCTATAATGATATCCAGTTTTAGAATATTGTTATCACCCCAGTGAAATCCTTCATATGCACTTACAGTTAATCCTGATTCCCACACACAACTTTAGGCAAACATGAATCTACTTTTCTATCTCTGTAGGTTTGTCTTTTCTGGACATCCTATTTTATAAAAGAGAAACATGCAAATTGATGGTACATCTGCTACACCCACCAGCCAATCAGAGCAAGTATGTAAATTAACCCAACAAAGATGGTGGCAGCATTGAGCAGGAGGCTTGGGTTGTCCCTGGTGATGGAGGAAGCTAAGTTGCCCACCTTCCCTGGCCAGCCCTGCACTCAGCTCAATGCTACAAAGTTTCAATTATAGAAGGTAACTAAATCCCAGATACATGCTTTCAGCCAGGCCTGGCCTCTGCTCAAGGAGGCACTGAAAAAAAAAAGAAAAGAAGGAGGGGCTGAGAGCTTGAGTCACTGGGGAGTGCGGCCAGCCTGCAAAGAACCATCAGCCCCTCACCCAGACTGGCCAGGCATCCCAGCGGGGACCCCCACCCTGAAGGGGGTGAGGGCAGCTTAAAAACAGCCCTCAGCCCCTCACCCAGGCTGGCCACACCCCCCAGCAGGGACCCTCACCCCATAGGGTCATGGCCAGCCTGCAAACCACCACAAGCCCCTGGCCCAGATCACCCCATGGCCAGGCACCCCAAGGGAACCCCCACCCTGATCTGGGGCACCCTTCAGGGCAAACCAGCTGGTCCCCAACCATGCACTAGGACTCTATACTAACAAAAGGGTAATATGCTAATTAGAGTGGGAGACCTTCCAGACTTCTTCTGGACAAAGCCCTGGTAGCGGGGCTGAGGTAGAGGCAGTTAAAGGCCAAGAGGGAAGGGCAATTGTGGGTGATCAGGCCAGGATGGGATGGCAGTTGTGGGTGATCAGGCTGGTGGGGGGGGCAGGGCCGTTGGGGTAAGAAAATCAGCAGGGGGCCAGTTGGGGGCAAGCAGGCTGGCAGGAGGGGCAGTTTGGGGTGAGCACACTGGCAAAGGGTGCAGTTGGAGGTAATCAGGCTGGTGAGGGAGGGGGTCGTTGAGGGTAAGCAGACCAGCAGTGTGGCCTGTTGGGGGTGAGCAGGCCATTAGTGGGGATCAATTGGAGGTGATCAGGACAGCAGGGGGGGCAGTTGGGAGTGAGCAGGCCACCAGGGGGACAGTTGGAGGTGAGCACACTGGCACAGGGTGAAGTTGGTGGTGACCAGGATGGCAGGGGGGCATTTTGAGGGTGAGCAGGCCGGCAGGCAGAGTGGTTAGGGGCAATCAGGCAGGCAGGCAGGCAGGCAGGTAGGGAGATGAGCAGTTAGGAGCCAGCAGTCCCGGATTGCAAGAGGGATGTCCAACTGCTAGTTTAGGCCCCATCCCAGTAAACCAGCAGTAGGACATCCGGTTTAATAAGGAGTCCCAGATTGGAGAGGGTGCAGGCTGGGCAAAAATTTCATGCACTGGGCCACTAGTTTTATATAAATAGAATCATATAATATATAATCTTTTCTGTTTGGCATCTTTCACTTAGTATAATGATGTTGAAGTTCATTCATGTTGTAACACATCAGTATTTCACTCTCTCTTTTTTTTAGTAGGCATTTCATTATGGCTATACCACATTTTATTTATGCATTCACCAGTTAAAGGACATTTGGCACTTGCATTTGGGGCTATTATGAATAATGCTGTTTTGAATATTAATCTACAAATTTTGGTATGGACATATATTTTATTCCTCTTCATTAGATATTTAAGAATGCAATTGCTAGATCTTTTTAAAAATTTTACATTCAACTTTTTAAGAAACTGAAAAACAGTTTTCCAAAGTGACTGTACTACTTTACATTTCCACCAGCAATCTCTAACAATTCCCTTTTCTCCATATTCTTTATCAACATTTATCATTGTCTTGTTTTGATTATAGCCATTGTGATGGATATGAAAAGGTTTTTATTTGCATTTTCCTAATGATTAGTGGTCTTAAGAATCTTTTCAAGGGCTTATTATCCACTTACACATTTTCTTTGGAGAAATGTACATTCACTTTTTTGCCTATTTCAAAATTGGGTTTCATTCTTACAGTAAGTAATCGTCTGCTTTGTCTGCTAGCAAATAGCTTAAATCATGTAGCTATGAATAATCACAACATATAACATATATATGAATATAATATATATCTGGGGATGAAAGGACATAATGATAGGGATGTATAAGTACATCATCAAGTGAATTATCAGAAAGTTACATAAAAACATAATACATGGATCTTAATGTAGTTATATTATTGGCAAATTGAATACAAACACATTTTAAGACAGTAGAGGAGGGGGAAATAGATATTATTTAGAAGCAGATATATTACAATATCACAAATTTATTTTCTTATATATTTTGATGATTAGATTTTAATATAATTGGTTTCTATTGAAATTCATTTGCTATATTGAATACATTTAAAAATATTATTCTGGTCCTGGCCAGCATTGCTAAGTGGTTAGAGCATCAACCTCTGCACTGGAGTGTCAAGTCAAGGGCTCGATTTCTGGTCAAAGGCATGTACTTGGGTTGCAGGTTTGATCCCCAGTCCTGGTCAGGGTGCTTGTCAGAGTGAATCAATTAACCAATTGTCATGTCTCTCTCACATCAATGTTTCTCTCTTTTCCTTCCCCCCTCCCACCTCCTTTCCACTCTCTTTAAAAATCAATGGGAAAAAAATACCCTCACTCCTTGGGTATCCTATATAATAAAAGCCTAATATGCAAATTGACCAAGTGGCAAAACGACTAGTTGCTATGATGGGCACTGATCACCAGGGGCAGACACTCAATGCAGGAGTTGCATCCCTGGTGGTCAGTGTGCTCCCAACTGCTCAGCTCACCCAGCTGAGTGGCACTCCCATAGCACATTGATCTCCACAGCCCACACCCCCCGCCACCAATGCATGATTCTGTACACTGGGCCTCTAGACTCTAGTGTGTATGTGATTCTGTACACTGGGCCTCTAGACACACACACACACACACACACACACACACACACACACATACACACACACACCAAGAAACTTATATACATATAGGCATAGCCCATGGACATAAGCAATAGAGTAGTGAAGACCTGGGATGGCTGGGTATGGGCTGGGAGGATGGGGGTAAAGTGGAGGTATCTGTAATACTATCAACAATTAAAAGTTATTTTTAAAAATAAAATAATAAATATATATATATTAGAGGCCCGGTGCACAAAATGCATGCAGCCTGGGGGGAGTTCCCTTAGCCCGGCCTGTACCCTCTTTCACTCTGGGAACCCTTGGGCCTAAGCCTTCAGTTGGATATCCTTAGTGCTGCCACAGAGGCAGGAAAGGCTCCCACCTCCCCACCATCGCTTCACTCACCAGCCCTGAGGCTGGCTTCTGGCTGAGCAGTGCTTCCCCTGGGGAGCACACTGACTACTAGGGGATAGCTCCTGCATTAAGCATCTGCTCCCTAGTGGTCAGTGCACATCATAGTGACTGGTCATTCTGCCATTCGATTAATTTTCATATTACTCTTTTATTATATAGTATTATTTTAAAAAATAATCATAGGCTTCACTAGATTGCTAAAGTAATACATGACATTAATAAAGAACCCTTAGTTTATGCAAATGTTTTTATAATAAAGTGTCACTTTCTGAGGCTTGTTCAGGCATGGGAGAGCATTTGTAATCACTAGAAATGCCAATAATCTTTTAGATATTAAGCATATTAAGTTTTCAGTAAATATACTACCATATTCTATAAACTCATACTCCAGCCATATCATAGGAGCAAACTATGCTATTCCCCTAATTATTTCATTAGTATAAGAATGAAACAAATAAATTGACCTCAAATATCAAATATATATTGGTTTTTGCTTACATGTATTATATGGATAAGTCAATAATTTCACCACTCATGCTTATAGACGTGTATAGGTGGCATGACATAAACATATTCTATCTAATAAAGAGGGAATATGCTAATTGGCCCTCATACCATTGCAAAGATGGTGGCACCCACAGCCAATAAGTAGGGAATATGCTAATGATTGCCCTGCCCTCAAAGATGGCAGCACCCACAGAAAATAAGGAGGGAATACGCTAATTTACTGCCATGCTTTCAAAGATGGTGGTGCCCACAGCCACAAGATGGCAGCCCTCAGTCCCCTCAGCCCCGCCAGGGCAGCAAGAGCATGGTAAGGTCATACTCCTTGTACCTGTTTCCAGAGTTCCTCAGTCTCCTGAGCCCCCCAGCCACCCAGGGCTGCCGAAGGCTCAGATAACCAGCAGTAGCAGAGATGTGATGGGGCATTGCCTTCCCCTGATTGCCAGGTTGCCCACTGCCCCTAAGGGCTTCCGGACTGTGAGAGCGGGGGGGGCCTGGCTGAGGGACGCCCCCTCCAGTGCATGAATTTTCATGTACCAGGCCCCTAGTAGAAAACATAAGAAAGCAACATGCTGAATTAAATTATTAAGTCCTGCCCTGGCTGGTGTTTGGCCTGTGGTTAGAGTGTCAGCCCTTGCACCAAAGGGTCTTGGGTGCAATTCCTGGTCAAAGGCACTTACCTGGATTGCAGTTCATTTCCAGCCTGGTCTGGCATAAGCAGGAGCTCAACCAATATCTCCCTTCGTCTCTCTCTCTCTTTCCTCCATCTTTCCACTCTTTCTAAAACCCAATGGAAAATATCCTTGGGTAAGGATTAAGGAAAAAAATAATTAAGCCCTTTTAAGTTTAAATAAATGTTCCATTAAGGCAGATCATGGGGCTCTAACTTGTTTAAAATTCTAACTTACTGTATATAGAAAAGCTGATAAGCATACCTAAAGGAAACAGTGATGAGAAAATTACTTAAAACAATTATCCACTCTCTTGCCATTTTAATCTCTATCTCTCAGGATTTCTTTTTTTATGTCTACAAATAATACTGAAGTCTTCTTATTATAAAAACATGGTTTTTTGTTTGTTTTTAATTTGTAAAATAAAATTTATTCTTAGGGCATGGGGAGTGGGAAAATGGAGTGTGGATAACAGGATCTAAGAGAGTTTTGTGGGGAGGGATACAACCATTATGGCAAGTTATCTCCATTTTACAGGCAAAGAAATGAAACAGAACAGTTTATTAACGTGCCCAGGATCACATAGATAGTAAGCAGAAGAAGGGGCATGTAAAACCCTGGTAACTGGGTTCTAGAGTCAATATTCTTGACCACTACAATGTAGGTAGTCAAGGAATATTTGCAAATGGATGGCTATTTCTAAACACAAACATATAGATGGAAACAAAGAATTTGTGATTTTTAAGTATATCTATTTTCTAATAAAATTTACTTTTCTGATTTGGATCAATATGAAATTTTTGTTTGTTTTAGAGTTTTTTGTTTTGTTTTGAGGAGCCATAGTCTCTTAAATTCAGGGAAAAGTTATTTCACTTTGATAATAAGAATTGATCTTAACTTCTATCCTTTCTGACCTACATAACATCCTGATGAAGGACCTTGTCAGAAAAGGCTTGAGTTTAATTTATATAAAATTTTGGATTCAAATTTTTAAATTTAAATTCTTTATTGTTTAAAGTATTACATATGTCGCCTTTTAAAAACATGTTTTAAAAAAGCATGACTTCATTTTTTTCTCTGTAACTCTAACCACCTCAATCATATTATTACCAAATTCCTGGTAATTGTCTACCCTTCTTCAACAACTATTTAATCTTAAGCCTCTTAGAATTTAGACTGATCCTACTCCACCAAAACGACTGTTTTTTAATGACAAGCTCAATGGTTTCTATCCTTCTCCCTTCCTCTTTTAAAAAAAAGTCAATAAAATTATATTTAAGAAAAAACACAAAAAAACTAGAGCTTAGTATAAGCTCTCAACCAATGTTAGCTATTTTTATTTTGTATTGCCCCAAAAACAGTGTATCCAAAAAATAAAACTATTTTCTAGATCTTCCAGACACTCCAACCTGATGCTATTATTTTTTAATCTTTGATACATGGCATCATCATCCACCCAGTTTCAAGCAAGAAACTATAGAATCAGCCACTAATTCTCATTATCTCCATTTTTCTCACTAACTTCTGTTAGTTTCATCAAAAACTGGTAGAATACAGCTTTTTCATTTATATTATGTTGGTTTCCATCCTCATCAGCCTACATAAATATCTTCTTAACTAGGATTTGTGTGTGTGTGTGTGTGTCAGTGTTTACCTACTGACTCCATTCTAATCTCTACACTGCCACCAGAGTTATTTCACTAACAACAAGTCCAATTGTATTATCTCTTGATTTAAAACCTTTTTTGGTTTCTTGTTTCTTCCAGTATTAAAATACATACTCCTTGGCTTAGCATACTTATGGCTCTTTATTATCTGGACCTAGCTACTTTTCCAGCCTTATATCTCTGTTTTTTTCCTGATACCCATCTTTTTCAAATTGATAGTGCTCATTACACATTATTCAGATTGAACTTCTCTCCATTACCAAACCACTTTATGTTCTGTTACATTTCTTTACTTTTGCATAAGCTGCCTCTGTATCTAGAATGACTTTCCCCATCTTTTACACCTTCTTCTCTACCTAGTGAACTTTTACTCATTCTTTACCCAGATAAAATGTCATGTCCTATTTGAAACAGACCTCTTCAGAAATAAGCATTCTTCTATCCCTTGTGCTTCTAAGGTTCTTTGAGCCCTTTGGTAGCACCTACTATGTACTATAATTGTGACATTCCTGTGCTTATATGGTTATATTGGCCTCTACATCTTTGTATTAACAATATAGAGGATAATGCCAAGTATATATTAGGTGATCAATAATTAATATCAAATGATTAAACAGATATACTCCTAATGGTCTGTAACAGGTGCCTTTTCCCTGTCTATCTTAGGAATTACTTATGTCAATGGTCAGCAAACTCCTTAGTCAACAGAGCTGCAAACTGCGGCTCGCGAGCCACATATGGCTTGCGAGCCACAGTTTGCCGACCACTGATTATGCTAACTCTAATATCAATTGATGGAAAAATAACAAACTTGTTAAAAAGTATTTCCCAATTTTAAAAACTGATATATGACAAGATGAGAAAAGGGGAGCTGTCAGACAAGATTCTTTGTTGATGATATGTCTATAAGAATGATCATGTTTCTTAATTGCCCTCTTTTCTTTTCCCCCCTATCCCACCACTTTACTAATGACATATGATTTCCCATGCTTTAAGTTTGCAAAGCACTTATTCAATATTATGCTATTCCTTTCACAAGCCTACCCTATGAAATATATAGGGAAAATGTTCTCAGCCCAGAGAGATTAACTGATTTATCCAAAATCACTTTTTGAGCAAAGAGTAGAATTTAGGTTAAAACTCATGCTGTGCTGTCTCTCTAAAACAGACTTTTTCTCATCTCTTATCTGTATTCTCACAACAAATCTAATTGTTCTGGTTTCAGACATCCCCTGCCTCCCATCTACTTTTTAATACATATTCTCTCTGCAAGCAAAGGGCCTATTCTAAAATGCAAATATAATTATGCCATTCTAACATTTGTAAAAGCTCCCTCTATCTGTTATCATCTGGCTCTGCCTACCCATCTGTCCTCACCTCCTGTTATTGTTCCTATTTTAGATCACACTTATACTTTGATGGTGGATCAACATACCATGTTTTTCCTTCTGTTTGAAACACTGTCCTTTTCTCATTATTTACCTTCCTCCTGTCTCTACAGGTGAACTTATTATATTTCCATGAAGGTCCACTTTAGTGAACACTTTCCTGAAGTATGCCCTTGTTCCATTTTTAAATATATTGTTTAAAATATTACATACGTCGCCTTATCTCCCCTTCTTTCTATCCTAATTTCCTTTGTTTTTCCTCCTTCTTTCCTTCAGTGAATATTTATTTAGTGCCTACTATGTGCCAAACACTATATTCATCCCTGTTGTTTGAAGGATGATGGCATGCATTAAGCCAGTGTGGCTGGAGCAGGTGAAAGATAAAGAGGAGGGAGGTAGGCAGAGCACTGCATGTTATGAGGCTGGCAGAATAGGAAGGGGCCAGAACTGCCCTGCACTCTTAGTTGCTCCCTGACTTCTCAGAGCATTTGTCTCATGCCTGAGCTAAGGTGTTTTTCTTTTTTTTAATGTATTTTTTATTAATTTTTTATACATATCTTCCCATTGCCCCCCCTCCCTTCCAGGCATACCCCAACCCTCCAGTGTCTATGTTCATTGGTTATGATTATATGCATAGATACAAGTCCTTTGATTGATCTCTTATCTACCTCACCTAACTTTAATCTTCCTGCTGTAATTTCAGTCTGTTTGAAGCTTTACTGTCTTTGTATCTATCCTTTTGTTCATCAGTTTATAATGATCTTTATTATCCCCCAATGAGTGCGATCATGTGATGCTTCTCCTTCATTGACTGGCTTATTTCGCTAAGCATAAGGCTCTCCAGTTCCAACCAGGTTGCTGCAAATGGTAAGAATTCTTTCTTTTTAATGGCAGCATAGAATTCCATTGTGTAGATGTACCACAGTTTTCTGATCCACTCATCTGCTGACGGGCACCTAGGCTGTTTCCAAATTGTGGCTATTGTAAATTGTGCTGCTATGAACATAGGGGTGCATAAATCCTTTCTGATTGGTGTTTGTAATTTCTTAGGATAAATTCCTAAGAGTGGTATTACAGGGTCAAATGGGAGATCCATTTTTAGTTTTTTGAGGAAACTCCATACTGTTCTCCACAGTGGCTGCACCAGTCTGCATTCCCACCAACAGTGCACAAGGGTTCCTTTTTCTCCGCATCCTCGCCAGCACTTGTCGTTTGTTGATTTGTTGATGATTGCCATTCTGACAGGTGTAAGATGGTATCGCATTGTCGTTTTGATTTTAAGGTGTTTTTCTTTGGGCGAGGTATGATAGACGGTATGATAATTACTGGCCACTGACTCTGTATCCAACACTGACAAGCCCTTTATACAGTATAAACCTGTCCTATCCAGGTTTATAAAATGTAGGCAAGACATGAGGTATGTGTGATTTCTCAGCTCATTTTGGGTTCCATGTTTAAGGCTAGATGTCTATTTCCTGATATTTTCCCTTTATCAACTACAGTGTGGTTAAAAAGTAAAATCTTGGAATCTTGAGCCAAATGCTCCTAGGTTCAGATACAGACTCCAACACTTAGAGAAATCACTAAATATATTAACTTTAAAATTATGATTATTGTTATTCTCCAGCCAATCTAGCTTCTTTACTAGAAATGGGTTGTAAGCCATTTGAGGGGCACTTTAGAGAAAATTGCTAATTATGTGTTGAATTTGTATTTCAAGCTTCCTAGAGGAGAAAAAAGAGAATTGTCATAAGGTTCCATTTTCCCCAAAGCCACTTTACCTATGCTGGTCTAATTTTGTGCCCTCCTGTGAAAACCAGGTTCCCAACTAAAGATTATGTCTGAAGATACCTCCACAGGCATCTTTGAAGTTCCACTTTCCCTTTGTCTATAACAATAGAGCAACGTTTGCCATGATCTTTCCATCTGGTCTCCTTATACTGAAGGGTAATTGGTGCTGCTCAGAGGAAATTTTCCTGGCCATAAAATCTCTGCAGCATTTACCTCAGAGAGACCATGCTTTCTCAGAAATGTCTGGGACCTCTGGTCAAGAGACCGAATTAATACTTTGGGTGACATATTTTCTCTGTGGGATGGAGCAAAAATTAAGTGGTATTTTTTCTTGGTCTGTAAAGCTTTGAGTGACCTTTTTTATTCTTTAAAAAGATGTTTGTTTTTTATTTGAAATTGATTTTAGAGAGAGGAAGGATGAGAGAGAAAGAGAGGAGAGAGAGAAAGAGAGAGAGAGAGAGAGAGAGAGAGAGAGAGAGAGACATCAACTTATTGCCTCCCACATATGCTGTTTTCAGGAAATACTGACATGATCAATGAGTCTTTTGCCCACTCTTATGCTAGACAATTACCTGAACATATAACTACTTGTATCATATATATCTAGCATAAATACACATATCAAATACAAATACACATAATATTTTATTTTTGTTCATTTTTTAATATTTTTGTTCTAAATGCTGACACTCTAATCACAGTCTTTGGCTTTAGTTTTCCCCCCTCTGTATATAACCTTCCTAAATCACCACTTTTATACTTCCCTTGGTCAAGAAGTTAGTACAACATTGAGATGCCTATTCATTAGTTAAAACATTATATTTCTCTCCCATCTCCCAAATCTCTTCCTAATGGACTGCCAGAATGATTGAAGACATAATGGTCAAGTTAAAAGAGATATGTAGCTTCCTCTGATTTGATGTCCAAGCAACTGTTTTGAGCCCTCATAATGAGCCCTTCAGCCTTGAAGCCATGAGATGAGATGGAAGCTCCCATTCTCCCTAATGTCTGTGATAGCTAGTTTATACTCTCTCAGTCAGAACTTAAATTAGTGGGGAAAAGAGCATTTTGAACATAAAACAGTCTACTTTAGGGTCAAATTAACAGCAGTCCCTTTCTCTATTTTGAAGGATTTCTCTGTGCATTTCTATGTGTACATTTCTCTGTAAATGTATACATTGGTTATTCCCTCCTGTATACCACTGAGAGTATAAATTTAGTTAAGTTTTTTTATGTGTAAATTTGTTTACTGTTTAGTGTTACCTGTCTTTTCACATTTTGAAACAATCTGAAAATTACAGCAATGTTTCAAAGTATAGTACAAAATGTTGCCAATATGATGTTACATGACTGAAATATTTTAGTGTGTGTATTTCCTACAGAAAAGATATTGTATTGTATAATCATTTTATTCTATTTAAGAAGTTTATGTAACATTTTAGTCAACAAAAAGTTATACTACATATAAATATTATTTAAAATAAAAAATGAACATATGCAATAATGTAATGAAAATAATATAATGAACATGGGACCATAACTCAACCTAAGAAATAAAATATCACCAGTGTAGTTAAAGCGACCTGTGTACCACTCCCACAGCCATACATTCACCATCTTGAATTTGGTATATATCATTCATTCCTAAGCTAGGATCCCTACGTGGGTTTTAGGTGGGTTTATAAATACCTTGAAATTGTATACAAAATTAGATATGTAGGCCTCTGAGATGCACCAAAGCCCTTATTGAGGTATTTTTCTGGGGAAGGTCCATCAGTTCATCACTTTGATGAAATTTATATATAAAGATAAGTGTGTGTAAAGTACTAAATTTCATGGGAAAAATAGCCTACAGTTAGTGCATATCCTTTCCTGTCACTCCTTTATTGTTTAGTTCTTTGTATTCTGGCTTTCTCCCCAACCAATTTACTGAAATTGCTTTCTTAAAGGTCACTTTCTAATTACCAAATTCAATTACTTGTCAGTCCTTATCCTCATTGCACTACCAATAGCATCTTACTCTTGGACTCACTTCTCCTATAATTTCTCCTTCACTTCCACTTTCTTTTTACATTCTTTAGTCTGCTCATTTGAAAAATATAATACCTGCTTCATATAGTTGTGAGGAATAGAACTATAAGGTCCTTATAAATTGCCTGTTTGATGTAGTGTTTAGTTAATTGTAGCTAATATTGACAGCTTTCGTACCACTGTGGTGTGTCTCTTCATATCCAAACACCATATTTAAGGTGTTACTAATGGACAGAAGCCATGCCAAGAAGACAACCTGTAATTACTGCCTCAGTTTCCTGCGGTGTTGTGCATTATCTTAGTAGTAGTGATATACCAATAAGTAGTTTAGATTAGCACAGGATCAGTGATCCTTAGAGTCTTCAAGAGAAAATAAATTATTAGTTTTAAATTGCATAGTTATGTATATATTTTAAATGCCATTCTCCAAAGTTTATAACACTATTTTCAGCCTGGTTACTTTTAAAGGATCAGATGGTAAAAATGTAGTCCTCCCTTCCTTGTTTGTTCAGCTTTTGACCACTCTGCTACTAAATAGATTGAAAAATGAAGGTGCCAACTCTATTGTGGACACCTGCTGGCTTTAAACTGGCTGATGGCCAGTTATTCTGGATAGGCCATCGAAGATCCATATGACTTTCCATCTCTATTTATTTAAAAAGAATGACAGGAAGAATTTATATCAAGTTACCAGTACCCTTAGCCTGACCTGTCCTATGCTGTCCTCTTTATTTACATGTCCACTATTAGCTGCCAGTAATAGTGGCATACTGTTGTTCATATGCATAATGGAACCTTACAACATTTGAGGGCAAGGCTTCTCAGATGCACCAAAACCCTTATTGAGGCTTATCTGTCAAGAGCAAAACAGTTAAATTATCTTTGCCCTCTGTTAGGTGGAGTACTTGACTTCATAATTGCCATCCCTTCAGTCAGGCTAGAGTAGGTTATGTTGCTGTAGCAAAAGACTCCCAATACCTCAGTGTCTCAAAATAACAAAACTTTATTTATTGTTTACACAGCATGCCTATCATGTATCACCTGGGAAATATGTGGGCTTTCGACTAGGACCCAGAATAAACAGCCACCATCTGGAACATTGGTGATTATCCTGTCAGAGGTAACGAGAGCTCTGGAGGTCTCACACTGCACTACAAATTAAATCTTATTTCTGCATATGACACACGTCACTTTTCTGATATGCCATAGGTCAGATTTGATCAGGCACCAGTGGAGGCCAGGAAGTACAATTCTAATATGTGCTCTGAAGATGAAGAGCTAGAAATATTCAGTCACACTATTACTTAATGTGTCCTATAGAAAAATATCACCTAGCACCTTCTCTTTCCTTGGAACATCTTGCTAAGTCACTTCCTTTCAATTTTATTCATTCATGTTTCCTTGCTTTTGCAGAAAAATCAAACTACTTATCAGTTTGGTAAGTATTGTGCATACTGTAGGCTTGGTTGCTTACTACAAGGTCCCACCCCCTTGATTTGAATTCCTTCTGCCTCTTTGGTGTTGTTGCAATTGTTTGCTCCAGTGATATAAAGAGATATTAATTTAGAATGGTTTTGTTTCCATAAAATGTTGTCTTTTGGACTCTTCACCTTCTGTTTTTACTGTTATAGTAACAGAAATTTATAATTCTTTGATTTTCTGACTATAAAAACCTGATTAAATGACTTGCCTGAGGTTATTAGAGGAACCTAACTAGAACTCAGGTTTTCTAACTCACAATCTGTATTCTTTTTATCACTTACACCAAGTCCTATTATAAAGAAAGTTGCAAAACTAGTGACTGTGTAATTTACTCCCAGAAATGACTGGTAACAACAGACTCTGGTCTTTAATCTTGAACAGAAGGAATTTTCCATTTAAATGTCTCCTTCTGAGTATTTTGATGAATTCCATGTCATAAAATCAGATTTCTGGGATTCCTATGTTGACAAGTTTGCATTCATTATTGAAACAATAACTGGCTCTAAATAAATCAATTACTTGATTCTATCTATAAGACTTGAAGGACTTTCACCACCCCTGCTGCATCTCAATCTAGAATAAGGTATTATATGCACTGTTATTACATATTTCTTTCTTTTTTAATCTTTATTGTAGAAAGTATTACATATGTCTCCTCCTTACCCCCATTTACCTCTTCCAGCCCACCCTCATCCTCATACCAGGCCTTCACCATCCTATTTTCTGTGTCCATGGATTATACATATAATGTATATAAATTCACTGGTTGATTTCCACCTACCCTCCCATCCACCCTTCCCTGACTTCTTTCTGAGGTTCAACAGTCTGTTTGATGCTTCTGTGTCTCAGAATCTATTTTTGTTCATCAGTTTATATTGTTCATTAGATTCCACATATAAGTGAGATCATGTGGCCGGAATTGGTTTGGCTCAGTGGCTAGAGCGTCGAGCCTTCTACTCTCTCCAGCTCTGTGGCTGTTGCCATTTTTGGTGGGATTTATTTATCTTCTATAATTGAAACTATGTAGCCTTGAGTGGAGGCCTGGGTTGGCCAAGATATGCAGAAAACTTGGCTTTCTCCATTGCCAGGGAAACACAAGCCTTCTGCTTGCTCCATGGCCACAGCTATCTTGGTTGGGTTAATTTGCATACTTGCTCTTGATTGGCTGGTGGTTGTCGCTTGTGGGGTAATGGAGTGATAGTTAATTTGCATATCACTCTTTTATTAGATTGGATTGTTACTGATTTCTTCCTTGATGTCCTCCAGAAGGTTTTTTATGTATTTGGATGTTCCTATATTGGGTGCATATATGTTTACCAGAATTATATCATCTTGTTGTATAGATGCCTTTAGTATTATGGAGTTGCCTTCACAATCTCTGGTTTTGGTCTTTACTTTTAGGTCAGTTTTGTCAGATATAAGTATTTCTACCCCATTTTTTTTTTTTCCATTTCCATTTGCCTGAATTTTTTTTTTCCATCCCTTCACTTTCAGTCTGTGTGAGTCCTTTTTTCTGAGGTGGGTCTCTTGTAGACAGCATATATATGGGTCATGTTTTCATATCCATTCAATAACCCAATATATTTTCATTGGAGCATTTAAACCATTTACATTTAAGGTTGTTATTGGTAGGTACTTGTTCATTGCCATTTTTATTCTTTATGCCTTATTCCTCCCTCTCTCTCTATTTCTTCTTCTTACAATAGTCCCTTTAGGATTTCTGGTTTGGTGGTAATAAACTCTGTTAACCTATTAATGTCTACAAAGTTCCTGATTTCACCTTCAATTTGGAATGATAGCCTTGCTGGATAGAATATTCTTGGATTCATTCCCTTCATTTTCATTACTTTGTATATTTCATGCTGCTCCCTTTTGGAGTGATGTGTTTATATTGAGAAATCAGCTTATAGTCTAACTCAAGGTTCCTTGTAGGTAAATTTCTGTCTCTCAGTATTCTAGATTCTTTCTTTGTCTGTAATGTGTGTCATTTTAATTATGATGTGTCATGGTGTGGGTCTTTTGGTTCATCTTGACTGGGACTTTCTGTGCTTCCTTGACTTGTGTGACTTTTTTCTTCTTTAAGTTAGGGATATTTTTTTGTCATTATTTCTTCAAATAGGTTTTCTATTCCTTGATCAGCTTCTTATACATCTAGCACCCTTATTATGTGGATATTGCTTCATTTCATGTCACAAAACTCCCTTAAACTCTCCTCCTGCTTTTTAATTTTTTTTTTCCTAATTGCCTCTCTGTCTGGGGTGTTGTTGTTTTTTTCATTTTTTTTCTTTTTGGGTTTTGTTTGTTTCTTTGTTTTGTTTTGTTTACCTTCTCTTCTACTTTGCTGATTTAGTCCTTAGCTTCTTGTAGTCTTCTTATAGTCAGCATCTTGAATCCTTCCAAGGTGTTCTTTATTTCATCCATGTCATTCTTCATTTCATCTTGATTATTATTCATGTTGGTGTATTTTTAATTCACCTCCTTATAATTCTCATTGAGTTGCTTCTAATTCTCAGTGAGATGTTTGAGCATCCTTATAACCATTACTTTGAATGCTTTGTCTGACAAATTATTTGTCTCATTTCATTCAGTTTCTTTTCTGGTGTTTCCTCCTTTTTCTTTCATTTAAGGACTGTTTCTTTGTCTCCCCATTTTGCTGTCTCCTATTTGTTTCTATCTGTTAGATAAAACTGCTATGCCACTCAGATTTTCTGGGTAGTCTTATGTAGTTGGTGTTTTGTGGGACCCAATGGTACAAGCTCTCATATCTCCTGAGCTGGGTGTTATAGGAAAGCCCCCTACTTGATTTATTTGGGTTATCCTGTTATAATTGTGTCTTGAATGTTATTATCCCATTCATGGATGGAGTCTCCTCTCATGTTGTCTATCGATGTGGCTCACCCTGGCCTTGTCATGCAAGCTGTTGTAGAGGTGCTGACTGAACAGAAAAGAATACATCAAGACAAAAAAATGACATAGTAGAAATAAAACAAAAATGTATACAAGATCCTTATAACACCAACAAATGTGACTACCAATGAAAACAGAATTAGGAAAGATAAAAGAGAGCAAGAATAATAGAGAAAAATAATCAAATCAAAATACAAGGATAAAATACAAAAATAAAATAAAAAACACCACAAAAAAGCACAAATAAAAATATGGGGACCAAATATGTAGACACAGAGCTTAAATAGAGAAGACAATAATGAAGAGTTAAAGGAATGGGGAAGGAAAACAGTTTATAATTAAGTAGAGAGAATAAAAATAAAAAGACAAGAAAACAATTTTGACAAAAAAAATAGAGGAGAAAGCAGATAGATCTAGATTAAAGAATAGAAAAAAGAAATAAATCAGGAGAAAAAGAAAAGAGAAATAAAAGAATGGGGGAAAATTGGGGAGTGGAAAAAAACGAAGAGAAAAAGAAAAATTGAGTAAGGGAAGGGAAGAGGAAAATTAGATATATGAATGAACCACAGAGACTAGAATAATTAATCAATAAAGCAGATATATAAAGAAGATAATTTTTAAAAAGAAAGAAAGAAAGAAAGAAAGAGAAAAAGTAAAAAGGAGAAAATAGAAGAAAAACAGGAGGAAAAAAGAGAAAAGGAAGAAAAGTGAAGTGGCTTTTGCTTCAACTGAGTTGAATGCCTAATGGGAGCTAATTTAGGATCCACTCTTCTGCTCTGTCTGCCAATTCTGGGCTACCTGTTAGATACTTAGGTGCTAACTATTGTCCAGACCTGTCTTTTGGCTCTTAGCAACCTGCTTGAAGCTTCAGGTGATCCACCAATCCAATGTTTCTGTCTATCTCCACGGGCCTTGGCTGCAAGCAGGAGGGATCAATCTGACTCTAAAGTAGATTTGTTAGCCACATGGGACACAAGGCTGGTTCATCAAATTTCCCATGGTTCCCTGGGATTCGCCTCTGCCAACCTTTGCTTGTTAGCCAGGTATCAATCTTAATCACTCAAAAGTTTATTTCTGACAGGGTTTTAGGTTGGGGACTTGCTGTTTAGCTTTCAGGGAAAATTGTGTGTGTGTTTTCCTGCCCCAAAGCTACTCCTCTGCGAGTGTTCCAAAATATTATTCTGCCCTTGTCTGGACAGAGATCCTTATATGGATACCTATAGGGTCAGCTGGGACCCTGGAATTTTCGTTAGTCTAACTACCAAAATAGTGGGGCGGATGGCCACTTCTCCTGTCCAGTCTCTGAGGACTTCTAGAGTGTTCAAACCCATTAGCTTGGTCTTTGCCTTTGTTTCCTCTGTAAAGGTCAAAATGCAGGGTGCAACAGGATGTATCACCTAGGGTGGCTTTTTTTTCTTTGCCTGACCTCTGGCTATTGGTAGCAGCTAGTTCTTTTCAGGAAAAATGGCCATTTTGGTTTAGAAGCATATGAATGACCCAATGCAGGGTACCTGGCTACTGATTTTCCAAATCTCCCTGCCCTACCTCATTCCATTGCCTCTACTCAGGCACCTCAAGTCCATGGCTCCTTCCTACACCAAAGCCTTGGGTGAGTAGTTTCAAATGAAAACTCCTACTCTCTGGATTTAAAGGGGGAAAAAAGGCAACAACAAAACTGTGGCTTTCTCTTCCCCCGGCTCCAGACTCCACTTAGGCCAGCTGCCATGCCGCATTTTCCTTTCACAATGCTGCCTTTTGTATCTGGGGACTCAACTCCAAACTCTTCAGCAGTGAGCAGCCCTGCCACTTTTTTCCTTTCTCAGTTGGATGTTACATGTGCAGCTGCAGGTCATGGTTCTATTTCAGAAGGAATAGACTCTCCCATAATGCAGCGCTCTGTCCTCTCTCTTGGCTCCTCCTGCTACTTCTGGGGTTGGTCCAGCTCCTCTCTTCACCTCACCTTTCCCACTGGCCTCTAGGTATTTTCTGTCTTTCTTTGCTGGACTTCAGTTGATAATTCCGGGTGAGTGTTCTCCAATTTAGTTGTATTTCCAGTCTGGCCTTAGGACTAGATGCACAACAGGTCTGCCCATTCAGCCGCCATTTTTTCCCAAATCCATGTTTATTTCTTACTATTATTTAGAATGTGAGACAAAGGATTTAATTTAACAAATAGCATAAATAGGCTGGTGAGAGCATTAATGAATATGTTGTGTCAACCTCTGTCAATTTGAAGTTTGTTTTTCTGGGTTCTTCTCATGTATAGTTTACTATAAAGCTCTTCAATGATGCTTCTTGCCTTAACCAGATTTATTATTGATAATGGCTTAAGAGAAGGTCTAAGTCAAGGTGACTGACAGTAAAAATCATAAGTAATAAAAGAGACATCCCTAATATAAAGATACTTCTACACACACACACACACACACACACACACACACACACACTGAGTTCTTGTCAAGATACCAACCAAATAAGACCTGGATGGTCCAGAGTATCTTCAGGTACTATGAACCTCTATCCAGGCTTATTAGAAGATACACCACTGAGTATTTATATAGATTTAAAAATATGGTAGTCTCCCTTATCCACAATTTTGCTTTCCAGTTTCAAATACCTATGATCAATTCCAATCTTAAAATATTAAATTTCCCCAACCATTGACATTACATGCACCTGACATTCAAAAAACTGACAATGATATTGTTCCATGATTCAAGATCACCCAAAAGTAGATGATTTCCTTTCTGACATCATCAGAAGGTCAATAATAGCCCAATGCTAAGTCACAATGCCTATGTTATTCATCTCACCACATAAACATTTTACCATCTCACATCATCAAAAGAAGGATTAGTCCAGCCCTGGACAGTGTTGCTCAGTGGTTAGAGTGTTGGCCCAAGCACCAAAGGGTCACAGGTTTGATTCCAGGTCAACTGCATGTACCTTGGTTGTGGTTTGCTCCCTATCTCCAGTTTGGGTACGTTCAGGAGGCAGCCAATCGATGCATCACTCACATTAATGTTTCCCTCTCTCTCTCTTTCTCTCCTTCCATTTTCCCCTTCCATTCACTCTGAAAAGCAATGGAAAAAATATCCTCAAGTGAGGATTAACAAAAAACAAACAAACAAACAGAAAAAAACAACAACGAAGAAGAGTAAGTACAGTACGATAAGATATTTTCAGAAAGAGACCACATTCATATAAGATTATGGTATCTTTTGATAATTGTTCTATTTTATTTCTACTAATTTCTTACTGTGATTAATTTCTAAATTAAACTTTATCATAGGTGTGTATGTATAGGAGAAGACATAGTACAGGGTGGAGCCAAAGTAGGTCTACAGTTGTTCTATATATGAAACATACATATATGAAAAATAATACAATGATTAATAAAATACTATAAATAAAAACCTAATATGCAAGTTGACTGAATGGTCGAATGACAGATGGAATGACCAGTTGCTATGATGTGCACTGACCACCAGGGGGAAGATGCTCAACGCAGGACTGCCCCTGGTGGTCAGTGCGCTCCCACAGAGGAAACACTGCTCAACCAGAAGCTGGGCTTACAACTGGCCAGCACAACGGTGGGAGCCTCTCTAAGGAGCAGTAAGGATGCAGGCAGTAAGGAGCAAGGGGTTCTGGACTATGAGAGGGATCCTGGACTATGAGAGAGTTCAGGCCAGGCTGAGGGATGCCCCTCCAGTGAACCAGTCATGTAATACTAATAATATAAGAATTAATTGTTTTTAGCATACTCACAACTATAAACCTACTTTTGCCCCACTCTGTTTACTAGTATACTACATATGGTTTTAGGAATCCACTTGGGTTCTCAGAAAGTATCCCCCATGGATAAGGAGGGACTGCTGCATAAATCTAGACTAGGAAGAAGAAAACTTTTCAAATAATACCACACAAAGCCCATTAAAATTACGTTCTGCATTTTTCCAATTTGTCTTCTGGTATTTTGAGTACTCTTCCAATGGTAAAATCTGAATGATCATATATAGAAGCACAGGCCTAGATATATGAGATCACTGGTTGTTAGTGCAAGTCAAAGCCAATATCATCCTGTGATATAGATGTGGTGATAGAATATTTTCAATAATGTTTTCTCACATAGTCCTTTGCTATAGTCATTTAGCTACTATGTCAATATTTTCCTCATGGTAAATTATATACACGAACAAAGCAGAGAGAAACTTACCTAATAATAGAGAAACATGTAAATTGACCATACTTCCACTATGCCCACAGACAATCAGAGTATGCAAATTAATCCAAAAAGATGGCGGTTAATTTGCATACATACCTGGGTTCCAGGAACCTCCTCGGCACCCAGGTCACTCCCGGCTGGCCATCGGGGTAATGAGGAGGGGCCTTCCCAAGCCTAAAGCCTCTGCTGAGGTTTTAGGCTTGGGAAGGGGCTGAGCCCATGACCAAATGCAGACCATACCTAAGTTAGCGCTGGGTTGCCCAGCTGCAGCCTAGTAACCCAGCACTGATTGCCCAGGTGGCTGAGACTCAGAAAGTGAGTCAGGGTCTGATCTGCAGCCTCAGTGGAAGCAGTTGATCAGTGTACTTACCTCTCTCTTTCTCTCCCTCTTTCTTCCTGATCTTCACCAGCAGACAGGCTTTTCTTTCTCTTCTAGCCTCCACAGGGGCTTCTGTTAAGCCCCGCCTCTTTGATCAGGCAGAGAGGTAGACCTAAAGGTGCTGACTGGCATAGAAACCGACCAATCAGAACCAAAGGTGGATGCTGTGGGGAGCCAATGGTTCTCTAGGAGGCAGAGCTTTTGACACTGACTAGCATAGGAACCAAACAATGAGAACCAAAGAGGAGTGCTGTGGGGAGCCAATGGCTGCCTAGGAAGTGGAGCTTTTGATGCTGGCTGGCATTGAAATCAACCAATCAGAACCAAATCTGGGTGCTGTGGGGATCCAATGGCTGCCTAGGGGGCAAAGCTTTTGACACTGGCCAATTAGAACCAAATTGGCCAGCAGAGTAGGGCAGTTGGAGGAAACATCAGGCCTGCAGGAGAGGGTAGTTAGGAGCAATCATGTGTTGAGATTAAGCCTATCATCTTACACCTGAATTTTAACTTTAGAACTTTCATTTGGGTATTCATATTTTTACAAACTAATTTTTGTGGGATTGTGGTGCTAATTCTAACATGAAGTCACCAAATAAAGCCTTTATACCTTGTATTACTTTAATGAATATAGCAATCCTTTTGTGTGCCATTAAGACTACTAAATATTCAGGATATGTGACCTACTCTTCCAAATTCCACAATAAGTTATTATAAAATGTCAGCTTTCCCCAAATAAGAGCAAAAGGGTAAAATGATATAGACTGCCAACGAATGACTAACAAGATCTTTTTAAAGAAAGTTACATCCTCAGTTTTGATTATTTGGCACGCATATACTAAATTAATTTCATGTGACTCCCAGCTGGCTAACTAATTGCACCATAATATTTTTTGAATTAGCTGTAACATTAAATTCAGTGTGTTGTTTTCTGGACTAGAGAAATGCATTTATTATACAGTGGTTGGTTGGATAACAGGTGTGTACCCACTCGGTCATTATATATACTGGCTATCAGAATTCTGGAAGTTTGTTTCAATGTCAACTGGATTCCCTTTTCATTCAATGGAGTTGGTGCCTGATGTGGTTGGGTGACAGAAGACCACAGGAGAGGCAAAAGCATTTGGTGCTTTTGTCATCTTAGTGGGGGCAGAGGTGGGGTGAAGTGATCTTTCCACAGTTCTACAAAATGAAAATAGCCCCTCAAATGATACATCATGCCGATGAAGCACCCTTATGCCTCACCTCTACTTCATTCTTTCTAAATTTATACCAGTCCTGGATTTAATAGAGTGCTCCTTCACACAATAGGTTTAAGGTATGTTAAACAGTGAGAAACACTTTTCAAATTTTTAGTGAGAAGAACATAGAAACTCTGTCCAGTGTGCTGCACTGCATGTCATATTTCTGAGAGAACATAAGTCTTTGTTTGTCCTGTGTTGTGCCAGATCCTCTAACTAATATAGAGAGAGTACTAATAAGCCAGTACTTACATACAGTATTTATTTTAGGAAAACTAGATAAGCCCACAGATCTACTGACAGCATCTCTCACTTCTTTAACTGGGCAAGCATTTTGGATGAGTTTCAAAAACACATTTCCTGCTTTTCAATTAAAACAAACACTAATGTTATCCCTGCCAGTCTTTTCTTTTTCCCTGATAAGACTTATCCCTTGCTCCTCTTCATTAAGATCTAGGCATGATTTTGTGAAAATGCCTATTTTAGCATATAAAATGCACCCTTCTCCAAAAGGAATAGGCACTCCTGTGGCCTCCCTTGTATGGGCTACATAAATGTCTCTTCTTCCTTCTGATCCCACTCTTATCCACATAATTTAGCTCCCTCTCCCTCCAGATATAGTAGTAGAGGGAAAAACATGAAGCTAAAAACCAGCACTTAAAAATAAAACTTAATCTTCTAAGAATGAACTCTGGTGTATGCACAGACAACCTGGATTTACAGAGTTACAGTTATAAGGTAATTAAAGTACTTTTCACTTTCTGTCTTTCCTGCTATTGAATTAGAATACTCTACGTACATTAAATTCATAGATGACCTAGTACCCTTATCTAACATTTTCTTTCAAGGGGCTGGGGGTAATGAAAACATCCTGAGAACCAAATGAATAACTCTGGCCCTACCACTGTGGCCTTAGGCAATTCACTTCCTTCTGAGTTTCTTATTTTGCAAAATGGTGATGACAGTACCTTCCCTGCATACCTCACAAATTTGTAGTCAAATTTCCACACAACAGTGAATGTGTACATAAGGCCTCAAAGAACTTTCAAGTTTTATTATTTCAGATACCTCCCTTTCCTATCTCAGAGGAGATAAAATTGCCTACCACTTTTCATCAATCAGCAGCTAGAAGAAATTAAAGGATAAACATCATATTCATTAATCATTTCTGTAGTTTTGTTATTCTTTTAAGGCACTGTCCACTTGCCAAGTAAAATATACTTCCTCAAAAAAACTTTATTATCCTGATATTATGATTTACTAGTAAGATTTTTAATAGAAGATATTTACTAGTGTCTGCCTTGGCCTACCTCTGGGCTTATCTTTTTTTGTGTACAACTTATTTATTTCTCATCTACCTCTGCTGTGCTCAAGTTCTTCATCTTTTCAGATGCTGATTTTTTTACCGTTTGATAGCTTCCTCTGCCTTTTTTAGTATGAGTTGAGGTGTAGACAGAAACAGTTATTAAAAGTTTGGAAAATAGATTCTTGTCCCAGGTGGGCTGATGTAGGGTTTGCTTAGGAGTAAATATTATCTGTGAAAGCTTTAAAGAATCTAATTTTTAATGCATTTGAGATGGAAATTTGAGTTCTTAATGCAAATATCACTTGAGAAAATAGAAATTTGAAGTGTTGAAGTGACATAAATGTCTGAAGTCTTGCTTGGGGGTGCAAAACAGGACTTTGTTTACTTTAAAATAGTGGTAATCAGTGTTTGAAGATATAGTTATTGATCAATTGTATTAATTATGTATTTATAGCTAACATATTAGGGGATGGAGTTAATTGTTTTTAACTATAGTCTCTTTATTAAAGAAACTGACTATGGCATTTAAGTTATCTTCCAACTTTGATATACTTCATTTTTTTTCATGTTTTATCCAGAAACTACTACTACTGACTAGTAAATGTTATATTCTTATTTTATTGAGAAAGTTATATATCAATATCTTCTGGAAAACCCTAGTAAAGGCCAACTGTCCAGATATCTGGCATATTACCTTTTATATATGTCTGCTTCCCCATCTGAAATGAAAACATCTTTGTGTGCCTGAACAGTTTAAATATATCCTATCTAAGATACCCACCAAGTGTGTTTGTTCAGAGTAGGTGGTCAATAAATGTGAAATCGGTTAATCAGGGATGTTAAACTACAGAGAAGTACAAAATTGGTAAGGAGTGATATAAAGCACAATGAGTTAGTAACCATATAATATTTTCCTCTGGCTTCTCCACGGTTAAGCCTACTAGACAATGTTTAATTCCAGAACATTGGGTCCCTGCCCTTGAGATCGCTTCCCAGACACCCTCAGGCCCTCAACCACCACCTGAAAAACTCTTTATTTTCAATTTGTCACCTTCCTCCACGGATCTTTCTCCTAAGTTATAGAAGAAGGAACTTGGAGAAGGTTTCAAAGGACAGGTTTAGAATAAGCTGCTTAAAATATACAGAAGGGTAGATCATACCCAGCCCAGGGAAAATATTTTCTACATAGTTTTTAAAAAGTAAAATTTACATAGATACAATAATTAGTTGCAGTTTATTTGTTTGTTTTAATAACTGATCTAGAGGCTTAAAATATTAATAGAAAAAATTGTGTGGACTTAAAGACGTTACTTAATTTCCCTGAGTCTTGGTTTCCCTATTTGTATAATAGTACCTATCTCAAAGTGTTATGAAGGTTAAATGAGACTTTGTATATAAAGTCTTTGCAAAATATTGCAGGCTTTTTAGAATGCCTGGCACATAATAACCATTTTGTAAATACTAGTTGGCACTATCATGGGCACCACCAGCAGCAGCTACATCAGTTTGCATTCCTTAAATCATTTAGTAATTGATTTGATTAGCAGATTCCTTACCTCCTTATATCTTCACTGTTTGGTGGGAAACACTTTTTCATATGTATCTTACAACATTGTAAAATACTTAATTTTTTATGTTCATCTCTGTCAGATACTAACTGTATCTTCTATAGCATACAATTTGGAAACCATTGGTGTAAATGTCTGACTAGATTTCTCCAAAGTCTTCACCTAACTTATTATGAACTCTGAGAATAGGGACTATATTTTGTTTATTTGTATATTTTTTTATTTTTATTAATTTTTTATACATATCTCCCCATTGCCCCCCCTCCCTCCCAGGCATACCCCAACCCCCCAGTGTCTATGTTCATTGGTTATGCTTGTATGCATGCATACAAGTCCTTTGATTGATCTCTTATCTACCTCACCTAACTTTAATCTTCCTGCTGTAATTTCACAGTCTGTTTGAAGCTTTACGGTCTCTGTATATTTCTTATATTGCCTGGTGCAGTAGGTGTTCATAAACTATTTGTTGAAATATATTCAAGTTTATTTCTCTGTATTAAAAAAATTCTCATCATTCCTAATCACCTTCCCAGTCTTTCTCTTGGTCTTTCTCTCCATTATCTCCAAAATTGCTATAATTGTTTTTAGTGGTCATAACCTTTTTGTAAAGGAGTTTCTCAGTTTCACAGCTGGTACCTCCAGATTTTGAAAACCTTAATATTCTAAAAAAAAAAAAATTACTACTGCTCTACAATCACTAAGAGGTCACTGACCCACCTTCTCAAACCACAATTTGGGGCCCTGCTGTAAGTTTATGTTTAGCATTAATCAATCATGGGAAAAGCAAAATATTTTATTTTAGACTTTACAGTTTCTGGTTATAAAAATTTCTTTTAACAGCCATCTAAAAGTCATTAGCAGTCAGGGAGAGCCTTATTCTTAGTGAAATAAGCCAGTCTATGAAGGAGAAGCACCACCTGATCTCACTCATTTGTGGATAATAAAGAACATTGTAAACTGATGAACAAAAGGATAGATACAGAGGCAGTAAGGCATCAAACAGACTGTCAAATTATAGCAGGAAGATTAAGGAGAGGTGGGGTAGATAAGAGATCAATCAAAGGACTTGTATGCATGCATATGAGCATAACCAATGAACATAGACACTGGGGGGTTGGGGTATGCCTGGGAAGGAGTGGGAGCAATGGGGAGATATGTATACATGTAACACAAAAAAATAAAAATAAATAAAAATAAATAAAAGTCATTAGCAGTCATGGTGAAGTCATCTGATTACATGTAATTTGCTCCCAGAGTTGAGGTTTCTGATAGTGAAATCCACATATATCATAAAACCCTAATAGTTGTATATGAATACAACCTGTTCTTATAATACAGTAGGCAAATTCATATTGCCATTGCTTAAACAATTAGAGAGCTACTGTCTTCCTGCTTCCCTTCCTTCCCTTATTATGCCTTCCTTCCTTCCCTCCAATAACATTATGTAACCATCACTATTACCACCATTGCCATTAGTCCTTGCCCTCAAAGTATTTAAAGTTTAGTATGCACCCCTGCTGCATGGCTCAATTGGTTAGAGCATCGTTTGGTATACCAACAATGTTGGAGATTCAATACCCGGTCAGGGCCTGTATGTGAGGCAACCAATTGAAGTTTCTCACAATGATGTTTTTTCTATCTCTCTCTTCCTGTCTCTAAAATCAATCAACATACCCTAAAACATAACAAATGCACACTTGAAAACTATATAATCTTCTTAAACACTATCACCCTAGTGAATGTAATTAAAATTTAAAATAATAAATTTTGCATATTTAAAAGTGAAAAATGAAGTTATTGCCAAGTTATCATTTTTATTAAAACAAGGTACAATTGATTCATTGAAAAATAAAATATTTATTATATAATTATCATAAAAGCTTACAGGTTTCTCTCCATTTGTAGAACACCTTTATTCCAGTATATTTGGTTATGAAGTGGAATTCCATAGATTAAACATTGCAGCAAGAGTGGAGGGAAAACTTGAATGGAGCCATGGGAAGTTGACTGGAGTGAAGATCCTCCTCCAGAAGCTAGAAAAGAAAACTTTTATTTGCTTAGGCTTGATAAGTTTACAAGAAACAATTCTTATATGACTATCTCTCTGCCAAGTCAAATATCCAGGTAAGGCAGACTGCATTTGTTGATGATTTATCAATTCTTTAAGTTTAATAATTTACACTATTTTAATGGAAGGTAAATTATATATTTTGGAAAATTTGTAGTAATCTATTTGAGCCCAAAGACATAAAACCTAGCATTACCCATACACTTCTGCTTCTAGCCAAATGATGTAACAGACATACTGGGAATACTCAATAACTGAAAAACAGCAATATCCTGGATAAATTATAGCTTTTGTACATTACTGGGATCATAGATCATAGAAAGTAGAGGGAGGATTCTAAGAAAGCTAGATTTCTGAGTAGAAATACCGATAACATCGTAGTTTTGCTTTTATTTCACTAATACTTGAAATAGCAGCAAGATTGGGATCACAGAGCAAGTAAGTATGAGAGAAATCTGAGACTCCCAAATTAAACCAGGACACATGAAGGGATTATGGTGGTACCAGTTTAGTAGTATTCTTTCTCTCTATGAAAAGCAAAAAGCAAATAAGTATATTCTTTAAAAATTTTCCAATTTAGGCCTGTAATTTTGTAACAGTTCATGGACAAGCAGATGTGAGTTCACAGTAATAAAAAATCACCAAGAACCTAAAAAAAAGACACCATAAGTGAGAGTCCAAAGAAACAGTAATGAGCAGATTTATATTCCTGAAGAGACTTCAGATATTCAGAATACTTATGTATGAAATATTTTAAAAGTTAAGTATATTTCACAAATATTAGCAAGCAACAAAAGACAATTAGGAGTTACCTGAAAAATTTGATAAATAATTAAGTGAAACTGAATTATTAGAAATGAACAATATATATTTATTTAAATAAGTATTCACTGAAAGGTCAAAACAACTCAAACCATAGATGAAGAGGAAATTGGAAAGATAGAAGAAACACCTAGAAGAATTATCTACAATAGAGAGATAAATAAGAGAAGCTGGAGTGAAAAAAAAAGAGATAGAATATAAAATGTGAGCACTTAGTTTATATCTATCAAAAAGGAGACAGAAGAGGAAGTTGAGGAGACGCATTATTTGTAGACACAGTCACTGAAAATTTTCAGAACCAATGAAAGACATAACTACTCAAATTCAGGAAGCACAATATATTCTAAAGAGATGAGGGAAATAGAGAAATAGAAATAACAGAAATAGAAATGGAAATAGAAATAGATATATATGGATGGGGAGAGAGAAAGTGAGAGAGAATCCTAGCCTAGATATATAGTGAAACTTCAGTACATCATCAACATAAAAGAAGATATTAAAAGCTGAAAGATAGATCTCTCCTTATAAAGTAACTACAGTTAGACTGATAGCAGATCAGTTAACAATGACAATGGAATGCAAAATTTAATACTGATGGAGGAATAAATTAAAAAACTACCATCTTAGGAGAGAACCTAGATGGTGGAATAGGTAAACAACAGACTCACCACCTCCCACAACCACATCAAAATTACAACTAAAATTCAGAACAACCATCATTCAGAACCGACTGAAATCTGTCTGAATGGAAGTCCTACAACTAGAGAAGTAAAGAAGAAAGCACACTGAGACTGGTAGGAGAGGTGGACACATGGAACAGTCTGGTCAGACACCCATGTGTGATGTTTTTATAATCAGGAGGAATATCTCCAAGGACTCTTCATGAGAAGCAAGGAGTCCCACCCTCACAGCAGGCCCCCAGGCCAGGGTTTCAGAGCTGGGAATACAATGGTTCCATAGATGGGAAGACAAGTCCCTGTAACTTTGGGCTGTAAAGACCAGCAGGGATTGTGGCTGAGTGGCATGGAGGCTGCAAGAGTTTTAGGTGTTCCTCTTAAAGGGCCCAGGCATTAACGTAATGTCCCACTTCCTTTGAGCTCCAGTGCCAGGTGGTTGCTTTGGGGGAGGGACATACTGGGAGGAACCGGGCTGTCTGGCATCAGGGCAGGAAGTTTTACAACTAGAAGGAAAGAGAAAAGTACACTGAGACTCAGGAGCTGCGGAAGTAAAGGCAGAAGTACAGAGGCACGCACATGGAGAGGGCTGGCAACTGAGTACGCGGCTGTCTTTTTCAAGCAGGAGGGAGACAAAAGCTCCCAACTGCTCTGAACTCCAGTTCCTGGAGAGCTCTGGGGTCCCAGAATTATAGGAGGAGAAACTGGACTGTATGGCAGCAGGCGAAATCAAGGATGGCTTTCTCTCAGAGGTGCTTGCAGCAATTAGTGCAGGACATTGAGACCCAGGGGCCTTGTAGGACAGGGCTGATGGGAAGCCATTACTGGCTTCTCTTCCCTGAGACTCTGCCCCATCCAAGCTGGGCACAGAAGCTTTTGCATATGAATGCCCTGGTCCTTTGAATTTTAAACTTACCTAACAGACTGCAGCTGAGTCAGTGAGACCAAGAACATCCAAAAGAAGATCCAAGGCCCCACAGCAGCTTGCATTGCTTCACAGCTGGGCCTCATCTGGGCACCTCCAAAACCCAAACAAAGAGAGAAATCTGCAGATCTCGCCATAGCTCTTGCTGGGTGGCCTCAGGCAGAGGCTAATTAGAACCTCCTTGAAGATCCAAGAGCCAGTGTACCTAGGGGTCAGAGTTGGACCAGCCAGATTACAACTACTCAGATCCATAAGGGACACACTCAGGGGGCAGAATCAGTGATCACCAAAGCCCCACTTAAGCAAACCTTGTCTCATAAGGGTGTCGCCAGCACAGAAGTGGCCTGGAGGTCAATTTCTACCAGTGATACCAACAACAATCAAGGTTTAGCTACAACAGGACTGTGCACACAGCCAACAAAGGGTTGCACTGAAAGTGTCCACCTCAGGTAACTGGGGAGGCTGAGTCACTGTACCTTATAGGACACTTAGCACACAAAGCCACTCTACCAACTCAGGAAAGCAGCCAAAATGTGGAGACAAAGATACAGGTCACAAATGAAAGAAATGGAAGAAAGTAAATGACTGGATATAGAGTTCCAAACCATGGTTATAAGGTTTTTCAAGAATTTTCTAGAAAAGGCTGATAAATTTAGTGAAATCCTCAAGGATATGAAAAAGTGCTAACTAGAATTTAAGCATAAACTTACTGAAATAAAAAATATTATACAGAAATCCAACAGACTAGAGGATCATAAGAATCAAGTTAAAGATTTGAAATACAAAGCAAAAATCACCTAACCAGAAAAGCAAAAAGCAAAAAGAATCCAAAATTAGGAAGATAGTTAAAAGAGGCTCTGGGACAACTTCAAGAGTACCAACACCCAAATTATGGGGGTGCCAGAAGAAGAGAGAGAGCAAGATATTGAAAACCTATTTGAAGAAATAATGACCAAAAACTTCCCACACTTGGTGAAAGAAATAGACTTACAAATCCAGGAAGCACACAGAACCCCAAACAAAAGGAATCCAAAGAGGAACACTCCAAGACACATCATAATTAAAATACCAAGAGAAAAAGACAAAGAGAGAATATAAAAGCAGCAAGAGAAAAAGAGTTCATTACCTACAAGGGAGCACCCATACAATTGTCAGCTGATTTATCAACAGAAACTATGCAGGGCAGAAGGCAATGGCGAGAAATATTCAAAGTTATGAAGAGCAAGAACTTATAGCAAAGATTACTCTTCCAATCAAAGCTGTCATTCAGAATTTATGATCACTTAAAGACCTTTCAAGACAAGAAAAATCTAAAAGAGTTCATCACCACCAAACCAGTTCTACATGAAATGTTAAAAGGTGTTCTTTAAGAGGAGGAAGAGGAAGAAGATGGAGGAGGAGGAAGGGGTGGAGGAAGAGGAAAAGGTGTAGAAAGAGATAAACATATGAACAATAGAATCACAATAAATAATATCTGTCAACTGAATCTAAAAATCAAAATAAATGAATAAGAAATCTAAGGAACAAAATAAATTAATGAATAAGATAGTATCAGAGTCATGGAAATTTGGAACAGACAGGGATCTCAGTGGGAAGCATGTTGTGGGGGCAGGAAGAGATTAACCAAAGATCTTATATGCATACTAGTGACTGGTGCATGGATTCATGCATATTGAAAATAAATTAATTAGAATATGGCCAGTGGGACATGACTGGGTGAGATAGGCCAGACATGCCCTGGAGCCAACCTTCTGTGGTCCCTCCCCCGCATCTGCTGAGTGAGTGAGGTTTCTCCAGCAGGTGGGGTTCCTTGGCCTGGCCTACAGGGATTGGGCGAAATTGACTCTCTGACACACCCGAGGGGTCCCAGAGTGCAAGAGGCCACTCTGCAAAGTTGCTGTCGTACAGGGTGTGGAACACAAATGTAAGTGTGCAATAAAGCAGATTCAGGGCCCACAGTGTCCCAGCAACAACATAACCAATGGCCAAAGGTGAAATTATGCAGCCCCGTAAGGAATCAGGCTCCCTCCTCTCTGGTTTTGGGTGGGTCACCCAAGAACTGCTGTTGCCAAGTCACTGAATCTCAGCAGCTCCTGCATTGAGCATCTGCCCCCTGGTGGTCAGTGTGTATCATAGCAACCAGTCGATGGTCAGACACTTAGCATAATATATACACACACACACACACATACACACTATATATACTATATTTGTGCACCAGTGGGATCCCTGAGTCTGGCCTGTGCCCTCTTGCAATCCGGGACCCTTGGGGGATGGATGTTGGAGAGCCAATTTTGGCCTGATCCCAACAGGCAAGGATACAGGACCACACTGGTGCACAAATCCGGTGCACGAATCCATGCACCAGACCTCTAGTATGCATATAAGATCTTTGGTTAATCTCTTCCTCCCCTCTCCCTTTACCCCTTCCCTCTGAAATCATCAGTCTGTTCCATGATTCCATGCCTGTGCATTGAGAATCTGTCCCCTGGTTGTCATTGCACATCATCGTGACTGCCAGTCAGCCAGTTGGCTGGTCACTTAGTCTTTTATATATAGACTAAAGGTCCAGTGCATGAAATTTGTGCACTGGGGGGGGGGGGTTGTCCCTCAGCCCAGCCTGCACCTTCTCATAATCTGGGACCGCTTGGGGATGTTTGACTACCAGCTAAGGCCCGCTCCCCACAGTTGGACATCCATCTCGCAGTCTGGTACCCCTCACTCCTTACCTCCTGCCTGCTTGCTGCTCCTTACTGCTTGGCTCACTGCTCCTTAGGGCTGCTACAGAAGCAGGAGAGGCTCCTGCCACCACCTGTGCTTGCCAGTCATGAGCCTGGCTTCTGGATGAGCAGCATTCCCTCTGTGGGAGTGCACTTACCATCAGTGGGCACCTCCAGTGTTGAGCATCTGCCCCCTGGTGGTTAGTGCACATCATAGGGAACAGTTGTTCTGGTCGTTCCACTTTAAGGGTCACTTAGGCTTTTATTATATAGATAATAGTGCCCGGTGCATGAAATTCATGCATGTGGGGAATTCCCTCAGCCGAGCCTGCACCCTTTCCAATCAGGAACCCCTTGGGGGTGTCCAACTGCCAGTTTAGGCCTGATCCTGCAGGATCTCACAATCTGGGACCACTGGCACCTAACTACTTACCTGCCTGACTGCCTGATTGCCCATAACTGCCCTCCCCTGTTGGCCTGATCTCACCCCCAACTGCTCTATCCTGCTGGCTTGATATTTCCTAACTGTCTCTGCCTGCCTGATAGCCCCCAACTGCCCTCCCCTGCATACCTGATCTCACCCCAAACTGCCCTTCCCTGCTGGGCTGATCAAGCCCCCAATGGCCCTCCCCTGCTGGCCTGATTTCGCTCCCAACTGCTCTCCCCTGCTGGCCTGATTGCCCCAAAATGCCTCTGCCTTGGGCCCCCACCACCACTGCTTTGTCCAGAAGGAAGTTGAACTTCTGGAAGATGGCTGGTCGACCTGGTCTAATTAGCATATCACCCTTTTATTAATATAGATAGATTATATAGGATACGATTGCTTAAACAGGGGGAAGCCTTTTTCAGCAAGAGGAGATGCTCTTGGCAGACAAAAAGACATAATCCCTATATCTAGACTGATAGCCAGCCATATGCACTATACTGCTAAACCATTATTAAAAAATTGAACCACTTTCTTACACCTTATACCAAAAATGTGTTACCCTTAAAACCCCTCCTCAGCCCCCACCTTACATTCTGCCTTTGTAGTTCATCCAGATTAGGTTGTGATTGTTCAGTTTCTATGCCAGTCAGCATCAAAAGATCCACCTCCTACTCAGACATTGTCTCCTCACAGTTCACCCAGATTGGTCAGTTTCTATGCCAGTTAGTGTCTCCAGGTCTGATCAGAGATGTGGGGCTGAACTGCTGACCTTCTTCAAGAGAGAGAGAGGGGGTGGGGAGCTCAGATGCTGGCAAGGCCCAGAGAGGGGTGGGGTGGGGCGGCAAGGGCTGATCTCTTTCTATCTGGGCCTCACTAGCAGCCTGGAGCACCTGCTGATCAGCCTCACTTCTCTCTTTCTCTCTGAGAGGTCAGCAGTTCAGCCTGCCCAAAAGTCCCTGCCCACCCAAACTTGCTGCATGTGCAGTCTTGCATTCAGTCGTCCCTTCAGTCATTTTGGACATTCCAGACCCTGGCTCTTTACATATATAGATGCATTACCTGTAGAACAGATAATAGGGTGATGAAAGCCTGGGTCAGTGTGGGAACCAGGTGGAAGGGGGCAATGAGGGGGAAAAAGAGGGACATCTATAAAACTTTCAACAATAAAGATTTAAAAAATAAAATACCACATATTCAGCCCAGTTAGGGGGGGTCTATCATCTTAGAAGCATATTTGAAAATGTGTCTTTAAATTATTGATACTTAAAGGAGATAAAAAAACTAGTAAAGTTATAGAACATTTAAATAACATAATTGACAAGTTTGATAAAATTAATATTTATATAACACCATACCCAACAATTAGATAACAATCGTTTTTATCAATCACATATGGAACATACATAAAAATTGACTATATATTGTGTCCTAAAGCAAATTACAACAAAATTCAAGAAAATCTATTTACAGAACATATTCTGTTACAATACTGAAATTAAGTTAGAAGTCAATAAGAAAAAGAAAATTTTCTAGTTCTCAGACCTTTAGATATTAAAAACAAACATTTAAAAAAGAAATCATAGAGTACACTAAAATTAGATTTGAATGACCATAAAATTCCAACAAATAAAAACTGTGAGATGCAGTAAAAGGTCTATATAGAAAATATATATAGTACTCAGTGCTTATAATTAAAAAAAGACTAAAAATTAATCATTTAGCCTAAGAAATTAGAAAATATAGAATAAATGTAGAAGATTGAAGACAATAAAGATACATAAACATAATTAATAAATAAATGTGCAGTGGAGAACATAATTAAAATCAAAAGTTATTTCTTTGAGGATTTGGAAAATGGCGTCTGAATAGACGGACGCGTCTGAAGCTTTGTTGCTGCGCAGAGGGAGAGAGAGCAGCTGAGAGTCGCACGGGGAGTGTTTGTTAGCAAGTTAAGAGTCAGTTATCCTCCAGGAGAAGGCGAGGTACTGCTGGAGGGGGCTCTCCTGGCCAGGCAGCCCCACTGCCATGGGGTTTTTGTCAGCCAGAGGCACCAGCATGAATGCGGAGACCGCACCATCTCGTAGAGGGAAGTGGATGTCTGTGACCTTCTGAAAGCTGCATCTGGCTGAAACACCCACTGAACAGCTGGAGACCCAGAACACCGCTCTCCAATCGGCACAGACACGCTGCGGATTCAGAGATCCACAGGGCACACAGAAAGGCCATATTTCACCTGGGATAAGGTGAGGTCTCCTGCCCCTCAGAACAGAGATGGGAGCCAGGCTGCGGGAAAGCTGCCTCTGGAGAGGTCTGCGGAGGTGGGCAGGGCGTGATCCCTAAGTGTGGAGGCAAACTCTCCAAGCTGTTGACAGAGGTAAGCTCTGGAAAACGACTCGTTTTTTATCTGAGGCAGAGGAACAGCCTGGGAGTTATTACAGTGTCCCAGCTGCAAAATCCCCACAAGCCGGCTTTGTGAACCACAGAGTAGCAGGATCTGAGCACAGCCTAGAGAGGTCCTGTGCTTTGTCTCAGAGATCAATTCCGAAAGACTGCCACCCAGTGGATGACCCACAAATTGACTCTCGCATAACCACAAGAGAATAAAGAGATTAAAACACCAAGAGGGGAACACAGGGAACTGCAATACCTTCCCAACTGGGAAACAGGAGTGCCCAGCAGAATAACAGTGGAAGTGAATGACCACTCTATTTTTTTCTTTTCCCTTTTTTCATTTTTTCTTTTTTTTTCTTTTTCATTTTTACATATTTTAATTAAAAGACTATATTTTTCTTTCCGCCTAAATTGATTTTATCTTTTTGATTATTACATTTTTGTTTTCAACTAGTATTATTAATTACTACTAGTATTTTACCTTTTTGAACATTCTCTTTTCATCTTTCCTTTAGCATAATTTTACTCCAACTCAACTCTACCTTTATGCCAACACTTTCCTCCTAACTTTCCCCATTTTTTTGTCTTGTTTCTCTTTCCCTTTTCGAACTTTAGTTTCCCCCTATTCTTTCTCTTTACCTGGTTAAAATTTCACCCCACTTATATATCTAATTTCAAATCCCCTATTACAAGTCCATACAAACCTCTCACCTCTTGTCTTCACTAGCCAAAAAGTTGTTTTTTCTCTATGTCCTTTTGTTACTATTTGCCTGAACAGTGATTATATCAATTTTTTGGAAGTTTTTTGTGAGATTGCTTTAGTGTATTCTACTTGTTTTATTTTGATTTTTGCTTGCGTTGTTTTTTACCTCTCTTTTCCCTCGCCTCCCTCGATACCAGTTGTTATCTGCAGTTTGTATTAATCTCTAGGTACTGGTTGCTGGCCTTTATTGGGAGTAGTGACTGTTCTATTGGAGTTGTCTCCGGACATATATATTTTGTTCCCATTTTCTCTCTTATCCACTTTCTTTCCTCTCTGACTTTGTTTCTATTTCCCTTTTCTTTTTCTTCTTCTCCTTTTTTAAATTTAATTTAATTTTATTTTCAGTTCATTTATTTATATTTTTCTCCCTCTCCAATTTGATTTTGGCACTTCTTTCCTTTCTTTTTCCCTCAATTTCCTCTTCCTCTTTCTCTACTTACTCCTAATTAGTCTTTCATTGGTGGTCAGCTTATTGGTGATTACAAACATCATGAATACATTTCTGTTCAGTGCCTTGTGTGCTATACTGAGTCCTGTTGTAGTTTGTGCCTTTGAATCAACGTAGGAGAGAGAACTACATAACCAGAAACCTGGAGAAGAAATACCATGGGCAGAAGAAGAAACAGCCCACATACAACAGATAGGCAGGTATCACCAGAAAAGGAAGTAAGTGAAATAGAAGTAGAAATAAGACTGCCAGAGAAAGAGTTCAGAGAAATGATCATAAGGTGGATGAAAAGAATGGAAGACAAGTTCAACATTGTAAGAGCCAAGAGGAAATGAAGAAGACCCAAAAGGAAATGAAGAAGCAAGAAGAAATGCAGAAGCAGCAAGAAGAAATGCAAAAGAAGCAGGAAGAAATGCAGAAGAACCTAAAAAAATGCAGAATAATCAAGAAGAAATGAAAAATGACATCACTGCAATAAAGAACTCAATAAGCATCAAAAGTAGACTAGAAGAAGCAGAGGACCGCATCAGTGAGTTAGAAGACATGGTAGGAAAAAATACCCAAGTACAGCAGCTTCTAGAAAAAAAAGTGAAAAAGGAAGAGGACAGACTAAAGGAACTTTGGGATAACATGAAACAAAACAACATCCGCATAATTGGGGTTCCAGAAAGAGTGGAAACTGAACAAGGATTAGAGAACCTGTTTGAAGAAATAATGACAGAAAATTTCCCCAATATAGGAAAGAAAAAAACCCACACAAATCCAAGAAGCTCAGAGTCCCAAGCAAAATTAACCCCAACAAAACGAAACCAAGGCATATTATAATTAAATTGGCAAACACCAACAACAAAGTAAGAATCGTAAAAGCAGCCAGAGAGAAACAGAAAGTTACCTGCAAAGGAACCCCCATAAAACTAGCTACTGATTTCTCAACAGAAACTCATCAGGCCAGAAGAGAATGGAATGAAACATACAAAGTCATGCAAAGGAAGGGTCTGAATCCAAGAATACTGTACCCTGCAAGACTCTCAATCAAAATTGAAGGTGAAATCAAAATCTTCACAGACAGAAAAGGACTAAGGGAATATATTACCACCAAACCACCAATGCAAGAAATGTTAAAGGGTCTGCTGTAATAAAAATAAATAGGAAGCGAAGAAGGAACTTGGGGCTAAGGACTAAAAATGGCAACAGATAAGTACTTATCAATAATATCTTTAAATGTAAACAGATTAAATGCTCCAATCAAAAGATATAGGGTAACCAATTGGATAAGAAAACATGATCCATATAACTGCTGTCTGCAAGAAACCCACCTCAGGAAAAGAGATGCACATAGATTGAGGGTGAATAGAGAGAAGATCGTATTTAAGGCAAAAGGAATGAAAAAAATGCTGGGGTTGCAATACTTATGTCTGACAAATTAAATCTCAAAGTGAAGGACATAACAAGAGATAAAAAAGGCAACTTCATAATACTAAAGGGAACAATCCAACAAGAAGAAATAACTGGTAAACATATATGCACCCAATATAGTAGCACCTAAATACATAAAAATACTCTTGGAGGATATTAAGGGAGAGATTGACAGCAATACAATCATAGTAGGAGACTTTAATACCCCACTATCACCATTGGACAAATCTTCTAAACAAAAAATCAGCAAAGAAACATAAATCCTAAATGACTCACTAGACCAGATGGAATTAATTGACATCTTCAGAACACTTCACCCCGAAGCCACAGAATATACATTCTTCTCCAGTGCACAAGGGTCATTTTCAAAGAAAGATCATATGTTGGGTCATAAGAAAAGTCTCTTCAAATTCAAGAAGATAGAAATCATATCAAGCATTTTCTCAGAACACAGTGGCATAAAACTGGAAATCAACTATAATAAAGACAATAGAAAGAAATCAAATGCATGGAGACTAAGCAGCATGCTATTAAACAATGACTGGGTAACCAGAGAGATCAAGGAAGAAATAAAAGACATCATGCCAACAAATGACAATAACAACCCAACAATACAAAATTTATGGGACACAGTAAAAGCAGTCGTGAGAGGGAAGTTCATATCTCTACAAGCCTACTTCAAAAAAACAGGAAACAATGGTAATAAATTACCTAACCCTCCAACTCAAAGAGCTAGAACAAGAGCAACAAGAAAAGCCCAGTGTAAGCAGAAGGAAGGAAATAGTGAAGATCAGAGTGGAGATAAACAACTTGGAGACCAAAGAAACAATTCAAAACATCAACAAAACCAAGAGCTGGTTCTTTGAAAGGATATACAAGATTCATGGACCTCTAGTCAGGCTCACCAAGAAGCAAAGAGAGAAGACCCAAACAAACAAAATCAGAAATAAAAGAGGAGAAATAACAACAGACCTCGCTGAAAAAAAAAAAGGATTTTTAAAAAATACTATGAACAACTCTATTCCAACAAACTGGACAACCTGCAAGAACTGGACATTTTCCTAGAAAAATATCACCTTTCAAAACTCAATGAGGACTAATCTAAACATCTCAATAGTCCAATAACTATGGAAGAAATTGAAGCAGTCATCAAAAAACTTCCAGCAAGCCGAGACTGGTTGGGCTCAGTGGATAGAGCGTCGGCCTACAGACTGAAAGGTCCTGGGTTCGATTCCGGTCGGGAGCATGTGCCTTGCTTGTGGGCACATCTCCAGTGCAGGGCATGCAGTAGGCGGCTAATCAATGTCTCTCTCTCATCGATGTTTCTGACTTTCTGTCCCTCTCCCTCCCTCTCTGTAAAAAATCAATAAAATAAAAAAAATAAAAAATAAAAAGCTTCCAGCAAATAAAAGCCCGGGACCAGATAGCTACACAGGAGAGTTTTACCAAACATTCAAGGAAGAATTAAAACCTATACTCCTCAGACTATTCAAAAACATTCAAGAAGAAGGAACAATTCCAAACACCTTCTATGAAGCCAGCATCACCCTAATACCAAAACCAAATAACGACAAGACAATGAAAGAGAATTATATGCCAATATCTCTCATGAACATAGATGCCAAAATCCTCAACAAAATTCTAGCAAATCGGATCCAGCAGTACATCAGAAAGATCATACACCATGACCAAGTACGATTCATCCCAGGAATGCAGGGATGGTACAATATCTGCAAATCAATAAACGTGATACATCACATAAACAAATTGAGAGATAAAAATCACATAGTCATATCAATTGATGCAGAAAAAGCATTTGACAAAATCCAAAACCCTTTCTTGATAAAAACCCTCAGCAAAGTGGGAACAGAAGGAGCATAACTCAGCATCATAAAAGCCATATATGATAAACCCACAGCTAACATCATACTCAATGGGCAAAAAACTAAAACCATTTCCCCTAGGAACAGGAACAAGACAGGGATGCCCACTCTCACCTCTCCTGTTCGACATAGTACTGGAAGTATTAGCCATTGCAATTAGACAACAAGAAGAAATAAAAGGCATCCAAATTGGAAAAGAAGAAGTAAAGCTGTCCTTATTTGCAGATGACATGATATTGTACATAAAAAACCCAAAGGACTCCATTCCAAAACTAATTGACTTAATTAATGAATTCGGCAATGTAGCAGGATACAAAATTAATGCTAAGAAGTCTGTGGCATTTCTATACACTAACAGTGAAATTATAGAAACTAAAAAAGCAATCCCATTTACCATCGCACCAAAAAAATTAAGATACCTAGGAATAAACCTAACTAAAGAGGTAAAAGACCTTTATGCAGAAAACTACAGGACACTGAAAAAAGAGATAGAGGAAGATGTTAACAGATGGAAGAGCATACCATGCTCATGGATTGGGAGAATCAACATCATTAAAATGTCCATTCTACCCAAAGCAATCTATAGATTCAATGCACTACCCATTAAAATACCGACATATTTCAAAGACATAGAAAAAATTCTTCATAGATTCATCTGGAACAAAAAATGACCACGAATAACTACAGCAATTCTGAGAAAGAAGAATAAAGTAGGTGGGATCTCAATACCAGATTTCAAGCTATACTACAAAGCAACTGTTCTCAAAACAGCCTGGTGTTGGCACAAGAACAGACATATACACCAATGGACTAGAATAGAGAACCCAGATATCCACCCAAACCACTATGCTCAACTAATATTTGACAAAGGAGACATGAACATTCAATGGAGCCAAGATAGCCTCTTCAATGAATGGTGTTGGGAAAATTGGACAGATACATGCAAAAAAATGAAACTGGACCACCAACTTACACCAAATACAAAAATAAACTCAAAATGGATACAGGACTTAAACGTTAGAAGGGAAACCATGAAAATACTAGAGGAATCCACAGGCAGCACAATCTCAGATATATGCCGAAAGAACTTCTTCACTGATACTGCTCCAAAGCCAATGGAAGCTAAAGAAAAAATAAACAAATGGGACTACATCAAAAGAAAAACTTTTGCACAGCAAAAGAAACCATCAACAAAACAACAAGAAAGATCACTGTATGGGAGAACATCTTTGCAAATGATATCACTGATAAAGGTTTAATCTCCAAATTCTACAGCCCACTTATACAACTTAATAAAAGGAAGATAAACAATCCAATTAAAAAATGGGCAACGGACCTAAAGATGACAGAAGTAAGGCCAAGAGACACTTGAAAACATGTTCAAAATCACAAATCATCAGAGAGATGCAAATCAAAATGACAATGCGATACCATCTTACACTAGTCAGAATGGCAATCATCAACAAATCAACAAATGACAAGTGTTGGCGAGGATGCGGAGAAAAAGGAATTCTTGTGCACTGTTGGTGGGAATGCAGACTGGTGCAGCCACTGTGTAGAACAGTATGGAGTTTCCTCAAAAAACTAAAAATGGATCTCCCATTTAATGCAGCAATCCCACTCTTAGGAATTTATCCTAGGAAATCACAAACACCAATCAGAAAGGATTTATGCACCCCCATGTTCATAGCAGCACAATTTACAATAGCTACAATTTGGAAACAGAATAGGTGCCCGTCAGCAGATGAGTGGATCAGAAAACTGTGGTACATCCACACAATGGAATTCTATGCTGCCATTAAAAAGAAGGAATTCTTACCATTTGCAGCAACCTGGTTGGAACTGGAGAGCCTCATGCTTAGTGAAATAAGCCAGTCAATGAAGGAGAAGCATCACATGCTCTCCCTCATTTGTGGATGATAAAGAACATTATAAACTGATGAACAAAAGCATAGATACAGAGGCAGTAAAGCTTCAAACAGACTGAAATTACAGCAGGAAGATTAAAGTTAGGTGAGGTAGATAAGAGGTCAATCAAAGGACTTGTATGCATGCATATAAGCATAACCAATGAACATAAACACTGGTGGGTTGGGGTATGCCTGGGAGGGAGGGGGGCATTAGGGAGATATGTATAAAATTTAATAAAAAAATTGAAATAAAAAACGTTAATTCTTTGAAAATTATAATGAAACTGAAAAACCTCTGCCAAGAAAAAGGTCACAAATAATCAATATGAATAATTAAAAACAGTATGTAAGTACAGATACACTGGATATTAAAAATAATTGATGATGTTATGAGCAACTTATATGCCATTAAGTTTTGATTCAAATTAAGTGGATAAATTATTAGAATAATAATTATTAAATATTTAATAATAATTATTAAAGAAATTTATTCTGCAGATAAAATTTTGCCAAAACTTCATGAAAGAAGTTATCCCAACCTTTACACAAATTCTTCCAGAAAATAGAAAAAATGGGAATATCTTCCTCCACCCTACTCCAGATATAAAGAAGAAATATTTATCATAACATATTGGATTTATCCCAGGAATAAATCCTCTATACTAATAAAAGAGTAATATGCTAATTAGACCCAATAGACCAGACATCCTTTCAGTCAAAGCCAAGGCAGAGGTGATTAGGAGCAATCAGGCAGGCAGGCAAAATAGGGCAATCAGGAGATCAGTTAGAGGTGATCAGGCCAGCAGGAGAGCATGGTTAGGGGCATCAGGCAGGAAGGCAGAAGGGTTAGGGGCATTCAGGCAGTCAGGAAGAGTGGTTAGGGGTGATCGAGCAGGCAGGCAGGTGAGTGGTTAAGAGCCAGAGGTCCCGGATTTGTGAGAGGGATGTCCAACTGCCGGTTTAGTTCAGATCTCTGCAACAAGTCAAGGGGTCCCAAATTGGAGAGGGTGCAGGCCGGGCTGAGGGACCCACCCTCATGCACAAATTAAATGCACTGGGCCTCTAATTTTAATAATAGGACATATACAATGAACTGCCAGATTATTATGATCTCTGAAAGCATAATAATCTGACCACTCAGTGTATATCCTATATAATAAAAGGCTAATATTAAAATTGTCCCCTTGACCAGGAGTTCGACCAGTAGGCAGGCTGGCCAATTGCCCATGTCCCCTCCCCCTGGCCAGGCTGGCTGTACCCGACCCATGCACAAATTTACGCACCAGCCCTCTAACATATATACTACTGAGTGACCAGATTATTATGTGTTCAGAGATCATAATAATCGGGCAACTCAGTGTACCCTGTTTCCCCGAAAATAAGACCTACTTCCAGTTTTGCCTCTCGCTGTAATATAAGGCCTCCCCCCAAAATAAGGCCTCCCGGAAATATAAGCCCCCAAAGCTATTGTAAGGCATCTGACTCCTGATTTAAAGAGACCTCGCACTGTGTGAACAGCTCTGGGTGCTCTGCGGCCAAGCGGAGAGCTGGTTTGTGATAACTACTACTTTACCGTATACAAGTAATAAATTTCCTTTTTTTGTTGTTGTTTAACAATAAATGTGTACCGTATTCTTCTTCATGGAAAAATAAGACATCCCGTGAAAATAGGACCTAGCGCATCTTTGGGAGCAAAAATTAATATAAGATATTGTCTGATTTTCGGGGAAACAGGGTATGTGTAATTGACCATATTGATAGATTCAAGCAGGAGAAAAATATATATGCTACTTTCAGTAAAGTGATTTTCACTTTATAAAGGTTAAAATATTTTTAAAGCAACAAGCAATAAATTCTATGTCTCAGATTTCAGTTTGGTTACTCCCTATTAAAATGGAAATACTGCCGAAATCGGTTTGGCTCAGTGGATAGAGCATTGGCCTGCGGACGTGTAGGGGGCATGCAGGAGGCAGCTGATGGACGTCTCTCATCGGTGTTTCTAACTCTCTGTCCTTCTCCCTTCCTCTCTGTAAAAAAATTAATAAAAATATATTTTTTAAAAATGAAAATATTGTGAATTTTATTTCATTTAAAAATAAAACTTAATTTCATGATTATAGCATAATATATCTTTATTGTAAAAAGTATGAAAATACAGGGGAAAAAAAACAAAGAATAGTAAAATTATCCATAAGTCCACAATCCCTAACATTTTGGGAGAGTTCTAAAGCATGTCTGGCCCATCTCACTCAGTCCCAATTGGCTGGACCCAGAAGCAAGCTCACCTACCAGTTGGAGCATCTTCCCCCTGGTGGTCAGTGCACATCGTAGTGACTGGTCAGTTGGTTGACTGCCTGCTCCCTTGTGGTCAGTTCATGTCATAGTGAGTGGTTGAGCAGCCTTAACATATCATTAACATATTATGCTTTGATTGGTTGAATGGCTGACTAGACAACTAGACACTTACATATTAGGCTTTTATTATATAGGATACTATAATTAATATTTTTATAGATTTTATGTATGATTGTACATTTTTAATGTACATGTGATCATACTGTGCATACTACTTTGTTGTAACTTCTTTTTTTATTAATTTTTTATACATATCTCCCCATTGCCCCCCCTCCCCCCCAGGCATACCCCAACCCCCCAGTGACTATGTTCATTGGTTATGATTATATACATAGATACAAGTCCTTTGATTGATCTCTTATCTACCTCACCTAACTTTAATCTTCCTGCTGTAATATCACAGTCTGTTTGAAGCTTTACTGTCTCTGTATCTATCCTTTTGTTCATCAGTTTATATTGTTCTTTATTATCCCCCAATGAGTGCGATCATGTGATGCTTCTCCTTCATTGACTGGCTTATTTGGCTAAGCTTAAGGCTCTCCAGTTCCAACCAGGTTGCTGCAAATGGTAAGAATTCCTTCTTTTTAATGGCAGCATAGAATTCCATTGTGTAGATGTACCACAGTTTTCTGATCCACTCATCTGCTGACGGGCAACTATTCTGTTTCCAAATTGTGGCTATTGTAAATTGTGCTGCTATGAACATGGGGGTGCATAAATCCTTTCTGATTGGTGTTTGTAATTTCTTAGGATAAATTCCTAAGAGTGCTTTTACAGGGTCAAATGGGACATCCATTTTTAGTTTTTTGAGGAAACTCCATACTGTTCTCCACAGTGGCTGCACCAGTCTGCATTCCCACCAACAGCGTATAAAGGTTCCTTTTTGTCTGCAACCTCTCCAACACTTGTCCTTTGTTGATTTGTTGATGATTGCCATTCTGACCGGTGAAAGATGGTATCACATTGTCGTTTTGATTTGCATCTCTAGGATGATTAATGACTTTGAACATGTTTTCATGTGTCTCTTGGCTTTCCTTCTGTCGTCTTTTGAAAAGGTTCTATTTAGGTCCGTTGCCCATTTTTTTATTGGATCCTTCATCTTCCTTTTATTAAGTTGTATAAGTTGGTTGTAGATTTTGGAGATTAAACCTTTATCAGTGATAGCATTTGCAAATATGTTCTCCCATGCATTGATCTTTCTTGTTGTTTTGTTGATGGTTTCTTTTGCTGTGCAAAAGCTTTTTATTTTGATGTAGTCCCATTTGCTTATTTTTTCTTTAGCTTCCATTGGCTTTGGAGCAGTATCAGTGAAGAAGTTCTTTCGGCATATATCTGAGATTGTGCTGCCTGTGGATTCCTCTAGTATTTTTATGGTTTCCCTTCTAATGTTTAAGTCCTGTATCCATTTTGAGTTTATTTTTGTATTAGGTGTAAGTTGGTGGTCCAGTTTCAATTTTTTGCATGTATCTGTCCAATTTTCCCAACACCATTTATTGAAGAGACTATCTTGGTTCCATTGAATGTTCATGCCTCCTTTGTCAAATATTAATTGAGCATAGTGGTTTGGGTGGATATCTGGGTTCTCTATTCTATTCCATTGATCTATATGTCTGTTCTTGTGCCAGTACCAGGCTGTTTTGAGAACAGTTGCTTTGTAGTATAGCTTGAAGTCTGGTATTGAGATCCCACCTACTTTATTCTTTTTTCTCAGAATTGCTGTAGCTATCCGTGGTCTTTTTTTGTTCCAGATGAATCTATGAAGAATTCTTTGCAGGTCTGTGAAATATATCGTTGGTATTTTAATGGGTAGTGCATTGAATCTGTAGATTGCTTTGGGTAGTATGGATATTTTAATGATGTTGATTCTCCCAATCCATGAGCATGGTATGCTCTTCCATCTGTTAACATCTTCCTCTATCTCTTTTTTCAGTGTCCTGTAGTTTTCTGCATAAAGGTCTCTTACCTCTTTAGTTAGGTTTATTACTAGGTATCTTAATTTTTTTGGTGCGATGGTAAATGAGATTGCTTTTTTAGTTTCTCTTTCTATAATTTCACTGTTAGTGTATAGAAATGCCACAGACTTCTTAGCATTAATTTTGTATCCTGCTACATTGCCGAATTCATTAATTAAGTCAATTAGTTTTGGAATAGAATCCTTTGGGTTTTTTATATACAATATCATGTCATCTGCAAAGAAGGACAGCTTTACTTCTTCTTTTCCAATTTGGATGCCTTTTATTTCTTCTTCTAATCTAATTGCAATGGCTAATACTTCCAGTACTATGTTGAACAGGAGAGGTGAGAGTGGGCATCCCTGTCTTGTTCCTGTTCTTAGGGGAAATGGTTTTAGTTTTTGCCCATTGAGTATGATATTAGCTGTGGGTTTATCATATCTGGCTTTTATGATGTTGAGGTATGATCCTTCTATTCCCACTTTGCTAAGAGTTTTTATCAAGAAAGGATGTTGGATTTTGTCAAATGCTTTTTCTGCATCAATTGATATGACTATGTGATTTTTATCTCTCAATTTGTTTATGTAATGTATCACATTTATTGATTTCCAGATATTGAACCATCCCTGCATTCCTGGGATGAATCCTGCTTGGTCATGGTGTATGATCTTTCTGATGTACTGCTGGATCCGGTTTGCTAGAATTTTGTAGACAATTTTGGCATCTATGTTCATGAGAGATATTGGCCTATAATTTTCTTTCATTGTGTTGTCTTTATCTGGTTTTGGTATTAGGGTGATGCTGGCTTCATAGAAGGTGTTTGGTAGTATACCTTCTTCTTGAATGTTTTTGAATAGTCTGAGGAGTATAGGTTTTAATTCTTCCTTGAATGTTTGGTAAAACTCTCCTGTGTAGCCATCTGGACCCGGGCTTTAATTTGCTGGAAGCTTTTTGATTACTGCTTCAATTTCTTCTATAGTTATTGGACTATTGAGATGTTTGGCTTCCTCCTCATTGAGTTTTGGGAGGTTATATTTTTCTAGGAAAATGTCCATTTCTTGCAGGTTGTCCAATTTGTTGGAATAGAGTTGTTCATAGTATTTTTTAACAATCCTTTGTATTTCCACAGGGTCTGTTGTTATTTCTTCTCTTTCATTTCTGATTTTGTTTATTTGGGTCTTCTCTCTTTGCTTCTTGGTGAGCCTGGCTAGGGGTCCATCAATCTTGTTTATCCTTTCAAAGAACCAGCTCTTTGTTTTGTTGATCTTTTGAATTGTTTCTTTGGTCTCCAAGTTGTTTATCTCCACTCTGATCTTCACTATTTCCTTCCTTCTGAGTACACTGGGCTTTTCTTGTTGCTCACGTTCTAGCTCTTTGAGTTGTACGTTTAGGTGATTTATTACCATTATTTCCTGTTTTTTTGCAGTAGGCTTGTAGGGCTATGAACTTCCCTCTCAAGACTGCTTTCACTGTGTCCCATAAATTTTGTATTGTTGTGTTGTCATTGTCATTTGTTGCCATGATGTTTTTTATTTCTTCCTTGATCTCTCTGGTTACCCAGTCGTTGTTTAAAAGCATGCTGTTTAGTCTCCATGTGTTTGATTTCTTTCTATTGTCTTTATTATAGTTGATTTCCAGTTTTATGCCAGGTGGTCTGAGAAAATGCTTGATATGATTTCTATCTTCTTGAATTTGAAGAGACTTTTCTTATGACCCAACATATGATCTTTCTTTGAAAATGACCCATGTGCACTGGAGAAGAATGTATATTCTGTGGCTTTGGGGTGAAATGTTCTGAAGATGTCAATTAATTTTATCTGGTCTAGTGAGTCATTTAGGATTGATGTTTCTTTGCTGATTTTTTGTTTAGAAGATTTGTCCAATGGTGACAGTGGGGTATTAAAGTCTCCTACTATGATTGTATTGCTGTCAATCTCTCCCTTAATATCCTCCAAGAGTTTTTTTTTTTTTTGTATTTAGCTGCTCCTATATTGGGTGCATATATGTTTACCAGAGTTATTTCTTCTTGTTGGATTGTTCCCTTTAGTATTATGAAGTGGCCTTCTTTATCTCTTGTTATGTCCTTCACTTTGAGATCTAATTTGTCAGATATAAGTATTGCAACCACAGCTTTTTTTTCATTTTCATTTGCCTGAAGTACCATGTTCCATCCCTTCACACTCAATCTGTGTGCGTCTCTTTTCCTAAGGTGGGTTTCTTGCAGACAGCAGATATATGGATCATGTTTTCTTATCCAATCGGTTACCCTATGTCTTTTGATTGGAGCATTTAATCCGTTTACATTTAAAGTTATTATTGATAAGTACTTATCTGTTGCCATTTTTAGTCCTTACCCCCGAGATCCTTCTTTGCTTCCTCTTTCTTTTCATTACAGCAGACCTTTTAACATTTCTTACATTGGTGGTTTGGTGGTAATATATTCCCTTAGTCCTTTTTTGTCTGTGAAGATTTTGATTTCACCTTCAATTTTGATTGAGAGTCTTGCAGGGTACAGTATTCTTGGATTCAGACCCTTCCTTTGCATGACTTTGTATATTTCATTCCATTCTCTTCTGGCCTGTTGAGTTTCTATTGAGAAGTTAGTAGCTAGTCTTATGGGGGTTCCTTTGTAGGTAACTTTCTGTTTCTCTCTGGCTGCTTTTACGATTCTTACTTTGTTGTCGGTGTTTGCCAGTTTAATTATAATGTGCCTCAGTGTCAGTTTGTTGGGGTTCATTTTGCTTGGGACTCTACGAGCTTCTTGGATTTGTGTGGGTTTTTTCTTTTCTATATTGGGGAAATTTTCTGTCATTATTTCTTCAAACACGTTCTCTAATCCTTGTTCAGTTTCCACTCTTTCTGGAACCCCAATTATGCGGAT
>JAAGEH010000031.1:10593251-10622996 GCA_011751065.1 Lasiurus cinereus
AGAGAGAGAGAGAGAGAGAGAGAGAGAGAGAGAGAGAGAGAGAGAGATCAATTTGCTGTTCCACTTATTTATGCATATATTGGTTAATTCTTGTATGTAACCCGACTGGCGATCAAACCCACAACCTTGGCATATCTGGATGAAGCTCCAAACAACTGAGCTACCCAAACAGGGCTGGAAATATTTATTAAACTGAAATAAACGATGTCATAAAACAGCATTCTCTGTTACTACCTTGCTAACAATTTCTCAATGGTTTCCTCTTAGTAACCCCAGGTACAAAATTATCTTCCCATTTTGTACCCAGAAGTAGTCATCAGCTTTATTTCATACTACCTACTAACATGCCTGCTTCACTATGGCCAAATAGATGCAAAGCCTCCCAAGATCTTGACTCTCCACACTGCAAGAATGATGTTCTCCTTTCAACCCTTCAAGTTACTCAAACTCTTCATACCCTTCCATTGACAGCATGCATTCTACATTCTCTAATTTTTCTGCTCTGACACTACAGCATCAAAATAGGCATTCCCACTTTTCTCTTTTGGCTTTCCTTCTCATTGGCTCTTATCAAGTAAACTTATTGGTTTCTTCAAATTGCAGGTTTGTCAGTGTTTTTTCCTCAATCAGATTATAAACTCCTAGAAGTAAGGGGCTCCTGTTTCATATCTTTGTGTTTTCTCGTTTTCTCTATCTCTTTTTTTCTGGATTCTTAACCTAGGGAGAGGAACCATTAAGAGTCTGTGGATATGCTGAGACCGGTTTGGCTCAGTGGATAGAGCGTCGGCTTGTGGACTGAAAGGTCCCAGGTTCGATTCCGGTTGGGGGCATGTACCTTGCTTGCGGGCACATCTCCACTGTGGGGCGTGCAGGAGGCAGCTGATCGATGTCTCTCTCTCATCGATGTTTTTGACTTTCTATCTCTCTCCCTTCCTCTCTGTAAAAATTCAATAAAATATATTTTAAAAAAGGAGTCTGTGGATAGAACTGTATTTCAATATAACAGATTTCTTTTTAATCCTATATATCATTTATTTTTAAATTTTTCATTGAAGTTGAAAATGAATCCAAAAAATACCCAAATCATAACTGCATAGCTCAATGAAATTTTACAATGTGAACATAAATATATAATTAGCATCAGAACAAGAAACAAGAGTATTACCACCACTCCAGAATGGCCCCTCCTGCTGTCTTTCAATGAGAACCCCCAAAGATAATGCTTTTCCTGAATTGGGACAACATAGATTAGTTAAGGGCTGCATATTTATGAACTTTAAATAATAAGAATCAATTGAGTTGCATGTTTCTGAACTTTAAATAATAAGAATCACTGTTGTGCATTTTAGTTTATGCTTTTAAAAAGATTGTTCTGAGAAGGTGTCCAAAGTGTCCAAAGTCTTTACCAGACTGCCAAAGAGTTCATGTTGTGCATGCGCATGTGCGTATACACACACACACACACACACACACACACAGGAGCAGAACCCTTGGACCTCTGATGCCAACTGTAGGATTTCTGAGTCTGATTCTTCACATAAAATGGGGAAATTGCAGAACTAATTGCAAAAGTATGACTCAGAATCTGATAATGCTTGAAATAGATATGCATTGCCAAAGGTTTGCAAAGATTGATTCATCATTACTTTGTTCTTGTTGCAAGGGCAGGGTGGAGAGAGTACTTTTTGAGAAAAATAGACTTTATTTAACTATTTTATTATATTTTCATCAGGGATTTGTGCTTTTCTCTTTCAAAATAATTTTAAGGATAAGTCACCCATTTGGGGATTAAACTCTCACATCACCTAACACAGGTCCTTGCATGGAAAAGGAGCTCACTAAATACATGATTGTTCATTTTGTGCTTCAATTGATCATTCTGAAATGAAATGTCAGCTAATTAATTCTTTCAAAAAGGTACATCTTGTCTAATTGGCCATGTTTAAACAAATTCCAATGGAATTTTTTTGTTTGATGTCATTTTTAGGGAAATACGTTTGCACTTGAAATTGAACACACTAAGTGGATCTCCAAGAATAGGCAGAGACTGATCTACCTAATCATGTTCCTTTTGCCTAGCATTTTTGTTGTTCTGAATATCTTCTATATATTTAATGTCATTTTGAGTGTTTACTATGCACCCAGCACTACATTCGAGGGTTGTGACAGATGAAACAGAAATAGAATATGCTGATCTCAATCGTTCATTAATTTAATAATATGAGAAACAGTATGTAACAAAAAGAACTAAAGAAAGTTGCAATGGTAACTATATTTAATCAACCACAATAAATGATAAAGATAATAAAAATTATTGGACATTAAGTGAATAAACTCCCTGTGTTGAGGTTGGATAAGGCCTTTAAGAACAGATCAGTCCCGGCTGGCATGGCTCAGTGGTAGAGCATTGACCTATGAACTAGGGGGTCATGATTCAATTCCCAGTTTGTGCACGATCCTCAGTGTGGGCCTTGCAGGAGGCAGCCAATTTATGGTTCTCCCTCATCATTGATATTCCTATCCTCTCTCCCTCCTTCTCCTTCCTCTCTGGAATAAGTAAAAATATTTTTTTTTGGAAAAAGAGAACAAATCATCACCATTTTAGCTAATTAGAATTTCCATACATGAGAGCCTTAGAGTCTGGTCATATGATTAGAAGAGAGGGCTAAAGGATTTGTCTTGAAGCTGCATTTACATTAGAAAATTCATTATTCTTATGTGGATTACATGTTTATTTATGTTGGATCTTGAAAAATAGATAGAGTCTGGCTTAGTGAAGGGAATCCGGTCTTCTTGGTTGAAGAGTCAGAATCTACTGTGTGTATTAATGCCTTTGTGGAAGATATGATGTGTAAGACACATTTCCTATTCTCAAGAAAGTTGTAGCCTTTATCGATAGGCATGATATACATGCATATAATGTCATTACACATAGAAATAATTTAAAAGTAAGTATCAAGTTCAAGCAATGACTGATCAGAAGAGAGAGAACTCAGAATTTACCTTAGTGGTCACGGAAGGCTTCTTGAATCAGGCGAACTTTGAGCTAGTTCTTGAAAGAGACATGCAAAAAGAGAGTGCCTGGTAGAATTGCATTGATTGGCTACCCTGACTTACCAGTCATAATTGAACTGTCTTCCTGTGAATCACCTTTTGAATGATATCATTCTATGAATCTTAAGTGAATTGTGCCTTAAATTGTTTTTGAATTGTAAGCTTTATTTTCCCTAACCAGCCCGTTGAAGGATTATTTTGCATGGAGTGGTAGTGCTGGATCAGACTTTCTGTCTGAAAAGAGTTAACAGAATTTCTATAGGTAACTAACTGTCAGGAGTTCAGCCACTGGGCCTCAGGCTTTACAAACTTTATATTGTTAGAGAATGGGAATTTTTGAGCATGCCCCATTCCAGAGAGGCCATGGACTATCCCCAAGATAGAGTTGTCAGTGCTGACATCAGGCCAGGCCTTGAAATATGGTCTCATGGCCCCTTCCCAGACACTGTCAGCTTTCTGAAGAACAAGATGACCCCTTCTCCAAGAAAAACCACAGAATGTGTCAGTTACCCAGCCCGCCCTTAAATCAGCCAATGGGAATGCAAGGGGAATAACCTAACTGCATTCTATCTTTGTGTAACTGAACCCTAGCCCTCACCCAGCCAATCAGAATCAGCCAACTCAGTGACCTGAGCATCACCCCACCACCCAACCCCAAGCCTTATAAAATTGCTGTACTTCTGAGATTTGGGACTCTCTTTGCATCCTGCCACTGCATTGGTGGAGGCAGAGACACCGAGCTCGAGCTTGAATAAAGGCTCTTTGCTTTTGCATTAGACTCAGCTCCCTAGTGGTCTTTGGGGATCTTGAAATCTGGGCATAACAATATAAGAGAAATGCCTTTGTGCTGGAGTGCATTTAAAGAGTGAGATTACCTCTGTCTCTACACATTTGATAAAATCACTCAATTTTGGAAAACTCAAGCCAGTGCTCAGAATTTAAAATGAGTAAAGAAAGAGCTCTATTCAATTTCTCCATTCCAAAGTTGTGAATCCATTCTTGGGAAGTCTTGAGAAGCGAAGGTGGAAATAGCAGGGGGCAGAGTTTCTAACCTGAATTCCACAACGAGGTATGTGTGAACAGCTAGAGGCACAGGGACAGCTAGTGCTCTCACATACCTAGAGAAAACAGTTTTTGTTTAATTTCCATTACTCCATAAACAATTGACAGTTTCCTCTGAATAGTTTATATGTTTCTGCCATTTCTGCAGACTTTTGGAAATGATAAAGGGTTATCATGTAAAAGGAGGAGAGGGAAATAACATTTTAAAATGTTTATAAGAATGTCCAGAAAGACAGCGTGAATGGTTTAATGCTGGTTAAAACTTTACTGGATGTTTCAATGAGAAATATAAGGTACACAAATTGTGTTTGTTCTGATTCATCATAAAACTACAAGCTGTTTAGCCTGGAGAGGAAATGAGGTCAGTCCCTCTTATTATGGAATTCTTTGGAAAAGCTAGTTAAATGTATCTTGGACTGCTTTTGTGAGGGAGTTTTAGACAGAAGTTAAATTCAGAAAATGTAAAACATCTGCTTTCACAAGCATAGTACATTTGTTCCAGTCATCATGCAAACTGTAAAGGCAAATATAAAATATAATTCAGGCCACATAAAAAGGCAAAGGGAAAAGTACTGAAAGAGAATGACAGGGTAAATTGGAGTCATTTTTATTTTACCAGCTGTAACGTGCTCTAGTTACTGGGTTAAGAACAAATATACAGGAGGGAGAAGATGGCAGCTGGCAGGATGGAGGTGAGGGAGAGGAAGTGAGTGAGGGAGGGTATGAAAGGAGAGTGTGTGGATGTGTGTGGTGTGTGTGTGAGTGAGTAAGGGACAGTGAAAGCCCTGTAAAAGCAGCAGGGGCTGGCAGACCAGGATCTCTTAGACAAGGAGAGACTACCACTGCTGCAGGCACTCCTCAGATTGTGGGACTCCAGCACGGAGCCCATGCCATCTTGAAGGGGAGAACAGCCTGTTTTAGGAACTCATCAGCACCACCAACCAGACAGGCCTTGGAACTGTCCACGATCCAGCAGCCACTCCAGCCAAAATCCTGCTGCCCTACCCACAATCCCATGGATCCTGGGACCTCCACCTCCAAAGGTACACCACTTGGCAGCAGTAAGTGCAATCTCCCCTTCCACAGCATCAAAACTCCCACCAAAACATTCATGCATTTCCAGCATGCACAGACATCCAGGACACATCACTCCATAGGCAGCATCTGGGAGCCACTGGGAGCCCCCATGGGTGTGATTTTGTACAGGCAAGGGTGCGTGTCCCTGCAGTAGAAATTCTGAACTCACACTTCCTGCATAACTACCCACGGACACCCCAGCTGTGCAACATCAGTGCCAGGGACCCTCAGAATGCATCAGAGCTCTATACCGACAAAGGTACCTTCACGTCTGCGCATTTCCAACAGGCATGCCTCCTGAGCCCATCAACTCACAGCATGCTCTGGGGAGTAGCTGTGAGACTCTGCTGGATGTGATTCTTCACAGACAATGGTGTGCTGCCACACAGTAGAAAGTCTGAATTCCCTCTTCCTGAATAACTGCCCATATTAACCCAGCTGCTCAACCTCAGTGCAAGGACACCTAAGAATGCCTCGGAGCTCTGTGCCAGCAAATGCACCTTCACAGATGCTAATATCCAACAGGCAGGCACCCTGAGCCAACTATATACAAGGCACTCATGGGAGCCACTGTAAGCTCTCTCTGGGTGTGATCTTGGAAAAACAAGGGCGCACTACCCCCCTCCCCTGCAGTAGAAATTCTGAATTCACTCATCCTAAATACTTGTCCACAGACACCTTAATTCCATAGCTACACTGCCAAGGCCCTTCAGAGTGCTTCAGTGTGCCGCGCAGGCAAACATACCAATGCAGGTGCCCCTGTGAGCTGCCAATGAGAGTGAGCGTCTATGCACCACAGTTGCAGCAACAAAAGCTGAATATGCCCACCCCACAACTACAGAACTCTGGACAAGCCTTTCCAGAGTGCAGGCCCCCTGAGACCCATCACCCCAACAAACGGTTCCTGGGTGCCACTGTGATTCCCCGCTGGACACATGTAATTTCAATTAAGTGTGTAAAGCAAATATAGGGACACTTCCCTCCATGGCTGCTGACTTCTAGACACTGCAGTTGTGCCTCTCAAGCTCACAGGCCTACATCAAGAGAACCCAAATAGCTCAAGTAGGGAGCTACACTAAATTACCAAGCCCAGGAGACCTGAGAGATTACACCAGTAGCACCATCCCCAAAAGAACCTGGGTAGAAAAGCAATTGGATCTACAATTAAAACATTACAGGAAGACATGGGAAGACAAAAAAGCAATCCCCAAAGGAAAGAAATAGAGCAGTGGTTCTCAACCTTCCTAATGCCACAACCCTTTAAGACAGCTCCTCATGTGGTGGTGACCCCCAACCATAAAATTATTTCCGTTGCTACTTCATAACTGTAATTTTGCTACTGTTATGAACTGTAATGTAAATATCTGATATGCAGGATGTATTTTCATTGTTACAAATTGAACATAATTAAAGCACAGTGATTAATCACAAAAACTATGTAATTATATATTGTGAAATATTTATTTCTAATTACAAATAAATGAAATTTTGTCTTGAATCGTGGTGTAGCATGGGTAACAGTCTTAATATGACAACAGTAAACTACATTGCTACATTTTGCTACACCGAGAAGCGGTGTGTTGGTTCCTAAGACCATGGGAAATAGGTGTTTTCCAATAGTCTTAGGCGACCCCTGTGAAAGGGTCATTTGACCCCCAAAGGGGTCGCAACCCACAGGTTGAGAACCGCTGAAATAGAGGAAACACCAAAAAGGGAGTTAAATGAAACTGAGGTTAGCAGCTTATCATAGAAAGAATTCAGAATGATTATAAAAATGTTTAAATGGCTGGATGACAAATACAAACAACTCAATGAGAACTATAAGGAACTGAATGAGAATGTCACCAACAAGAAAAAAAATCAAGAGGAGATGAAGAATAATATAGCTGCAATAAAGAACACATGGAAGGCTTAAACAGTAGACTAGAAGAGGCTGAGGGCCACATCAGTGAATTAGAAGACAAGGTAGTAAAAAACTCATAAACACAGCAGCAACTGGAAAGATTTAAAAAGTAAGAGAAGAGCCTAAGGGAGCTTTGGGACAACATAAAATGAAACAATATTAGCATAATAGGGGTACCAGAAGGAGAGGAAGAGAAGAAAGGAATAGAAAACCTGTTTGAAGAAATAATGACATAAAACTTCCCTGATACTGGCAAGAAAAAATCATGCAAGTCTAAGAAGGACATAGAGTCCCAAATAAGATGAACCCTCAAAGACCGAAACCATAATTAAATTGACAAACACCAATGACAAAGTAAGAATCTTAAAGGCTACCAGAGAGAGACAGAAAGCTAACTACAAGGATTCTCCTATTAGAATATCAACAGATTTCTCAACAGGAACATTCCAGGCCAGAAGGGAATGGAATGAAATTTACAAAGTGATGCAAAGCAAGGGATTGAACCCAAGAATACTATACCCAGTAAGGCTATCATTCAAAATTGAAGGTGGAATCAGGAGCTTCACAGAAAAAAAAGAGTTTATGACTACCAAACCAACAATGCAAATGCAAAAGGGACTGCTATAAAAGGAAGAAACAGAAAGTCAAGAAGAAACACAAACATTAAGGGAAAATATGACAATAAACATGTACTTGTCAATAATAACATTAAATGTAAATGGAATAAATGCACCCATCAAAAGACAAAGGGTAGCTCAATGGATAAGAAAACACGACCCATATATTTGCTATCTGCAAGAGACCCACCTCAGAACAAAGGATTCACACAGACTGAGAGTAAAGGGATGGAAAAACATTTTTCAGGAAAATAGAAATGAGAAAAAAGCTGGGGTTATAATACTTATATCTGATAAAATAGACCTCAAAGTAATTGCCATAACAAGTGATAAGGAAAGTAACTACATAATACTAAAGGGAGCAATTCAACAAGAAGATATAACTCTGGTAAACATATATGCACCCAATACAGATGCACCCAAATACATAAAAAAAACTCATGGAGAATACTAAGGGAGAAATTGATAGCAATACTGTCATGGTAGGGGACTTGAACACTCCATTGACACCACTAGACAAATCAACTAAAAGAAAAATCAGCAAAGAAACAGCAATCCTAAATGACACACTAGATCAGATGGACTTAATTGGCAACTATAGAACATTTCACCTCAAAGCTGCAGAATATACATTCTTTTCCAATGGACATCAAACATTTTCAAGAATAGATGATATATTAGGACACAAGCAAAGTCTATTCAAATTCAAGAATATAGAAATTATATCAAGCATCTTCTCAGATCACAATGGCATAAAACTGGAAATTTACAATAAAAACAATCCAAAAAAATTAAACACTTGGAAACTAAGTAGCATGTTATTAAACAATGCCTGGGTTACCAGAGAGATGAAAGAGGAAATAAAAAAACACATCATGGCAATAAATGAATGAAAACACAACAATCCAAAACCTATGGGACACAGCAAAAGCAGTATTGAGAAGTAAGTTCATAGCTCTACAAGCCTATTGCAAAGAAAAAAACAAAAACAATGATAATAAATTATCCAACCCTACAACTCAAAGAGAGAAAGAGAGCAATAAAAAAATCCCAGTGTAAGCAGAAGGAAGGAAATAATAAAGATCAGAGTGGAGATAAACAACATAGAGACCAAAGAAACAATACAAAAGATCAACAAAACCAAGAGTTGGTTCTTTGAAAAGATAAACAAGATTGATGAACATCTCACCAGGCTTGCCAAGAAGCAAAGAGAGAGAACCCCAATAAACAAAATCATAAATGAAAGAGGAGAAATAACAACAGACCCCATGGAAATACAAAGAATTGTTTAAAATAATATGAATAACTCTATTCCAAAAACTGGACAACCTGGGGGAAATGGAATTATTCCTAGAAAAATATAACCTTCCCAAACTCAAACAGGAAGAATCTAAAAAAAAAATCTCAATAGGCCAATAACTATCAAATCAATTGAAGCTGTCATTAAAAAGCTTCCAACAAACAAAAGCCCGGGCCCAGATGGCTTCACAGGTAATGTTTACCAAACATTCAAAGAAGAACTAAAACCTATCCTTCTCAGACTATATCAAAAAATTCAGGAGAAAGGAACACTTCCAAGCTCATTCTATAAGCTAGCAACACCCTAATACCAAATCCACATAAAGCGAGAATTACAGGCCAATATACCTCATGAACATAGATGCCAAAATCTTCAACAAAATTCTGGCAAATCAGATCCAGCAGTCCATCAGAAAGATCATACACCATGACCAAATAGGATTTATCCCAGGGATGCAAGGATGGTACGATATCCACAAATCAATAACTGTAATGCATCATATAAACAAATTTATAGACAAAAACCACATAATCATATCAGTTGATGCAGAAAAAGCATTTGACAAAATCCAACAGCTATTTTTGATAAAAACTCTCAGCAAGGTGGGAATAGAAGGATCTTAACATAATAAATGCCTTATATGACAAACCCACAGCCAACATCATACCTGTGGGTAGCGAACAGCTAGCAGGGTCTCTTAAGACCATCAGAAAACACAGATATTTACATTAAGATTCATAACAGTAGCAAATTACAGTTATGAAGTAACGACAAAAATAATTTTATGGTTGGGGATCACCACAACATAAAGAACTGCATTAAAGGGTTGCAGCATTAGGAAGGTTGAGAACCACTGAGCTAGAGGAAGATATAACAAGTGAAAGAATATACCGTGTTCATAGATTGGTAAAATCAGCATCATTAAAATGTCCATACTGCGCAAAGCAATCTATAGATTCAATGCACTCCCCATTAAAATACCAATAGCATATTTCACAGACCTTGAAAGAACTCTCCAAAAATTCATCTGGAATAAAAAAAAAAAGGCCCCAAATAACCACAGCAATCCTGAGAAAGAAGAACAAACTAGGAGAGATCTCCATACCAGATTTCAAGCTGTATTACAAAGGCACTGTTCTCCAAACAGACTTGTACTGGCACAAAAACAGGCATATAGATGGATGGAATAGAATAAAGAACCCAGATGTCGACCCAAACCATTATGCTCAATTAAAATTTGAGAAAGGAGGCATGAACATACAATGAAGTCAAGACAGTCTCTTCAATAAATGGTGTTGGAAAAATAGGGCAGAAAAATGCAAAAAAAAATATTAAACTAGACCATCAATTAACACCATACACAAAAATAAACTCAAAATGGAGAAAGGACTTAAGCATAAGGCAGGAAACCATAAAAGTACTAAAGGAATCCACAGGCAGAGAAATCTCAGACATATGCCAAACCAATTTCTTCACTGGTACTACTCCTAGGGCAATGGAAGCTAAAGAGAAAATAAACAAATGGGACTCCATTAAAATAAAAAGCTTTTGCACAGAAAAAGAAACCATCAACAAAACAAAAAGAAAGCCCACTGTATGGGAGAACATATTTGCAAATGTATTCACTGATAAAGGTTTAATCTCCAATATTTACAGGGAACTCATACAACTCAATGAAAGGAAGATAAACGACCCAATTAAAAAAAATGGGCAATGGACCTAAATAGATTCTTTTCAAAAGAAGACAGAAGGAATGCCCAGAGACATATGAAAACATGCTCAAAGTAACTAATTATCCGAAAGATGCAAATCAAAACAACAATGTGGTACCACCTCACACCTGTCAGAATGGCTATCATCAACAAATCAACAAAGGACAAGTGCTGGTGAGGATGCAGAGAAAAAGGAATCCTCTTGCACTGATGGTGGGAATGCAGACTGGTGCAGCCACTATGGAGAACAGTTTCCTCAAAAAACTAAAAATGGAGCTCCTCATTTGACCCAATAATCCCATTTCTAGGAATATATCCTAAGAAACTAGAAACACCAATCAGAAAGGATATATGCCCCCCTATGTTCATAGCAGCACAATTCACCATAGCTAAGATTTGGAAACAGCCTAGGTGCCTGTTAGCAGTTGACTGGATCAGAAAACTATGGTACATCTACACAATGGAATACTATGCTGCTATAAAAAAGTAGAATTCTTACTATTTGCAGCAGCCTGGATGGAAATGGAGAGAATTATGCTAAGTGAAATAAGCCAGTCAATGAAAGAAAAACACCACATGTTCTGACTAATTTATGGATAATAAAGAACATTGTAAACTGATGAACAAAAAGATAGATACAGAAGCAGTAAAGCATCGGACTTTAAAGCAGGAAGTTTGTGAAAGGGTGGGGTAGATAAGAGATCAACCAAAGGACTTGTATGCATGCATATAAGCATAACCAATGGACACAAGACACTGGTGGTGGTAAGGGCATGTATGGGAGTGGGGGAGAGGGGCAATGCGAAGACATGTACACACGTAATACCTTAATCAATAAAAATAATAAATAAAATGAGGATCGAAAAACAACAACAACAAATATATGGTACCTACTTTTATAGTATTCACTTACTGTGATATTTCCCCCTCTATAGTACTTTTTATTTAAGCTTGATTAATGCTATTGGGGGATTTTGCTCCTTACCTAAAAAATGATCCTTTCAGCTGATGGGGCACATTTCATAGTACACACAGGAACTGCTGTTTGTAGAGAATATTCTTCCTCAATCTGCAAACTGATAAGTTTTTCCCACTTTAAACTGTGAAAATCTGATGTTCAGGGTAACATGTGGAAAGTCATACAGTAACATGTTAGTCTTAGCTAGGAAAGGATTTTTTTTTTTTCTGCAGTGTATTAAGAGATGAAGGCAAAGCAGTGTTAACTGACCAAGGCTGGGGTGGGATGGTGATGCCATTAACATAAAAACAAGATTTACTCAATAATCTACATAAATATATATTTCTAAAGAAAGTAATGTATGGTAACATAGAAGCCCAGAATCTATATTTATATATGGATAATTTTAGTATCAATTTTTACTGAGTAATAATACACATTACACAAATTATACAAACCATAATTATTCAGTTCAGTATATAAAAGAGCCATCTAAATAAAAGATATAGAACATTTCCAGAATTGCACCACACTCAATTCTATATAAATTATATCACATTGATTAGTTTTGACTGTTTTTGGACTTCATAAAAAATGGAATGATACAGGGTGTATACGTTTATTTCTAGCTTTTTGTCTCATCAGGTTTGTGAGATTTATTTATGCAATTAGCCTTTACTATTAATTTTAATGATCAGTGAAATTCAGAGATTTTACAAGTAGATAGTAAATGCTCTAATATGCCAGGTGTTATGTAAGATTAGGAGTCCATAGTCCATATATGGTCCCTGACTTCAAGGAACTAAACAGCTTTAAAATAATAATTAAGCTATAGGTTAAAAGTAATAACACATGTACACCCCTTTCTTGTGATCAGTGTTTTCAAGGAGGACTTTTTCCATTATTTTACATTCAACCTAGCTATTTCTTTATAATTATTTGGTAACAGCTTTATTGAGATATAATTTACATAAAATATAATTCATTTCACCTAAAGAGTACAATTCAATGATATTTGGTACATTCACAGATATGTGCAACAATCACCACAGTTAATTTTAGAACATGTTCACCATATTATAAAGAACCCCATACCCATTAATAGTTGCCCCTCTATAAAACCTACCCAAATCTAAAGCAACAACTTATCTTTATTCTGTCTCTAAAAATTTGACTATTCTGGACATTTTATATAAATAAAATCTTTTATCTAATAAAAGAGTATCTGGTGTTTTATAACTGACTTCTTTCACTTACCTAGCATATTTTCAAGGTTCATTAACTTGTAGAATGTATCAGTACTTAATCCATTTAATGGTGGAATAATATTTCTTTATATGGATGCCACATTTTGTTTATCTATTCATCAGTTTAAGAGCATTTAGAATTTTCCACTTTTCAAATATTATAAATAATATTGCTATGAACATTTGTGTACAAGTTTTTATATAGGCATGTTTTCATTTCTCTTAAGTATATATCTAGGAGTACAATTGATGGGTCAATTGCTAACTCTATGTAAAATTTTTAAGAACCTGCCAGACTGTTTTCCAAAGTGACACTATTATTTTACATTTCCACCAGCAATTCATGAAGGTTCCAATTTTGCATATCATTGTCAGCACTTGTTATTATATGACTTTTGTAAATTATAGCCATCATAGTAGGTGTGACATAGAATCTCCTTGTGGTTTTTATTTGCATTTCCCTAATAGTTATGATGTTGAGCATCTTCTCATGTGCTTATTGGCCATTTGTAAATTTTCATTGGAGAAATCTCTATTAGATCATTTGTTCATTTTAATTGAGTTGTATTTTTATTACTGAGTTGTGAAAGTTTCTTACATAATCTAGATACAAGCATCATATCAGATATATGATTTTCTCTCCTACCCTGAATTGTATTTTTAATTTACTCACAATGTCCTTGGCACAAACATTTTTTAGTTTTGATAGAGTTTATATTTTTTTCTTTTTTGCTCATTTTTAGAAGTCATCCTATCTAGTAAAAGAATAATATGCAAATTGACCATACCTCCACTACACCTCCAGCCATGCCCACCAGCCAATCAGGAGTTAGTATGCAAATTAACTCCAAACAAGATTACTGTGGCCATGGAGAGAGCAGGAAGGAGGCTTGCATTTTCGTGGTGATGGAGGAAGCCAAGCTTTCTGCATACCCTTGTATGCCCAGGGCTCCACTCAATGCTACAAAGTTTCAATTATAGAAGATAAATAAATTACAACAAAAATGATGGCAGCCACGGAGCTGGAGAGAGCAGGAGGCTAGGGTTGCCCCTGGTGATAGAGAAAGCCAAGCTTTCCACAGACTTGGCCTGCCTTGGCCTCTGCTTAAGGCTACAAAGTTTCAATTGTAGTAGATAAATAAATCCCAGATACCAGGGCCTCCACTTGGGTCACTGGGGGGCATGGCTGGCATGCAAACCACCACATGACCCTCGCCCAGGCTGCCCAACACCCCAAGGGAACCCCTACCCTGATCCAGGACACCCTTCATGGCAAACCAGCTTGCCCCATCCCATGCACCAGGCCTCTATTCTATCTAATAAAAGAGTAATATTCAGATTGACCATCATTCCAACACACAATATGGCTTCCCCATGTGGTCAAAGATCCTGCCCCCATGTGGACACAAGATGGTCTGCAAGGGAGGATAGTTGTGGATGATGAGACCAGCAGGGGAGGGCAGTTGAGAGGGGCTAGGCCTGCAAGGGAGGGCAGATGGGGCAATCAAGCCTGCAGGGAAGGCAGTTAGGGATGACCAGGCCTACAGGGAAGGGTAGTTGGGGGGGGACCCAGGCTTGCAGGGGAAGGTAGTTAGGGGTGACCAGGACTGCAGGGGAGAGAAGTTAGGGGCAAACAGGCTGGCAATGGAACAGTTAGGCATCAATCAGGCTGCAGGGGAGAAGTGGTTAGGGGCAATTAGGAAGGCAGGCAGGCGAGTAGGCGAGCAGCTGCATAGTGAGAGGGATGTCCTACTGCCCTTTTAGGCCCTATCCTACCAGGATTGGGTCTTAAAGGGCAGTCGGACATCCCTCGAGGTGTCCCATATTGGAGAAGGTGCAGATTGGGCTGAGGAACATCCCCTTATCCCCCCATGCACGAATTTCATGCACCAGGCCTCTAGTACTAGTATATAAGAAAGGGAAGATTTATCCCTTTTTTCTTCTAAGAGTTTTGTATCTTATATCTAGGACTTTGATAATTTTGAATTAATTTTTGTATTATATGATATGAATCAAGGATATAACTTCATTCTTTTCCATGTGGATATCCAGTCATCTCAGCATCATTTGTTGAAAAAACTTTCTTCCCCCCCTTAATGATATTAGCACCCTTATCAAAATAATTGATCAAGATGTATAGGTTTATTTCTGGAGTCTCAATTATATTTCACTTATTTTCATGTCTTATACCACTACTATACTTCTTGATTACTGTTGCTTTATAGTAATTTTTGAAATAAGAAAGCATGAATATTCCAATTTGATCTTATTTTTCAAAAGTGTTTTGCCTATTTGGGGATACTTGTAATTCCATATAGATTTTTAAATTTTTTCTTTCTATTGAATTTACTGCGGTGACACTGGTTAACAAAAGTATACAGGTTTCATGTGCACAATTCTATAACACATCATCTTTACACTGTATTGTGTGTACACCACCTCAAGTCAAGTTTCTGTCAATCACCATTTATCCTTGTTATACTCTTCTTCACCTCTCCCCACCCCACATTTCCCTGGAAATCACCACACTGTTGTCTGTGTCCAGGATTTTTTCTCTTTTTTTCTTATGTTCTCAAATCCTCTACCCTTTAACCCCCTGCTGTCCCCCAACATACAAAACTGTCAGCCTGCTCTCTGAGTCTATCTCTATTGCCTTGGATTTAAGAATCAGCTTCTCAGTTTCTACAAGGAAAACATCTGGGATTTTGATGGAACTGCATTGATTCTATGTCAATTTGGGGAGTATTGCCACTTAAAAATATTCTATGTATAGGGCATTGTAACACTTTACATGCATATATCTCTTTGAATACTTTCAACAACATTACGAAATAGGTTATATTATCCTCTTTTTAAAATTGATTTTTAGAAAGACAGGAAGGAAGGGGGAGATATAAACATTTATATTATATTGAGACATTGGTCAACTGCCTCTTGCACATCCCCTACCAGGGACAAGCCCACAACCTGAACATGTGCCCTGACCTGAAATCTAACTGGCAACATTTTGGTGCCTGAGACAATGCCCAACCAACTGAGCCACACCAACCAGAGCTATTATCCTCTTTATATAGATGAGGAAATTGATTTTTTTACCCATGTGGTAATTTGTTCAAGGACACAAAGCTACTCAGTGACTCAAGAATCCTGAGCTCCTCCTGATTTCTGGTTTAGTGTTCTTTATAATGTAATTTGAAAAAGAGTTGAAAATCTGGACAGTTTTCCAATTTTCTAAGGACAATTTGTAAACTGAAGAAGTAATAATGTGGCAAATAATTTTCAAGTTGGATTTGTCCTATGAGTTCCAGAGTTGCCTCTAAATTTCTTTTAGGGAGCTGTTGAATACAAGAAGAGACAAATTGGTACTGGTAAAAAAGATTCCAAAAGTTACTCAATACTACAGATTGTTCTGGATTGAAATTGATGTTGTTGCCTTGTGGAAAAATTCCTAGTTCCAATGTGTATCCAATCCTCTATCCATTATACAGTTCAGTAAATAACCTGTGGGCCAATGGAGACTTCACTATTCACTCTGGCCAGTGCATGATCTCTGTCTTCAGCCCCGAAGAAATCTAGTTTTCTAAAAGAGAGTCAGTTAAGTTTTTTTTTTTAATTCACTGGCAATTCTGCTATTTATTAACTAGTTTACTGAGATAACCCCCTTAAGCTGTAGAGAACACTTCATATAATAAAGAATATCAACAACATTTTTAATTAACAGAAATAAGAAATCATCTTTCTAAATTTAATCTATGTTGATTAAATATATTAAGATTTCTATTAGATTGTCTTTTTTAAAATAGTGGACTGACATCAGAAACTCCTCTGCTAAAGAAATATTAATAATAAATAAATACAGGCGATTCCATGCTGAATCCTTAATGTGTTTGGTTAATTAATGGATTCTCAGTATCATTACCAAATATTAGCAGCAGAGGGATTTATAAGAAGGACCACAAGGTTGAGTTTTCTGAAAAGTTCTGGTCTTTGAAAATGAAGTGATAGGACACAAAGGGAGTCAAAGGGCACAGCAAATAGAAAACTCTGAATCTTCAACTCCTTGTGGTATGTTTTCCTTTCTGTACCATTTCCCCGAAAGTAAGACATCCCTCAAAAATAAGACCTACTTCCAGTTTTGCCTCTCATTGTAATATAAGGCACCCTCCCAAAAATAAGACCTCCCCTATAATAAGGCCTCCCCTGAACGTAAGGCCTCCCTGGAATATAAGGCCCTTGAAGCTACTGTAAGGCGTCTGACTCCTGATTTAAAGAGACCTTGCACTGCCTGAACAGCTCCAGCTGCAATGTGGCCAATCAGTGAGCTGGTTTGTGATGAGAACTACTACCGTACAGTATATAATAAATTATATACAGTATATAATACATAATAAATTTCCTTTTTTTGTTGTTCAACAATAAATGTGTTCCTTCATGGAAACATAAGACATCCTCTGAAAATAAGACCTAGCGCATCTTTGGGAGCAAAAATTAATATAAGACGCTGTCTTATTTTTGGGGAAACAGGGTACCATTCAGCCTTGAGAGCCTTTTTAAAAACATTATTTTAGATGTAGTATGAAGAGAAATCTGGATTTTTCACCTGGATATGCTATAATGCTACTAGTGTGTTCCTATCAGCTATGGGGTATACTGCAAATAACATAATAATAACATTAAAATTTGTGAATTTTTAAATATAAAAAAGCAGACTCAAAGTCATCCCTTGTGTTAGAATCTCAGTAAAATACAGTTGACACACTCGAAAGACTAAAGAGAATTTAATGAAGTGACAAATCACAAAACTGTGGTCATTCTCCTTGGGCACATAACACAGTAGAAAATAGTTAAGAGTAAATCTGAAGAGCAAGTAGAATATCCACATCCCTTTACAATATGTTAGGCCAATTGCAGTAACAAATAACCCCAAATTTCAGGGGGTTAAGAAAATAAAGGTCCAATGTGAGTTCATGGAGGAAATTTGTTTCATGCAGTCATTCAGATACCATGTTTCTTCCAATAAGTTTGTGCCTTGCCTAAGGCAGAGGTCAGCAAATTTTTCTTTAAAAGGCCAGGTAGTAAATACTTTAGGCTTTGTAGGCTATATAGTCTCTGTCACAACTACCCATCTGTGCTCTTATAGCATGAAAGCAGCCATATATAAAAATAAAAAATAAGAACAGTATTTCTGGGTTTCAAAAAAATTTTTACTTACAAAAATAAGTGGCAGCTGGATTTGACCCTGAGACCATAGTTTGCCAAACTTGCTCTAAGACATCAGTCTTTCTTAGAGTCCTCTACATTTGAGGGCATAAAAGAGGAGATAAAGTATGTGGAAGGTTGTGTGAGTTGTTTTGTTTGTTTGTTTTTAAAATATATTTTTATTGATTTCACAGAGGAAGGGAGAGGGAGAGAAAGATAGAAACATCAATGATGAGAATCATTAATCAGCCACTTCCTGCTCGTCCCCTACAGAGGAATCGAGCCTACAATCTGGACATGGGTTTGGGAATCAAACCATGACCTCCTGGTTGATAGGTCAACTCTCAACCATGGAGGCACACCCGCTGGGCAATGTGAGTTATTTTTGTGGATCATACCCAGAAGTGGCACATAAAAATTTTACCCACATTCCTTTGGCTAGAACTCAGTCATGTGGCTATAACTAACTTCAAGTGAAATTGGAGAATGTAGTCAGCCTATGTTCTCAGTAAAACAGGAAATAAACTTGGTAAACATTTAGCCAATCTCTATTACTTATTATTTCCAACTTTGCTATAAATCATTATTTCCCAAAGGGTGTTTCATATATGCAATACATATACTGAAAAATGGGTCTGAGATCATATATGACTGGGAAGCAAGTCCAGTAGATTCTCAATATACATTGATATTTAAAATGCACATTAACAATCAAGATTCTATAATGTCCTCCAGGGTATGTGTGTGTGTGTGTGTGTGTGTGTGTGTGTGTGTGTGTGTATATATATATATATATATATATATATATATATATATATAATTTTTAATATATTTTTATTGATTTTTTACAGAGAGGAAGGGAGAGGGATGGAAAGTCAGAAACATCAATAAGATAGAGATATCAATCTGCCACCTCCTGCACGTCCCGCAAGCAAGGTACATGCCCCCGACTGGAATCGAACCTGGGACCTTTCGGTCCACAGACCGACGCTCTATCGACTGAGCCAAACCGGTCTCAGCCCAGGGTATATTTTTTTAAACTTCAGTAAATTCTGCTTTATAATAAATTCACTGATGCTTATTTGCATTCTGAGTAGGCAGTGGAGGGAATAAGACTACAGGTAATATTGGGGGTATTATTTGAAAACTTAGGTATGCTCAATAGATTTTGCATAAATGAAATATTGTACTGCCTAGTCAACTAAATTCCCTCTTAAACTCACTATATTCTCTCTCTCTCTCTCTCTCTCTCTCTCTCTCTCTCTCTCCCTCCCTCCCTCCTTCCCTCCCTCCCTCCCTCTCCTTCTCCCTCTCCCTCTCCCTCTCTCTCTTCTTCTCACTGTCCCTCTGCCTCTCCCTCTCTCTCCATCCCAATAGTCAATTCTACTTCCAGGCACCCTCTAGTTACAATTTACAATAGCTACAATTTGGAAACAGCCTAGTTGCCCCTCAGCAGAAGAGTGGATCAGAAAACTATGGTACATCTACACAATGGAATTCTATGCTGCCATAAAAAAGAAGGAATTCTTACCATTTGCAGCAACCTGGATGGAACTGGAGAGCCTTATGTTAAGTGAAGTAAGCCAGTCAATGAAGGAGAAACACTACATGATCCCACTCATTTGTGGATAATAAAGAACATTATAAACAGAGGCAGTAACGCATCAAACAGACTGTCAAATTAGAGCAGGAAGATTAAGGAAAGGTGAGGTAGATAAGGGGTCAACCAAAGTACTTGTATGCATGCATATAAGCATAATCAATGAACACAAGACACTGGGGGGTTAGGGTATGCCTGGGAGGGGGGGGCAATGGGAAGATATATATACATATAACACATTAATAAAAGAAAAAGAAGAAGAAGAAGAAGAAGAAGAAGAAGAAGAAGAAGAAGAAGAAGAAGAAGAAGAAGAAGAAGAAGAAAAGACAGTCCATTTAGAGTATCAATGACAACTTTCATATTGTTTAGAATACTGATTTACAAACCTGGATGCTTATGAAAAGCACTTGGGGTGTTTTAGAACAATATGGATTTCTAGAATTAGAATTCTAAGGATGGGATAGGAAATCTGGAATTTTTAAAAACTCAAGTGTTCATTTTGTTGATGGTTTCTTTTGCTGTGCAGAAGCTTTCTATTCTTATATAGTCTCATTTGTTTATTTTCTCCTTAGTTTTCCTTACCTTAGGAGATGTATCAATAAACATATTGCTATGAGAGATGTCTAAGATTTTGCTTCCTATGGTTTCTTCTAAGATTTTTATGGTTTCATTACTTACTTTTAAGTCTTTTATCCATTTTTATTTTATTCTTGTGTATGGTATAAGATGGAGGTTTAGTTTCATTTTTTTTGCACATACCTGTCCAATTTTCCCAACACCATTTATTGAAGAGACTGTTTTTACTCCAGTGTATGATCTTGTCTCCTTTGTCAAATATTAATTAAGTATAATGGCTTGGGTTGATTTCTGGGTTCTCTGTTCTATTCCATGGACCTATGTGCCTGTTCTTGTGCCAACACCACACTGTTTTGAATAGAGTGGTTTTGTAGTATAAATTGATATCTGGTATTGTAATCCTTCCAATTTTGTTCTTCTTTTTCAAGATTGCTGCAGCTATTCAGAGTCTTTTTTAGTTCCATATAAATTTTTGGATTGTTTATTCTAAATCTGTGAAATATGCCATTGGTATTTTAATAGGGATTACAGTGAATCTATAGATTGCTTTTGGGAGTATGGATGTTTTAATGATGTTAATTCTACCAATCCATGGACATGGAATATTCTTTCACTTGTTAGGAGAACATATTTGCCAATAATACATTCAGTAAGAGGTTAATTTCCAAAATATATAAAAAAATTCATACAACTTAACTAAAGGAAGAAAAACTATCTAATTAAAAATTGGGCAAAGGCCCTAAATAGACATTTCTCCAAAGTGGACATACAGGAAGCCAATAAACATATGAAAAATTTTTCAAAGAATTGAATCATGAGAGAGATGCAAGTTAAAATGACTTGCCTGTCTGGCTTGGCTAAGTGATTGAATATTGACCTATGAACCAGGATATCAGGGCACATGCCTGGGTACTGGATTTGATCCCTGGGGGATGGGGGTGAGAGCATGTAGGAGGAAGCTGATCAATGATTCTTTCTCATCATTGATGTTTCTACCTCTTGTTTCCTCTCCCTTCCTCTTGGGAATCAATAAAAAAACAATAGCAATGAGTTATCACCTCAGACCTAACAAAATGGTTATCATCAACAAATCAACAAATGACAGGTGTTGGTGAGGATGTGAAGTAAAGGGAACCCTAACCCTAGTACACTGCTGGTGGGAATGCACACTGGGTTAGCCATTATAGAAAACAGTATGGAGTGTCCTCAAGAAATTAAAAATGGAACTGCCATTTGAACTAATGATCCCATTTCTAGGAATATATCCTAAGGAACCTGAAACACCAATCAGAAAGGATATATGCACCTCTCTGTTCAGAGCAATGTGATTTATAATAGATAAGATCTGTAAACAGCCCAAGTGCCCATCAGGAGATGAGTAGGTAAAAAAAAAAGCTGTGGTACCTTTACATCAGGGAATACTATGCAGCAGTAAAAAAGAAGGATTTCTTACCATTTGAGACAACATGGAAGGACCTGGAGAATATTATGCTACACCAAATAACCTAGTCAGAAAAAGATAGGCAAGACATGGTCTCACTCATATGTAGAATCTAATAAACAAAATAAACTGATGAACAAAATAGTTCCAGAGACATAGAAGCATGGAATAGACAAATGAATCCGAAAAGGAAAGCAGAGATAGGGGGTAGGGGGCATTATCTGGGGAATTTATATGTATACATGCATAACCCATGAAAACAGACAATAGTGTGGAATGGGTGTGAGGTGGAAGGCATCAATGGGAATGAAAGGACATCTGTAAGACTTTCAACAATAAAGATAAATTAAAAAAGAAAAACTCAAGTGTTATACCTTCAAATATACAAATACTTAATTGATGGTTGTTAACTAGCAACAGGGAACAAAATAGACTAAGTCCCTTATTTCATGGAATTTGTATTCTGATGGAGTAATCAGAAAGTAAAATAGTTAAAAATTAAGATATAATTTCTCAAGTAGTATTAAGTCCTGTAAAGAAAAATAGGTGAGGAAAAAAGGCAGCGGAATAGACGGATGTGTCTGTAGCTTTGTCGCTAGGCAGAGGAAGACAGAGCAGCTGAGAGGCGCACTGGGGGTGTTTATTGGCAAGTTAAGAGTCAGTTATCCTCCAGGAGAAGGTGGGGGACTGCTGGAAAGGCTCTCCTGACCAGGCAGCCCCACTGCCATGGGGTTTTTGTCTGCCGGAGCCACCAGAGCGAACACGGAGAATGCGACATTTTGCAGAGGGATGTGGATGCCTGCGGAAGTCTGAAAGCTGCAGCTGAAGCACTCACCGAAGAGCCAGGGGACCCAGAACACCATTCTCCAATAGGCGCAGACATTCGAACTCAGAGGAGATCCACAAGGCACACAGAAAGGTCAGATTTCGCCTGGGATAAATGCTTTGTGTCTTGTACCCTGGAGGTGTTGTAGTTTGTGCCTTTGAATCAGCATAGGAGAGAGAACTACATAACCAGACACCCAGAAAAGAAAGACCATGGGCAGAAGAAGAAACAGCCTGCATACGACAGAAAGGCAGGTATCACCAGAAAAGGAAGTAAACGAAACAGAAGCAGAAATAAGCCTGCCAGAGAAAGAGTTCAGAGAAATGATCATAAGGTGGATGCAAAGAATGGAAGACAAAATCGACAATGTGAGTAAGAGCAAAGAGGAAATGAAGAAGACCCAAGAGGAAATGAAGAAGAAGCAAGAAGAAATGCAGAAGCTAGAAGAAATGCAGAATAATCAAGAAGAAATGAAAAATGACATCACTGCTATAAAGAGCACAATAGAAAGCATCAAAAGTAGACTAGAAGAAGCAGAGGACCACATCAGTGAGCTAGAAGACATGGTAGGAAAAAATACCCAAGTACAGCAGCTTCTAGAAAAAAAAATTAAAAAGCAAGAGGAGAGCCTAAAGGAACTTTGGGATAACACAAAACAAAACACCATCCGCATAATTGGGGTTTCAGAAAGAGTGGAAACTGAGCAAGGATTAGAGAACCTGTTTGAAGAAATAATGACAGAAAATTTCCCCAGTATAGGAAAGAAAAACCCCACACAAATCCAAGAAGCTCACAGAGTCCCAAGCAAAATGAACCAAAAAACTGACACAAAGACACATTATAATTAAATTGCCAAATACCAACGACAAAGTAAGAATCTTAAAAGCAGCCAGAGAGAAACAGAAAGTCACCTACAAAGGAACCCCCATAAGACTAGCTACTGATTTCTCAACAGAAACTCATCAGGCCAGAAGGGAATGGAATGAAATATACAAAGTCATGCAAAGGAAGGCTCTGAATCCAAGAATACTGTACCCTGCAAATCTTTCAATCAAAATTGAAGGTGAAATCAGAAGCTTCACAGACAAAAAAGGACTAAGCGAGTATATTACCATCAAACAAGCAATACAAGAAAAGTTGAAGGGTCTGCTGTAATAAAAAGAAATAGGAAGCGAAGAAGAAATTCTGGGGTAAAGACTAAATATGGAGACAGATAAGTACCTATCAACAATAACTTCAAATGTAAATAAATTAAATGCTCCAATCAAAAGACATAGGGTAACTGATTGGATAAGAAAACATGATCCATATATCTGCTGTCTACAAGAAACCCACCTCAGGAAAAGAGATGCACACAGATTTTGGGTCAAGGGATGGAAGATGGTATTTCAGGCAAATGAAAATGAAAAAAAAGCTGGGGTTGCAATACTTATATCTGACAAATTAGATCTCAAAGTGAAGGACATAACAAGAGATAAAGAAGGCCACTGCATAATACTAAAGCAAACAATCCACCAAGAAGAAAAAAATCTTATGACCCAACATAGGAGCACCTAAATACATAAAAAAAAAACTCCTGGAGGATATTAAGGGAGAGACTGACAGCAATACAATCATAGTAGGAGACTTTAATACCACCCTGTCACTACTGGACAAATCCTCTAAACAAAAAATCAGCAAAGAAACATCAATCCTAAATGACTCACTAGACCAGATGGAATTAATTGACATCTTCAGAACATTTCACCCCAAAGCCACAGAATGTACATTCTTCTCTAGTGCACATGGCTCACTTTCAAAGATATATCATATGTTGGGTCATAAGAAAAGTCTCTTCAAATTCAAGAAAATAGAAATCATATCAAGCATTTTTTCAGACCACCTGGCATAAAACTGGAAATCAACTATAATAAAGACAATAGAAAGAAATCAAACACATGGAGACTAAACAGCATGCTATTGAACAATGACTGGGTAACCAAAGAGATCAAGGAAGAAATAAAAAACATCATGGCAACAAATGACAAAGACAACACAAAAATAAAAAATTTATGGGACACAATGAAAGCATTCTTGAGAGGGAAGTTCATAGCCCTACAATCCTATTGCAAAAAACAAGAAACAATGGTAAGAAATTACCTAACCCTACAACTCAAAGAGCTAGAAAGAGTGCAACAAGAAAAGCCAAGTGTAAGCAGAAGTAAGGAAATAGTAAAGATCAGAGTGGAGATAAACAACATGGAGACCAGAGAAACAATTTAAAAGATCAACAAAACCAAGAGCTGGTTCTTTGAAAGGATAAACAAGATTGATGGACCTCTAGCTAGTCTCACCAAGAAGCAAAGAGAGAAGACCCAAATAAAGAAAATCAGAAATGAAAGAGGAGAAATAACAACAGACCTTGCTGAAATAAAAAGGATTGTTAAAAAATACTATGAACAACTCTATTCCAACAAATTGGACAACCTGCAAGAAATGGACATATTCCTAGGAAAACATAACCTTCCAAAACTCAATCAGGAAGAATCTAAACATCTCAATAGTCCAATCACTATGGAAGAAATTGAAGCAGTCATCAAAAGCTTCCAGCAAATAAAAGCCCAGGACCAAATGGCTACATAGGAGAGTTTTACCAAACATTCAAGAAAGAATTAAAACCTATCCTCCTCAGACTGTTCAAAACTATTCTAGAAGAAGGAACACTTCCAAACACTTTGTAGGAATCCAGCACCACCCTAATACCAAAATAAGATAAAGACAATACAGTGAAATAGAATTATAGTCCAATATCTCTCATGAACATAGATGCCAAAATCCTCAACAAAATTCCAGCAAATTGGATCCAGCACTACATCAGAAAGACCATACACCATGACCAAGTAGGATTCATCCCAGGAATGCAGGGATGGTACAATATCTGCAAATCAATAAATGTGATAATCATATAAATAAATTGAGAGATAAAAATCACAAAATCGTATCAATTGATGCAGAAAAAGCATTGGACAAAATCCAACACCCTTTCTTGATAAAAATTCTCAGCAAAGTGGGAATAGAAGGAGCACACCTCAACATCTTAAAAGCCATATATGATAAACCCACAGCTAACTCATACTCAATAGGCAAAAACTAAAACCATTTCCCCTAGGAACAGGAACAAGACAGGGATGCCCACTCTCACCTCTCTTGTTCGACATAGTACTGGAAGTATTAGCCATTGCAATTAGACAAGAAGAAGAAATAAAAGGCATCCAAATTGGAAAAGAAGAAGTAAAGCTGTCCTTATTTGTAGATGAATGATACAGTACATAAAATACCTGAAGGACTCCATCCCAAAACTAATTGACTTAATTAATGAATTCGGCAATGTAGCAGGATACAAAATTAATGCTAAGAAGTCTGTGGCATTTCTATACACTATTAGTGAAATTACAGAAAGAGAGACTTAAAAAGCAATCTCATTTACCATCGCACCAAAAAAATTAAGATACCTAGGAATAAACCTAAATAAAGAGGTAAAAGACCTTTATGCAGAAAACTACAGGACACTGAAAAAAGAGATAGAGGAAGATGTTAACAGATGGAAGAGCATACCATGCTCATGGATTGGGAGAATCAACATCATTAAAATGTCCATACTACCCAAAGCAATCTATAGATTCAATGCACTACCCATTAAAATACCAATGACATATTTCACAGACCTAGAAAGAATTCTTCATAGATTCATCTGCAACAAAAAAAGACCATAAATAGCCACAGCAATTCTGAGAAAGAAGAATAAAGTAGGTGGGATCTCAATACCAGATTTCAAGCTATATTCCAAAGCTACTGTTCTCAAAACAGCCTGGTACAGGCACAAGAACAGACATATAGACCAATGGAATAGAATAGAGAACCCAGATATCCACCCAAACCAGTATGCTCAACTAATATTTGACAAAGGAGGCATGAATATACAATGGATCCAAGATAGCCTCTTCAATAAATGGCGTTGGGAAAATTGGACAGATACATGCAAAACAATGAAACTGGACCACCAATTTACACCAAATACAAAAATAAACTCAAAATGGATACAGGACTTAAACATTAGAAGGGAAACCATAAAAATACTGGAGGAATCCACAGGCAGCACAATCTCAGATATATGCTGAAGGAACTTCTTCACTCTTCATTAATACTGCTCCAAAGGCAATAGAAGCTACAGAAAAAATAAACAAATGGGACTACATCAAAATAAAAACTTTTGCACAGCAAAAGAAACCATCAACAAAACAACAAGAAAGACCACTGTAGGGAAGAACATATTTTCAAATGTTATCACTGATTAAGGTTTAATCTCCAACATCTACAGCTAACTTATACAATTTAAGAAAAGGAAGATAAACGATCCAATAAAAAAAATGGGCAATGGACCAAAATAGAACCATTTTGAAAGACGACAGAAGGAAGGCCAAGAGACACATGAAAACATGTTCAAAGTCACTAATTATCCGAGAGATGCAAATCAAAATGATGATGTGATACCATGTTACATCTGTCAGAATGGTAATCATCAACAAAGGACAAGTGTTGGAGAGGTTGCAGACAAAAAGGAACCCTTATACGCTGTTGTTGGGAATGCAGACTGATACAGCCACTGTGGAGAACAGTATGGAGTTCCCTCAGAAAACTAAAAATGGATCTCCCATTTGACCCAGCAATTCTACTCTTAAGAATTTATCCTAAGAAATCACAAACAACAATCAGAAAAGATTTATGCACCCCTATTCATAGCAGCATAATTTACAATAGCTACAATTTGGAAACAGACTAGGTGCCCGTCAGCAGATGAGTGGATCAGAAAACTGGTACATCTACACAATGGAATTCTATGGGGCCATTAAAAAGAAGGAATTCTTACCATTTGCTGCAACCTGGATGGAACTGGAGAGCCTTATGCTTAGTGAAATAAGCCAGTCAATGAAGGAGAAGCACCACATGATCTCACTCATTTGTGGATAATAAAGAACATTGTAAACTTATGAACAAAAAGATAGATGCAGAGGCAGTAAAGCATCAGTCTGTCAAATTATAGCAGGAAGATTAAGGAGAGGTGGGGTAGATAAGAGATCAATCAAAGGACTTGTATGCATGCATATAAGCATAACCAATAACATAGACACTGGGGGGTTGGAGTATGCCTGGGAGGGAGTTGGGGCAATGGGGAGATATGTATACATCTAACACAATAAAAAAAATGAAAATTAAAAAGTAGAATGTCTAACATATATATGGAATAGAAAGTAGCCAGGTGTGGCTACATTATGTGGGATATATGTGTGTGCTGGTGTGCATTTCAGAGGAATCTGGATGGCTGGAGATAAGGATCAAATTTAGGCTAAAAATCACAATATAAAAGGTTCTATATAATTCCTATTACACTAAGAAAGTTAAGTTTTTTTTCTTTTCATTAAAAATAAGAGTTCTTAGTGATTTTTCAGCTATTATTATATTATAGCAAGCCCTCAATACCACTTCCTTAAATCGACTTTGGAAAGAAACAAAAGTGTTTCTTCAAGTTGTATGCAATTTGTTCTGGATTTTGCCGTCTTCATTAGAATTGTCAAGGAGGGAGGGAAATGTGCCTAACTGGGAAACGTCCCTCTCAGAATGGCAAAATCAAAACACAACGTTAAAGACTCTGAACCAATTGATCTGTGTCATCTATACCCAGACAGAATGTTCCAGATGAGTGAAGAACCCTTGAAGGTCCCCTTCACAGGTAGCAGTCATACAGGTGTCTGGAAATTGAAGGTTCAAGTGTGTGTGCCTGGTATTGCGATAAGCTTGCATCTGTGTAGATAGAACTTGTGATTTGGGATCTGGACACTCAGATTCTAAGCCTTGTTCTTCTACAAGTTATGCCAATGTCTGGGAGCTGAAAATAGGCCCCAGCTACATTTTATTTTTCTCACCTGTTTCCCTATTTGGGAAAGATCTTCCAGTGTGAAACCACTAGGGCATAGATTCCTTGCAGGAACTTGCTTTGTTGATTTAACTTTTGAGGAAACTCTAAAGAGGTTCTGATAATCCCAGATGCAAATATTTATGAAATATTATAGGATGTCAGTTGGTTCACGAAGTCGTAGACTTTCAAAACTCAGAAGAAATGTGGAAAATATTGCTGCCCCAGCAAAACCGTTCTACAAAATTCCTACAATACCAACACCGCTTTGTGTTCACATTCTTCCAATAGGTCCATGTTGCTTCAGCTATAGTTTATTCTCTTGTGCTACTGCAAGTCTCTTGAGCCACTCTGAGTTTGAGGAGGTTCATCTTTGTTTTGAACTATGGTACTATCACATTGCATCAAAAGAAATAAATAGTCTCCAGACCATGAGATATGATTGTTCTGCATTTTTCTGCAATGATTATATAGTATCTCAAAGTTTACAAGTAGTCCTGTGTAGTTTACAAGTAGTAACTTACATATGTAAGGTAACTGACTTGTCTTCATAAGAGACTGGCTTGGGAAGTGAAAGTGCAGATTAAGGAACTGTGGCTATTGAGACTGGAGAAGAGGACACTTTTGGGACAGGTTAGCTATCTTTAAGTATTTGAATTACTGTCATTGGAAAAAGGGACTAATCTTAACCTATATTGACACAAGGACTTGAACTAAGATAAATAGGTTGAATATATAGAAAATAAATTTAATCTGAATATAAAGAAAGGCCATCTAATAGTCTGAGCTCTCCAAAAGTACAATAGGCCACCTAGAGAGAGAAAGATTTCCCAATAACGGTAATTATACCAGTATAGGTTGAACGTTTTTCTTGATATGTGCTCAAGAAATCATTTGAAAACTAGACTAAATGACCTGTAAGATCTATCTTACTTCTATGAATATACATCAATATTTCTTTAGTCTTTACCCATTTGTACAAGTTCTGAAATCTTGGAATCTGCTCCATTTTTTATTTTTCCCTTAAACTTGTAAGTGGGAAGCTCCATGCTGTCTAGTAGATTGTATTTCTCAGGTTTTATAACCAAATGGGGACCTTTAGCCAAATTACCTGTGGCTATTCCACACAGGCAAAAGATTTACTAAAGAGTTGTTACACACCTTATAACTTTCTCTCTCTCTCTCTCTCTCTCTCTCTCTCTCTCTCTCTCTCTCTCTCTCTC
>JAAGEH010000031.1:10623006-10666459 GCA_011751065.1 Lasiurus cinereus
CTCTCTCTCTCTCTCTCTCTCTCTCTCTCTCTCTCTCTCTCTCTCTCACACACACACACACACACACACACCAAGTTTGATGAGATTGAATCCAGAGATGCCAAATTATATGTCCAAAATCATAGAGCTGCTTAATGTTAGGTCCAGGACTAGAACTGGAAAACCATACTCTTCATTATTAATAGAGTGGCTTGAAATTATAAAAAGATTGTAAACCCTTCTTCTCTTATATACTCTGACTAAATATTTATTGAATAAATTTACTTAGAAATATGTGTTAGTATGTTAAATTTGTGGTTTCAAGATATAAAACAATATCTGATGGTATTTTGAACTTATTTTATCTCAAATCAGTGAGGTTTTACTGCCTTCCGAAGTTGCTGTGATCTAAATACATGAGACCTAAGATGACTATGGGCAACCTGTTGTTCCCAGGGTCTCTCCTGTGAAAAGGTTTCCGGGTGTTCTTTATGCATGCCATCCAATTTTATGACTTGGACATTCCATCCAGCTTCCTTTAAAATAGCTTTGCTAAAATTGAATGCTATCTCAGGAATGACTTAGTGCACTGGGGTTTGGAAAGAGAGCTTCCTCTCTTAGATGTCTGTGTAGGTATTTTAATCTATTTACCCCAAGTGTTCATTGTTTTGGGGCTCTAAGAATCTTGAGGATAAAAGACTTCTATAAATATCTTTTATTATTACGATGACCAATATAGCTTCTTTAGTGACGTAAATTTGTCTCCTGGCTTCTATTTCTCATAACTTCTTTCCCTACCCTTTCATTATCTCTCCAGATAATTTTTGTGTTAGAAAAATAATCTATTTGTACAGTTAAGCTGAGTGCAATGTGATTGGTACTAGTATCTTTTCAGGTTGTGACTGCTAAGGGATAAAGGCATTAAAGCTGAGGGTTCTTAACATATGTATATTTTTAATCAACCAGAGGGGAAAATATAATTGAAAATAGAATTAAAAATGATAGCAGAAAAATAATTAAACATTACAAGGAGAGGTCCTGGGGAATGGTTTTCACAAGATTAAAAATGGTAAATCAGCAAAGCTGTTGTAGCTTCGTGGATTGAGGGTTGTCCCAAGCACCAAGAGGTCACTGGTCAAATTCCCAGTCAAGGCACAGGAGGCAGCCAATTGATGTTTCTAACTCTCTTCCACTTCCTCTCTCTCCAAAATCAATAAAAACATTATTTTGCAAGGTAAAACAATGTTTTCATCATCCTGTAGACTATCATTATGATAGATCTGGCTTTCAGGTTTGAATAGGAAGACATATAAGACTATATGCTGAGAACACAAGAAGACACTGATCTAGCCAGAGTCTAGTTTTCCAAATTCATTCCTTCTCTTTCCAATGAATTGTTTTCATCTGCTATTGCTTACAAAGACCTCCCCACTTCCTAAATCATAAACCATTGGTCCTTCAAGAATTTGGGTAAGCCCAGCAAGGCATGGACCAGTGGTTAGCATCAACCTATGAACCAGGAGGTCACAGTTTGATTCCCTGTCAGGGCACATGCCCAGATTGTGGCTCAATCCCCAGTGGATAGTGGTGGTTGCGGGGTGGTGGGGAGGGTGAAGGATGCAGCTAATTAATTATTTTTTCACATCATTGATCTCTCTCTCTCTCTTTTCTTTCTGAAATCAATAAAAATATTTTTAAAAAAGAGTTCAGGTGACAACACCTTCATTAAACTGCCCTCACTATGCTTATCCCAAAACACCTACCTCTGTTCCTTCTTCTGAAATCTTATATGCCTATCTATATTCTCATTTAGCATGTGATAGATTAGGACAGTATATTGCAGTACAGTAGCCCCCACTTAATGTGGGGAACACATTTCAAGATTCCTAGTGCATGCCTGAAATTGCAGAGAGTACCAAACCCTATATATACTATTTTAATTAAATCTTTATTATTCAGATTATTACATTTGTTTCTCTTTTTTTCCCCTCCATAACTCCCCTCCACCCGGCTTCCACCCTACCCTCTACCCTTACCTCCCTCCCATTGACCTCATCCATAGGTGTATGATTTTTGTCCAGTGTCTCCCTGTACACCCTCACTCCTTTCCCCCTGAGAATTATCAGTCCACTTCCTTTCTGTGCTCCTGATTCTATTATATTCACCAGTTTATTCTGTTGATCATATTTTTAATTCACTTAATTTTTAGATTCCCTTGTTGATAGATATGTATTTGTTGTTCATAATTTTTTTGTCTTTTACCTTTTACTTCTTCCTCTTCTAAAAGAGTACCTTTCAGCATTTCATATAATACTGGTGTGGAGTTGATGAACTCCTTTAGCTTTTTATTCTCTGTGAAGCTCTTTATCTGCCCTTCAATTCTGAATGATAGCTTTGCTGGATAGATTATTCTTGGTTGTAGGTTCTTGCTATTCATCACATTGAATATTTCTTGCCATGACTGTCTGGCCTGTATAATTTCTGTTGAGAAATCAGCTGACAGTCATATGGGTGCTCCCTTGAAGGTAATGAACTGTTTTTCTCTTGCTGCTTTTAATATTCTCTCTTTGTCTTTTGCTCTTGGTATTTTAATTATGATGTATCTTTGTGTAGTCCTCTTTGGATTCCTTTTATATGGGGTTCTGTGTGCTTCCTGGACTAGTAAGTCTATTTCTTTTACCAGATGTGGGAAGTTTTCAGTCACTATTTCTTTAAATAGGATTTCAGTATCTTGCTCTCTCTCTTCTTCTGGCACCCCCACAATTCTGATGTTGGTATGCTTGAAGCTGTCCCAGAGGCTCCTTACATTATCTTCACATTTTTAAATTCTTTTCTCGTCTTGCTTTCCCAGTTGAGTGTTTTCTGATTCTTTATATTTCAAATTTTTTACTTGATTCTTGCCTTCCTCTAGTCTGCTGTTAGGTCTCTGTATAATTTTTTTTTACAACATCAGTTTTTTTTTATTAATTTTTATACATATCTCCCCATTGCCCCCCCCTCCCTCCCAGGCATACCCCAACCCCCCAGTGTCTATGTTCATTGGTTATGATTATATGCATAGATACAAGTCCTTTGATTGATCTCTTATCTACCTCACCTAACTTTAATCTTCCTGCTGTAATTTCACAGTCTGTTTGAAGCTTTACTGTCTCTGTATCTATCCTTTTGTTCATCAGTTTATAATGTTCTTTATTATCCCCCAATGAGTGCGATCATATGATGCTTCTCCTTCATTGACTGGCTTATTTCGCTAAGCATAAGGCTCTCCAGTTCCAATCAGGTTGCTGCAAATGGTAAGAATTCCTTCTTTTGAATGGCAGCATAGAATTCCATTGTGTAGATGTACCACAGTTTTCTGATCCACTCATCTGCTGACGGGCACCTAGGCTGTTTCCAAAATTGTAATATTTTTTATTTCAGTCAGTGTATGTTTAAGTTTTAGTTGCTCCTTTTCCATCTCTAGTTGCTCCTTTTCCATCTCTAGTTGGATCTTTTTCACCTCTAGTTGGTTCTTTTTCATCTCCTCTTGGGTCTCTCTAACTTTATCCAACTTTTCTAGGATATTTTTGAAAAACTTTATAACCGTGGTTTTGAACTCTATATTCAGTCGTTTGTTTTCCTCCATTTCTTTTGTTTGTAATCTCTTCCTTTGTCTTGGCATTTTCACTATGCTTGGAGAACTTCTGTGTTGGATTCAACCTTATGATACAAGCGTTGCAAAACTGCAAAAGCCTCTCTGTTGAGCTTGGGATAGGTGGAGTCTCAGGGCTTAACTGACTGCCTTGCCTTCCCGTCAGCCTCGCCCTCCACGGCCCCTGAGTCTCACGTGACTGGGTAATCACTGGAGCAGTCCCTGTGCACGTGCGCGCTCTCTTGCAGTGTGTCTAGACTACTGCCCTTCTGGCTCCCTTGTGCTCCGGGACCATATGAGTCTGGGTCCCCAGGGTTTTGCCTGAAACTGGTGTTTAGCAGAGTTAGAAGTGGCATAGTTGGGAGGGTCCATCTCCTGGCCACTCGTGAAAGCCTTTTATATGCGGCACAATCAGCAGTCATTCCTCTGCGTAGAGTGCCGTGTGCGCCACCAGACTTCTGATCTTTTGCAACTCGCCTAAATTTCCATGCACTTCTCCCTTTTCACAGTCCAAACTCCCCCCGTATGAGTTTTGGCTAGATCTGGGGTTTAGTGTCGTAGGATAAGGCGTTCAATGCCTTTGAGAGTCTCCGTCTCCCTCCCGCCAGAGAAGGCCAGCCAGGTTCCTCTGCACCCGCTCTCTCCACGCGTGCGTCTCCATACCTCAGCTTTTTGCAGCTCCTCTGGGTATCTATGAGCCCCTCTCTTTCCTTCTAGTTGTAGAATTTCCACTCAGCCAGCTTTCCTGTGGTTCTGGATGATGTCCGTTCTGTCTTTTAGTTGTAGTTTTGAAATTGTTGTGCGAGGCAGCAGTGTAGGTGTTTACCTGTGCTGCCATCTTGGATTCTCCCAACATGTACTCTCCCCTATATATATTATTATTGTTCCTTATATATGCATGCCTTTCTCCTTATTCAACTTCTTAACTGTCAGAAATGTGGCAGTAGCTGAATCATCAGCAGACAGAATCTCTCGAGTAAGTCCTTATATTTTTCAGGGCAAACCTATTCCTAAATTTGTGTTACCATCCCTTACTTGCACTAAATGGCTTGTTTTCACTCATTTCAGGAGATCCTTTGCTTATGTCTTTGTATAAGTTCCATGCTTTCTGGTACATGTTGCCATCAATTGGAACACAATTTCTGTTTATATCTTACATCCCAAAATGTAATGCCTTTTCCATTTGAAGTAAGCACTTATCACACACAGTGGTAATAACTTTTGCAGTTTGAGGTGCAACTGCAAAAAACACAAATGTGTTTTTCCTCCTTCTTCATAATTTAATGGATAACATATTCATTCTTACCATAGATCTTAGGAACCTCAGCATATAAGTTTAATATTTCATTATTAAGTCAAAAATTTCACCTTTCTACTTAAAGATAGTTTCTCTTTGATATCCTAATTGCCAGGAACACTACTCCAGCTTTGTGACATTATTAAGTACTAGAGGCCCAGTCCACAAAATTCATGCAGGGGTAGAGTCCCTAGGCCTGGCTGGTGATCAGGGCTGATCTCTGGGGTGACCAATGGGGTGATCAGGGGGTCCCCACTGGCACCTGCCTTGGTTGGCCTGGGAAATGCAGGCTAGGGGCAGTTCCTGCATTGAGCATCTGCCCCCTGGTGGTCAGTGTGCATCATAGCAACCAGTCATTCCACCATTCCTTCTGCCAGTCCTTCCTCTGTTTGGTTGATTTGTATATTAGGCTTTATTATAAAGGATAATAAGCGTTACTTGAACACAAGCTGTGATACTAAAACATTCAATCTGATAACCCAGATGGATAAGTGATGAATGGGCAGATAGCATATATAGCATAGATACACTGGACAAAGGGACTATTCACATCCTAGAGGGAAGTCACAGGTCAGCATGAGATTTCTTCACACTACTCAGAATAGTGTACAACTAAAAACTCATGAATTGTTTTCTTCTAGAATTTTCCATTTAATATTTCTAAACCATTATTGACTGCAAGTAATTGAAACTGTGGAAAGCAATAACCATGGATAAGGGAGGACTACTGTAATCTTTACATGTGAGTTATTCTTATCTCCCAAACATTAATAGTTTGTAAGATCCCAAGACATGGAGCTCAAAGCAACCTTATATGATATGTCTTTGTGTACCAACAGTACTATGTGCATAGTATGCTCTAGGTTATTGGATTTATAACTTCATGTATAGTATGGTCATAGTTGAACAGAATGGAAAAATGAGACAATTTGATATTGACATGAATGAAAAGATGTGCGGATCCCAGCAATTGAAATGAAAGAAAACTGGATGGATCTCAGGAATTTGGGATTATTTGATATTTGCCACCATACAGACCAAAACATCTGATGCCTTCCAGACATGACTGACATGGCTGTTGGTGTGCTTAGAAATATTTTCTTCTTGAAGTTAATGACTTTTATGCATTTGGGTCTAGCCATTTACTCTGAATATAAGAATTCTAGATTGCATCTGTTGATTCTACACAAATAACATATGTACACAGGTATCTTTTTTATTTCCTTAACTATAAATATGTTCTGCAGGTGGTATTTCCCTGAAATCTATACTTCCCAAAAGCAAATGATGACAGCCTCTGTTCTTTAATTATCCTGAATATGTGAACATTTAAAATGAATACTGTACTTTTGCTCACTTGTGCCTACTCCCCAGCATCCTATAATTAATATTTATATATGGCTTCAACTTTAAACCAAAACTTGTTTTTGAATTCTTAAACACAGAATGAGCACCTAGTAGGCACTTAATAACATTTTCTGAATGTAGGTGATTTACCTAAAGATATTCTAAATAGACTAATACCTAAGCCATGTGTTGAATTTTAAGAAGAAACTAGAGGCCCAGTCCACATAATTTATGCATGGGTGTGCGTGTGAGGGGGAGGGGGGACCCCTCAGCCCAGCCTGAACCCTCTCCAATCTGGGACCCCTCAGGGGATGTCTGACTGCCAGTTTAGGCCTGATCCCTCTCACAATCCAGGACTGATGGCTCCTAACTGCTTGCCTGTGTGGCTGCCTGATCACCCCTAACCACCTCTAACTGCCTGCCTGCTCGCCCCTAACCACCTCTGTCTTGGCCCTCACACACAGGACACAGGCTTCCCTCCCTCTGGCTAGCTGCAGGGACCTGGGACCTGGGCCAACTTCACCTGGCTACAGGCTCCTGGGACCATGGGTGGCTTCACATGGGCTGACTGCAGCCACAGGTGCCTGGGACTGCATTTGCTGGGGCCTTGCTTTGTCAGGAAGGATGTCTGGAAGGTCATCTAGAAGACATTGGTCTAATTAGCATATTACCCTTTTATTAATATACATGATTGGGGATAAGCATGATCGTAAATTTCCTAGTACAGGGTAGAGTATTATATGGATAGTAGAGACAGTTGTCCTCCATAAACTTGGAAGACATGGTAATTAGGGGAAAACCTACAATTGCCGCTTCCCTGAGTAAGATAAGAAGGTAATATTAGCATAGTGGTTAAAAACAGGACTTTGGTGTCAGGTATATATCTGTAAGACTTCCAGATCTGATCACTTACTATCTGTGTTTTCTTGGATAATTTACTTCCTTCTCTGGTCCTCAATTTTCTGATTTCTGAAATGAGGGTAATGATATTGGTTACTTTATGGTGTTAGGTTGAAGATAAAATTAAATTATGCAGGAAACTTGTACATTTTTTAAGTAGGAGGAAGGAATCAGTAGAGATTAAGAAGTTGATGATACAGGAAAAGGAGGGAATCACTGATTAACAAGAACTTGGCATAACATCTTTTGAATGTTGTGGATAGATCAGCTTCCAGAAGCAGGTTTGTGGTTCTGCTCTGTCTTGGACCATGTTCAAACTAATCATTGGGCAAAAGTTGGTTTAAATTTGTCCATGGGGAGAATAATACCATAATTCATTATAATAAAAGCCTAATATGCTAAGTGTCAGACCATTTGTTCAACCATTAGACCAGTCACTATGACGTGCACTGACCACAAGGGAGCAAATACTCCAACTCATAGGTTAGCTTGCTGCTGGGGTCTGGCCAATCAGGACTAGGTGAGACAGGCTGGATATGCCCTGGAGCCCTCCCCAGCCCCGATCATGTACCTGTGGGGTTCCTTGAGCTGGCCTGTGCCCTCTCAAAATCCAGGACTCTTCAGAGGATGTCAGAGAGCTGGTTTCAGTCTGATCCCCACAGGCCAGGCTGAGAGAACCCACCAGTGCACAGTGCCTCTAGTTTATAAATAATACAAGAATAAACTGTTTCATGTACTCACAACTGTAAATATAATTTTGCCAAACCCTAGTACTCTGAAGCTCTGTACAACTTATGCCCTCTTGCCATGCCTGGTGTAGAAATGCCACTCTTTGGAAAGCATCTGACCTCCCAACTTTTCATTTCAGCTACTTTATTCTACCCATACCTTATGTTATACTATGTTGTCAGCTCATGGGATTCAAAATACAAATGATGAAGAAATTCTTCTGCTCTATTTTGTCTGCAGTCTCCAAAATTAAAAGAATATTGATTGAGTTTTATGATAAACAATAGAATGAGATGAGACAATTTATTAAGGATAATTATACATTGAACTTAGGTCTGCTTAAATGTTACAGGTAAAACAAGGTGAAACCATACTAATTATTTTTTAAAAATGTTTTTATTGATTTTGAAAAGAAAGAGAGGAAGCGGGAGGGAAAGAGAGAGAGAGAAAAAAAAAACACTGATGAGAAAGAACCATCAGTCAGCTGCTTCCTACTGGAGATTGAGTCCACAACCCAGGTATGTGCCCTGACCTGGAATTAAACCTGTACTTGGGACAATGCTCAATCAACTGTACCACACCAGCCAGGGTGCCATACTAAATCTTAGAGGAATTTTACTATTGTTTTTTCATTTACCTGTCAAATTCATGCTCCCATTCAGCAAATGTCTACTTTGTCCCACATGTTGTGCCTGGACCTGGAAATACAGAAATGAATAATATATTCTCCTTGCTCTTGATGAACCCACAGTCTAGTAAGAAAGACATACAAGAAAACTGGTAGTTCCAATACAGAGCTATAAATTCTATGTGATGGAGTGCTGCAGGAGTCTACAACGCGCTAAATTGTGTGGAAAGTGTCAAACAAGACTTCTTCAGGAACCTGAGTGCAAGTGATATTATATAGGAATAACTTTGAATCTGCTTTCCACCATTTGTAAAAGTTAGTACTTTAACAATTATTTGTAACATTGTTTTAGACATAATTACAAGTGATTTTAAGAGGTTGAAAGTCGATAAAATACCTTCCTAACTAGGGAACTTCTCAGTCTCTAGTTAACCTTGCTCTGGCCCATCATATATTTAACTTCCAGAGTTACTCTTCTAAAAATTCCCAAGGAAGATTTGACAAGTTGGAGTTACCTGGGAGAAAAGGCAGAGGTGGGGAGAAAGGAAAGGAAGAAATGGTGGTATTGCATGGAAAAGTAACAATATATGCAAAAAGAAGGAGATGAAATAGACTTTTAGTGTAAAAGGCAGTTGGTGAAGATCAGAGAAGACAAAAGAAGATCAGAGAAGCATACATGCAGGGCCTTGCATGTCATGGTAATGAAGTTAAACTTCATCCTGTAAGGTAATAAGTAACACCGGAAGCAGTTTTATGAAAGAATGACCATCTATATGTTGTCTTTGTCTTATATCAGTGGCAGTCGCCTATGAAAACTGAGGCAAGGAATGAAAGTCAAATTTTAACAAATTCCAACTTTAAATGACATTTTAGCGCCTGAACTGTAATGGAGTCAAAATATTGTATCAGTAAGAAAAAAAAAATGGCAGCCGAATAGGTAGGCATGTTATGCACCTCCTCCTGGGTCCAGCTGGAAAAGCAACTAAATCAGAGAACATCCACCTGGAATTAACAAATTAGACACAGCTGAGGAGACACTTTTCAATAAGGAAGGGCAGAGGACGCCTGAAGAATTATAGGAGCAGGGATCTGGACTGGAAAGGGATGTGCAGCCCCCAGGCTGAGAGCTTGAGATACAGACTGTATTACACCAAAGCCACATCCCTTGGTGATAGGCATAATACCCAATTGTGAAAAGGAAAACCCCAGAGCTTCTGGCACCAAGGAAATCTAGACCTGGGAACACAGCTGCGGGGTGCTGTTCCCCCAAAAAAGACAGCCTGAAAAGCGGCCTTGGTGGCGCGGTGACAGGGGGGAGAGAAATCCGCAGTTTCATGTTTGTTTTGCTTGCTTCCATTTTGTTTTGTCTTTGCTTTTACTCGCTAAACCCAGGACTTTTCAGCTGCAAAAGCTCACCCCAAGTTTCTCATGCAGGGCGAGTCATGGATTTGTGGAGCATGAGGAGAGGCTGGGGAGGGAAGAAGGTAGCAAGACTGGCCAAGACTCTTCCTAATCCTCCAAACCTAAGCAGCCATTTCTCCCCAGAAGAGCTAGTCCTTCTTAGTGGCTTCAGGGCATGGAATACAGCCTGCCACACCCTGCCTGCATTTTGAGCTATATAAAGAAAACAAAGGCTCTGAATAGCCCCAAAGATCCCTCAGTGTCTGGGTTGGAAGAGGGGTCAGTCCACTCCACTATTCTGGGATTCAGACTGACAAAAGTTCCAGATTGCCAGACAACCCCACTAGTCTTCATACAAGGATCTCTGACCAACCAAGGCCAGAGTTATATTTTTGGGACATTTACAGAGGAGTGGCCCTGGGTCTGGGAAAATACATCCATCTGATCCCTAGATAGTGAAAAAACACCAGCTCCAACTAAAGCCCTGACAGAAACAGACCCTTGAGTAAGATTGACAGTTGGCAGGTCAAAGAGGCAAAGTAGGTAGATTGGTCCCCCCTGCTTGCAGACAAGGCCTGAGAAGATGGAAACAAGAAGAGGAGAGGTGCATCTCCCAAGACAGTGCCTGATGGTGGTCAGCACCTAAATACCTAACAGGGAGCCCAGAATAGGCAGACAGAACAGAAGAATGGGGTCCTAAACCAGTCCAAATGGGGTATTAAAATGCAGTTAAAGTGAACAAAACATCACTTTTTAATGTTCTTTTTAACTTTTAGTATTATTTATTTTTTTATTATTTTATTTTCACCTTTTTCTTCCTTGCTTTTCCCTTTTTTGTCCTCTCTCTCTTCTCTTTGCCCTGCAATAGTTATTCCATTTTCTTTCTTTTCACCCCTTATTAAGTGTTCTATATCTGTTTAATTGATGTTTTATTATTATTGTAGCTTTTGTAGGCTTATTCATATATCTAATTACCTCTCCCCTGCTCTTACTCCATTTCCCCTTCTATGCTACACAATTTATTTATTTATTTTCCTCTCCTCTCTTGCTCTTTTCTGCTCATAATTTTTTAATTAGTTTCACTTCCAAAATTCATGCCTATCTGCTCTCTCATCTATTTTCCTTTTCAGTAAATAAATAGTTTTTTTTGTTTTTTTCCTCTTATCTACTCATTCTCTTAATCCCTCCTCAATACTAAATTGTGTCCCTTCCCCAATTTATCCAATTTCTTAACCTTATTTTCTTTTCTCATTATCATTTTTGTTCCCCTTTCTCTTTCCCAATTCTCTTTTCTCTGGTGGTCAATTCCATTGGTGTTATAAGTGTTGTAAGTACATTCATGTTCTGTTCCTTTTGTGTCATGTCTTGTGTTGTACTTTGTGCTGTTCAGGCAATACCTCTACAATGGTTGGCACAACAAGATAGAGAGAAAACCACATAATCATACACCCTGAGAGGAGATTCCATCCATGAATGGGACAATAACATTCAAGACCCAGCTACATCAAGAGAACCTGAATACCTAAAGTAAGGGGGAATCTCTAGAATACCCAGTGAGAAGACATGAGACACTAAGCCACTGGGTTCCACAAAATATCTACTATATAAGACAAATTTAAAAAATCTGGGTGGCATAGAAGTTTGATATAATACATAGAAACAATCACAAAGTAATAGCAAGAATGGAGTAACAAAGAAACAACCCCCATATGACAGAAAAGGAGGAATCACCAGAAAAGGAAATAAATGAGATGGAGGCAAGCAATGATTCAAAGTAAGGTTATAAGAATGCTGAAAAGGCTGGATGAGAAATTCAACATGTGTAAAAATACAGATAAAATGAAGAATGACATTGCTGAAATAAAGAGCACAATGGAAGTATTCAATAGTATGCTAGAAGGACCTGAGGCCCAAATCAGCAAGTTTGAAAACAATGTAGAAAAGAACACCTAAGAACAGCAGTAACTGAAAAAAAAAAGCAGGAGGGATGTTTAAGGGAGCTTTGGAAAAACACAAAATGAAACAACATCCATATAATAGGGGTTCCAGAAGAAAAAGAATCTGATAAAGGAATAGAAATCTTGTTTGAAGAAATAATGACAGAAAACTTACCTTATCTGGGGAAGAAAAACATCACACAAAAAGCATATAGTTCCAAACAAGATGAACCCAAAAATACCCACACCAAGACACATCATAATCAAATTGGCAAACATCAATGACAAAAATCTTAAAGGCTGCCAGAGAGAGACAGAACGTTACCTATAAGGGATCTCCCATTAGACTATCACCTGATTTTTCCATAGAAACAGATCAGGTCAGAAGGTAATGAAATGAACTATACAAAGTGATGCAAAACAAGAGACTGAATCCAAGTATACTCTATCCAGTTAAGCGATCATTCAAAATTGAAGGGGAAATCAGGAGCTTTACAGACAAAAAACAAACAAACAAACAACAAAAAACAAACAACAACAACAACAACCAAGGGAGTTTATTACCATGAAGCCAGTAATGCAAAGAATGCTAAAGGAACTCTTATAAAAATAAGAAAAGAAAGGGAAGAAGGAACACATGCATAAAGAATAAAAGGGGCAACAAAAAAGTACCTATAAATAATAACTTTAAACATAAATGAATTAAATGCTCCAATCAAAAGACATAGGGTAGCTGAATGGATAAGAAAATGACCCATATATATGCTGTCTACAAGAGACCCACCTCAGAACAAAGGACTCACTTAGAACTGAAAGTGAAATAATGGAAAAAACTTTCTTTCAGGCAAATGGAAATGAAAAAAAGCTGAGGTAGCAATACTTATATCTGACAAAATTGACCTCAAAGTGAAGGCCATTACAAGAAACAAGTAATGCCATTTCATATACTAAAGAGATTGATTCAACACAAGGACATAACACAGGTAAACATCTATATGCCCAATACAGGAGCACACAAATACATAAAATACCTTCTGGAAGATATCAAGGTAGAAATGGAGAGAAATACAATAATAGTAGGGGACTTTAATACCCTATTAACACCACTAGATAAATCCTCTAGACAAAAACCAGCATAGAAACATCACTCCTAAATGATCACTAGATCAGATGCAATTAATTGACATCTTCAGAAAATTCCCGCCCAAAGCTAAGGAACATATACTCTTCTCAAGTGCACATGGACATTTTCAGTGATAGACCACATTATAGGACACAAGCTAAGTCTCTACAAATCCAAAAGATTGAAATCATATCAAGCATCTTTTCAGGTCACAATGGCATAAAAATAGGTATCAACTACAAGAAAAACAGTCAAAATTATGAAGGCTAAATAGCATGCTTTAAACAATGAATGTGTTATCAAAGAGATCAAAGAAGAAAATAAAAAAATTCTGGAAACAAATGAAAATGAAAACACAACAATCCAATAACTATGGGAAACAATAAAAGCAGTCCTGAGAGGGAAGTTCATAGCCAACCCCCCCCCAAAAAAAAAGGTAATAAGTTAGATATTCTGACAACTGAAAGAACTAGAGAGCAACAATAAAAACCCATAGAAAGGAGAAGGAAATAATAAAAATCTGAGATAAATAACATAGTAAAAGAGAAAAGAAAAGATCAATATAACCAAGAGCAAGTTTGTTGAAAGGATGAACAATATTGATGAATCTCTAGCCAGACTCACCAAGAAACACAGAGGGAGGACCCAAATAAACAAATCAGAAATTACAGAGGTGAAACAACAACTGACCCCACAGACATATAAAGGATTGTAAAAAAAATACTATGAACAACTCTACTCCAACAAACTGGACGACCTAGAAAAAATGGACATATTCTTAGAAACATACAATCTTCCAAAAATGAAATCAGGAAGAATCAGAAAACATGGATAGGCTGATAACTACGGATGAAATTGAAGCACTAATAAAAAAAACTTCCAGCAAATTAAAGCCCTGGTCTGAACAGCTTCACAGAGGGGTTTTACCAAATATTCAAAGAAGAAATAATGCCAGTCCTCCTCAGTTTATTGCAAAAAAATTCAAGAGGAAGTAACATTTCTAAGTTCTTTCTATGAAGCCTACATTATCCTAATCCCAAAACAAGATAAAAAACTACAAAGAAAGGGAATTACAGGCCAATATCTCTGATGAATATAAATGCTAAAATCCCCAAGAAAATATTAGCAAATACGATCCAGCAATACATTAAAAAGATCATACACCATGACTAAGCAGGGTTTATTCCAGGATGCAAGGCTTATATAATATCCACAAATCAATAAACATGAGACATCACATAAACATCAGTTTATGTTGTTCATTATATTCCACAAACGAGTGATCATGTGATATTTAACTTAATGACAGAAAACTAAATGTTCAAATGATCATATCAAATGATGATCATGACATGATCATATCAAGTGATGCGGAAAAAGCATTTGACAAAATCCAACACTCTTTTTTGAAAAAAAAGTCTCAGCAGAGTTGGAATAAAAGGATTATACATCACATAATAAAAGTATTATATGACAAACCTAGAGCAAACATCATACTCAATGGGCAAAAATTAAAACCATTTCCCTTGAAAACATGAGCAAAATAGTGATGTCCATTCTCAACCCTCCTGTTCAACATAGTATTAGACGTGCTAGCCATAGCAATCAGAAAACAAGAAGAAATAAAAAGTATCCAAATTGGAAAAGAAGAAGTAAAACTGTCATTATTCACAGATGACATAATATTGTACATAAGAAATCCTAAAGATTCTATCAAAAAACTACTATATTTAATATGTGAGATCAGCAATGTAGCAGGAAGCAAAATTAACACCCAGAAAAGCATGGTAGTTTTATATACCAATAATGAACTCATAGAAAGAGAAACTAAGGAAACAATCCCATTTACCATTGCAGAAAAAGTATTCATATACTTATAGATATTATTTAACTTAACTAAGGGGGTAAAAGACCTGTACTCCGAAAATTACAGGACTTTGACAAAAGAGCTACATGAAGATATAAAAAGTGAAAGAATATATCATGTTCATAGATTGGTAGTCAGCATTATTGAAATCTCCATACTATCAAAAGCAATCTATAGATTTAATGTAATCCACATTAAAATACCAAAGGGATATTTCACAGACCTAAGACAAAATCACCAAAAATGTATATGGGAGGAGAATCCAAGATGGCGGCATAGGTAAACACCTACATTGCTGCCTTGCACAACAATTTCAAAACTACAACTAAAAGACAGAACGGACATCATCCAGAACCACAGGAAAGCTGGCTGAGTGGAAGTTCTACAACTAGAGGGAAAGAGAGGAGCTCACAGAGACCCAGAGGAGCTGCAAAAAGCTGAGGTACGGAGACACATGCTTGGAGAGAGCGGATGCCGGAGTACCTGGCTGGTTTTCTCTGGCAGGAGGGAAACGGAGACTCTCAAAGGCATTGAACCCCTTATCTTACAACACTAAACCCCAGATCCAGCCGAAACTCATACGGGGGGAGTTCGGACTGTGAAAAGGGAGAAGTGCACAGAAATTTAGAGAAGTCGCAAAAGATCAAAGGCCTGGTGGTGCGCACGGCACTGCGCACAGGATGGACTGCTGATTGTGCCACTGGCTTTTGCAAGTGGGTGGGAGACAGACCCTCCCAACTGTGCCACTTCTGATTCCACTAAGCCCCTGTTTCGGGTGAAACCCTGGGGACCTAGTCTCGTGTGTTCCTGGTGCGCAGGGGAGCCAGAGGGGCAGCGGTCTAGAGCCACTGCGGGCACGTGCACACAAGGACCGGTCCAGTGATTACTCAGTCACGTGAGACTCAGGGGCCATGGAGGGCGGGGCCGACTGGAAGGCAAGGTGGTCCCTTAAGCCCTGAGACTCCACCCCTCCCAAGCTCAACAGAGGCTTCTTCAGTTTTGCAAGTCTGGTATCATAAGGCTGAATCCAACACAGAAGTTTTCCCCGAATAGTGAAAATGCCAAGACAAGGGAAGGGATTACAAACAAAAGAAATGGAGGGAAAAAAACAACTGGATATAGAGTTCAAAACCACGCTTATAAGGTTTTTCAAGAATATGCTAGAAAAGTTGGATAAATTTAGTGAGACCCAAGAGGAGATGAAAAAGGACATATTAGAGACAGTGACTGAAATAAAAAATATTATACAGAGTTAACAGCAGTCTAGAGGATGGCAAGAATGCAGTCAAAAATTTGAAATATAAAGAAGTGGAAAATATTCAACTGGAAAAGCAAGAAGAGAAAAGAATCCAAAAATGTGAAGATAATGTAAGGAGCCTCTGGGACAGCTTCAAGTGTACCAACATCAGAATTGTGGGGGTGCCAGAAGAAGAGAGAGAGCAAGATACTGAAAACCTATTTAAAGAAATAGTGACTGAAAACTTCCCACATCTGGTAAAAGAAATAGACTTACAAGTCCAGGAAGCACACAGAACCCCATATAAAAGGAATCCAACGAGGACCACACCAAGACACATCATAATTAAAATACCAAGAGCAAAAGACAAAGAGAGAATATTAAAAGCAGCAAGAGAAAAACAGTTCATTACCTACAAGGGAGCACCCATACGACTGTCAGCTGATTTCTCAACAGAAACGATGCAGGCCAGACGGGAGTGGCAAGAAATATTCAACATGATGAATATCAAGAACCTACAACCAAGAATAATCTATCCAGCAAAGCTATCATTCAGAATTGAAGGGTGGATAAAGAGCTTCACAGAGAAGAAAAAGCTAAAGGAGTTCATCAACTCCAAACCAGTATTATATGAAATGCTGAAAGGTACTCTTTTAGAAGAGGAAGAAGAAAAAGGTAAAAGCAAAAAAATTATGAACAACAAATACATATCTGCCAACAAGTGAATCTCAAATTTAAGTGAATTAAAAATTTGATCAACAGAATAAACTGGTGAATATAATAGAATCAGGAGCACAGAAAGGGAGTAGACTGATAATTCTCAGGGGTACAAAAATCATAAAACATCAAACAGACTGAAATTACAGCAGAAAGATTAAAGTTAGGTGAGGTAAATAAGTGATCAATCAAAGGACTTGTATGCATGCATATAAGCATAACCAATGATCGCAGACACTGGTGGGTTGGGGTATGCCTGGGAGGGAGGGGGGCAATGGGGAGATATGTATAAAAATTAATAAAAATTAATAAAAAGAAAAAAATGTATATGGAATAAAAAAAAAGATCCTGAATATCTACAGCAATCCTTGGGAAGAAGAACAAAGTTGCAGGGATAACAATTCCAGATATAAAGCTATACTACAAAGCAACTTTTCTCAAAACTGCCTGATACTTTCACAAGAACAGACATATAGACCAAAGGAACAGAACAGAGAACCCAGAAATCAACCCAAGCCACTATATTCAATTAACATTTGACAAAGGAGGCAAGAGCATTCAGTGGAGTCAAGACAGTCTCCTGAATAAATTTTTTCTGGGAAAATTGGACAGACACATGCAAAAAAATGAAACCAGATCGCCAACTCACACTTACACAGGAAAATACACTCAAAATGGATAAAAGACTTATTCATAAGATGGGAAACCATAAAAATCTTAGAAGAATCTATATCCAGCATAATATCAGATATATCTCACAGCAATATATTTAATGATACATCTCCTAGCACCATGGAAACTAAGAAGAAAATTAAAAAATGAGACTACCTCAAAATAAAAAGCTTTTGCACAGCAATAGAAACCATCAACAAAACAACAAGAGAGCACACTGCATGTGTGGACATAGTTGCCATTGTTACATCGGTAAGGGTTTAATCTCCATAATTTATAGGGAAATCATACAACTCAACAAAAGGAAGATAAACAATCCAATAAAAAAGTGGGCAAAGGACCTAAATAGACACTTTTTGAATGTAGTCATACAGTAGGCCAAGAGACATATAAAACATGCTCAAAGTTACTATTCATCCAAAAGATGCAAATCAAAACGACAATGAGGTACTATCTCACACTTGTCAGAATGGTTATCATCACAAATGAACCAACAACAAGTGCTGTCAAGAATGTGGAGAAAAAGAAACCTTCATGCACTGCTGGTAAGAATGCAGTTTGGTGTAGCCACTGTGGAAAATATTATGGACTTTCTTCAAAAGAATAAAGTTGGGACTCCCATTTGATCCAGCGATCCACTTCTAGGAACATATCCCAAGAAATCAGAAACATCCATCAGAAAGAGTATATGCACCCCTATGTTCATAGCAGCCCAATTTACAATTGCTAAGATTTGGAAACAGCCTAAGTGCCCATCAGCAGTTGAGTGGAATAAAAAAACTGTAGTAAATCTACACAATGGAATACTATGCTGTGGTAAGAAAGAAAGAGCTCTTAACATTTGTAATAGCATGGATGGACCTGGAGAGCGTTATTAGAAGTGAAATAATCCCGTTGGAGAAAGAAATATCACAAGATCACTCATTTGTGGAATATAATGAAGAACATAAACCAATGAACAAAAATAGATCCAGATTCACAGAAGGATCAAACAGACCATTAAATCTCAGATGGAAGGCAGGGGGAAGGGAGAGGGTAGATGAATCTAAGTACTTCTATCCATGCATATGAGCATGACTGATGGGCACAGACAATAGGGGTGGAGGCATGTCCTGGGGCAGGAGCATGCGGGGAGAAGTCAATTGGAGGAAAGGAGACATATGCAAAACTTTCAACAATAAAAAATAAAATAATATATATTATTTCATATTTTTATTGAGAAGCCACCTAACTCTGGGCTCGGAACTGTGAAATAACAGGTAGAGGAGTCGTAAACTATCAGTTGTAGCTGCTTGAATCTTGTATAGTATAGTCCTGTTCCCAGTGTGTACTGTGATAAAACTCTACCAGTTATTTTCCAGCTCAAACATTTCTTTCACTTTTGCCCCAGTCCTATGTATTTTCAAACTCTCTGCTCATCATTGTAAGCATTCACTAAATGAATCATCTATACTTGCCTGTTTGTACATATGTATGTATGTAGAGAAGATAATATTGAAAACCATTGAAGAAATAAAGAACAGTCTAAAATGAGTTGGGGTGGGCAAAAATTATTCAGACTTCAAAATCCTTTTTTTTCTCTTTAAAAGGAGTTGAACACTTTGTTCTTATAGCATAAGTGTAATGAGTTCATGAGTGTTGGTATTTTTAGTTTTTTTGTTTTTTTTCAGATGAAATGTGCTACTACTGCTCTTATTATTTTAATAGACTAGGAACCTGGTGCACGAAATTCATGCACTGGGGGGGGTGGTCCTTCAGCCCAGCCTGCCCCCTCTCACAGACTGGGAGCCCTCAGGGAATGTCCTACTGATGGCTTAGGCCCATTTCCCCTATGGGAGGCAACCAGGCTTATCAGGGGAAGGCACCAGCCCCATGACCAGGCTGCTGCAGCCACTGCCAGCCACTGCAGCCCATCACCACAGACTTCAGTCCCTTTACCATGAAAAAATGACAACTTTCTTTGGTCATTTCAAGATTTGTATTTCATAGGATATGACATTTCTTTCTTTTTCTTTTTTTATCCTCACCTGAGTATGTTTCCATAGATTTTTAGAGGGTGTGGGAGAGGGAAAGACAGAGAGAAACATCAATGTAAGAGGGACACTTTGATTGGTTGACTCCTGCATGAGCCCTTACCTAGGTCTCTGGCCAGGGAGGAGCCTGCAACCTAGGCACTTGCCCTTTATCAGAATCAAACCCAGACCCTGTGGTGGGCAGGCCGAGGCATTATCCACTGAGCCAAACCCTCTAGGGCAGAATATGACATTTCTCAGCCCTCCAGCAGCGGACCCTCTTTTTTTCCTTTAAAAGTGTGGTGGAAAAACTGTTGATCATCTTTTTATTTTTTATATGTTTTACTCATTTCTTAATAAATCTTTATTGTTCATTTTATTACAGATGTTCCTCTCCCCCCCCAATAGCTCCCCTCCACCTGATTCCCCCCACCCCATGCACTTCCCCCCTGCAACTGTCCTCATACATAGGTGTAAGATTTTTGACCAATCTCTTCCTGCACCCCTCACTCCTCCTTTCCCCTGAGAATTGTTAGTCCATTTCCTGTCTATGCCCCTAATTCTATTATATTCACCAGTTTATTCTGTTCATCGGATTTTTTTATTCACTTGATTTTTAGATTCACTTGATAGGTATGTATATTTGTTATCACTTTGTTGTTCATAATGTTTTTGTTTTTGTTTTTTAGATATTTATTTATTTATTTTTATTTTTAAAATTTATTTTATTTTTATTTTTCCCTATTGCCCTCCCCCCCCAGTTAATGCCCTCACCCATCTCCCCCCCAGCCCCTCCCCCCATTGCCCTGTACCCACTGGCTATACCTACACACATGCATACAAGTCCTTCCCTTGATCTCCTACAGGCCCCTCTCCCCCAACCACCCCAGCCTTCCCACTGTAGCAGGACAGTCTGTTCATTGCTTCTTTGCCGCTGCGTATGCTTCCACCCCACCCTCTGATTCTTGTCTTTAAAAACATCTTGCCCCTGTAGACTAGAAAAAAACCCACAAGAGCAAAAGAAAAATGTTTGAGTCCCACTTTCAATGTCTGATAGCTTTGAGTCCCAGTTTTAATGTCAAACAGTTACTTATGTGTACATGTCATCAATGGTATCTGGATAGTGGACAAATGGTGGCAATGCCGGTCCGACACCCTCTGGTTTGGTCCTAGGCATCCTGTGTTGATGCACTGCTGCTGACTGCTCACATGGCAAGGAGTCATCCGTGTCTTCCATCTCTGGACTGTTTCTCCTCTTGCCTTTGTGGTTGTCAGTTCTTCTCTGTGACAGGAGTCCACTTGGTCGTGGAGTTGTTTTTTGAAAGGATATAAACATATTATCTACCAAGAGTTAATAAAGGAATCTTTTCTATAAAATTGACTTGAAATCCTTTTTATTTTTGCCTACCCGCTTTAACTTTGGCTTATTTTGACACCATGTGTGTTTTTCATGGGAGTCTTGCTGTTAGTATTACAAATGGAAATTAGTTTTCTAAAGTGAAAATTTTCTAGATGTAATTTACTTGCCGGATATTTTTCCTTACATGATATTATCCTACTCTCCCCCCTCCTTTTTTTTGATTAATGGAGAATTTGGTAAAATTTTTAAGGCAATCTTGATAACTTTAAATTTTAATTTTTGCACACAAATATGCCTGTTTTATGTTCATTGCATATTAAGCAATTTTACCATGAGATAAGCTATCAATAGAAATTTTAATTGATACTTTAGAAACAGCTTTTTGTCCAGTACACTTAAATTTTTTTGGGTGTTCACTTATTTCAGTTCGCCAATTTAAATTAATCTGGAAGCTTACATCAAATTTAATACTCTACCAACAATCTTAGATTACCCTGTACATATTAGTGCAAAGGTTTATTTGCATTCTTGAGTAGGCACCAAGCATTACTAGTGCTAGGCTGAATTTAGATATAGGGCAGTTGCTATTGGTATGTTTCTGTCTATTACCTTGGTCCTGATATGTGCTGAGCATGGGAAGCGAGGTAGCCATGGGGGCAGGAGACCTCCCTCAGAAAGGGTGAAGGTTCAGACCGCTGCAAGGTGGTGGGGGTGAGGGTCTGTGCCCTACCTCTATTGGCCCCCAAGTTCTCTCCTGATGGCCCCTCTGCGACTGTGCCTGTCTTAAGTCATTCCTTCCCTGAGGAAACTTACCCATCTCTGGCTAACCAGTTATCCTCCGGGGCCAAGCAGGGTGTTGTGAGGTTCAGTTCTGTCTCCATAGTAGCCTATGCCCCCATGGCCTCCATGCCCAGCACCTGGTGGGAGCCCCGGCACTGATCACTTATCTCAGGAAATTCAGGTTCCTTCTCCAGGGAGGGCCCAGCTCACATTTGGCGAGAGACAGATCCATTATACCAGACACCTCTAGACTTCAACCTCAGCGTGAATAGAGAGCTCAGGCTACAGCTGAGGGCCATTGGGGTGTGAGAAGAGGGTCCCTCTTGGCAAAAGAGGAAATAGGGGCCAGTATCGAATGCTCAAGTGCTTTCCAAGTGCTTTAATTCCTTCTGAAAGGGATTAAATCCTTTCATGTACTCTTTTTCAATTGCTGCTAAACATTCAAAGAATTAGTTTGTAAGTTCATTTGAAATAGTTGTACAATATGCTGTTGTGAAATATAAAAATTAAATGATATTGTAGAATAATATCATGTAAGGATATTCTTTGCTCTAGGCCATGGCAATTCAATTTCAAATGGGCTGACAATTTCTTTTTGGAACTTTATATAAATTTTTTCAGGGAGGCAAAAACACAGATTTACTTACCTTAGCTCAAGAGGCCAAATATTTTGACTTTCAATTACGATCCTTACAACATTTAAAGGAAACTGCTCTTCATTTTCTGCCAAAATGATTTCCATGTTACAGAGTTTCATTTAAAAATCTTTTGTCTCATGAAGCAATTTCTCTTAAGAAAATAGTGACCCCTGTATGGATTCCCTCTCATGCCCCACCTTCTCCGTTGTCTGTGCAATGATTATGCTCATATGCATGTACGAAAGTCCCTCTGTTGATCTCTCCCCCTTATTCCCACCAACCCCCACCTTCCCCAAGATTTGATGTTTTGATCTACGTTTCTCATTCTCTGGATTTGATCTTGATCATCTGTCTATGTCATTCATTATATTCCACAGATGAGTGAGATGATGTGATATTTGTCTTTCTCTGCCTGGCTTATTTCACTAAGCATTAAGCTTTACATCTCCAACCATGTTGTTGCAAATGGAAGGAGCTCATTCTTTTTTACCGCAGCAGAGTATTCCATTGGGTAGATGTACCACAGTTTTTTAATCCAATCATCAGCTGATGAGCACTTAGGCTGTTTCCAAATCTTAGCTATGGTGAATTGTGCTACTATGAACCTAGGGGTGCATATATCCTTTCGGATTGGAGTTTCTACTTTCTTGGGGTATATTCCTAGAAGTAGGATCACTGGGTCAAATGGGAGTTCCATTTTTAGTTTTTTGAGGAAATTTCAAACTGTTCTCCACAGTGGCTGCACCAGTATGCATTCCCACCAGCAGTGCATGAGGGTTCCTTTTTCTCCATATCCTTGCCAACACTTGTCGTTTGTTGATTTGTTGATAATAGCCATTCTGAGAGGTGTGAGATGGTACTACATGGTTGTTTTTATTTGCATCTTTCTGATGATTAGTGACTTTGAGCAGGTTTTCATATGTCTCCTGGCCTTCCTTCTGTCTTCTTTGAGAAGTGCGTATTTAGATCAGTTGCCCATTTTTTGATTGGGTTGTTTATCTTCTTTTTGTGAAATTGTATGAGTTCCCTGTGAATGTTGGAGATTGAACCTTATCATTGATATCATTGGCAAATATGTTGTCCCATGCAGTGGGATTTCTTATTGTTTTGTTGATGGCTTCCTTTGCTGTGCAAAATCTATTTATTTTGAAGTAGTCCCATTTGTTTATTTTTTTTTAATTTTTATTAATTTTTTTATACATATCTCCCCATTGCCCCCCCTCCCTCCCAGGCATACCCCAACCCCCCAATGTGTATGTTCATTGGTTATGCTTATATGCATGCATACAAGTCCTTTGATTGATCTCTTATCTACCTCACCTAACGTTAATCTTCCTGCTGTAATTTCACAGTCTGAAGCTTTACTGTCTCTGTATCTATCCTTTTGTTCATCACCTTATAATGTTCTTTATTATCCACCAATGAGTGTGATCATGTGATGCTTCTCCTTCATTGACTGGCTTATTTCACTAAGCATAAGGCTCTCCAGTTCCAACCAGGTTGCTGCAAATGGTAAGAATTCCTTCTTTTTAATGGCAGCATAGAATTCCATTGTGTAGATGTACCACAGTTTTCTGATCCATTCATCTGCTGACGGGCACCTAGGCTGTTTACAAATTGTAGCTATTGTAAATTGTGCTGCTATGAACATAGGGGTGCATAAATCCTTTCTGACTGGTGTTTGTAATTTCTTAGCATAAATTCCTAAGAGTGGGATTACAGGGTCAAATGGGAGATACATTTTAATTTTTTGAGCAAACTCCATACTGTTCTCCACAGTGGCTGCACCATTCTGCATTCCCACCAACAGTGCACAAGGGTTCCTTTTTCTCCGCATCCTCGCCAACACTTGTCATTTGTTGCTTTGTTGATGCTTGCCATTCTGACAGGTGTAAGATGGTATCGCATTTTCGTTTTGATTTGCATCTCTCGGATAATTAATGACTTTGAACATGTTTTTATGTGTCTCTTGGCCTTCCTTCTGTCATCTTCTGAAAAGGTTCTATTTAGGTCTGTTGCCCATTTTTTTTATTGGGTCCTTCATCTTCCTTTTATTAAGTTGTATAAGTTGGCTGTATATTTTGGAGATTAAACCTTTATCAGTGATAACATTTGCAAATATGTTCTCCCATACAGTGATCTTTCTTGTTGTTTTGTTGATGGTTTCTTTTGCTGTGCAAAAGCTTTTTATTTTGATATAGTCCCATTTGTTTATTTTTTCTTTAGTTTCCATTGCCCAAGGTGCTGTGTCAGTGAAGAAGTTACTTCTGCATATGTCCGAGATTTTGCTGCCTGTGGATTCCTCTAGTATTTTTATAATTTCCCATCTTATGTTTAAGTTCTGTATCCATTTTGAGTTTATTTTTGTGTATAGTCTAAGTTGGTGGTCTAGTTTCATTTTTTTTGCATGTTTCTGTCCAATTTTCCCAACACCATTTGTTGAAGAGACTGTCTTGACTTTGTCAAATATTAATTGAGCATAGTGGTTTGGGTCGATTTCTGGGTTCTCTATCCTATTCCATTCATCTATGTGTCTGATCTTGCGACAGTACCAGGCAGTTTTGAGAACAGTGGCTTCGTAATACAGCTTGAAATCTGGTATTGAGATCCCACCTATTTTGTTCTTCTTTCTCAGGATTGCTATAGTTATTTGGCATCTTTTTTTATTCCAGATGAATTTTTGGAAAGTTTGTTCTAGTTCTGTGAAGTATGCCTTTGGTATTTTCATGGGGGTTGAGTTGTTTTGGGTAGAATGGATATTTTGATGATACTGATTCTCCCAATCCATTAACATGGTATGTTCTTCCATCTAATTATGTCTTCCTGTATCTCTTCTTTTCGTGTTTTGTAGTTTTCTGCATACAGGTCTTTTACTTCCTTAGTTAGGTTTATTCTTAGTTATCTTAATTTTTTTTTTTTAGTGCGATGGTAAAGGGTGTTGCTGTTTTAGTCTCTCTATAAGTTCATTACTGGTATATAAAAATGCTATAGATTTCTTGGTGTTGATTTTGGATCGTGCTGCATTGCTGAATTCATTTATTAAGTCTAATAATTTTTTATGGAGTCTTCAGGGTTTTCTATGTACAGTATTATGTCATCTGCAGACAAGGGGAGTTTTACTTCTCCTTTTCCTATTTGGATGATTTTATTTCATTTTCTTGTCTGCCAGCAATGGCTAATACTTCCAGAACTATGTTAAATAGGAGTGGTGAGAGTCGGCATCCCTGTCTTGTTCCTGTTTTTAGGGGAAACGGTTTTAATTTTTGCCCATTGAGTATGATGTTGGCTGTGGGTTTGCCATATATGGCTTTTATTATGTTGGGGTATGATCCTTCTATTCCCACCTTGCTGAAAGTTTTTATCGAGAAAAGGTGTTGGATTTTGTCCAATGCTTTTTCTGCATCAATTGGTATGACTGTGTGATTATTATCTCTCAATTTGTTTATGTGATGTATCATATTTATTGATTTTTGGATAGTGTATCATCCTTGTATCCCTGGGATAAATACTGCTTGGTCATGGTGTATGATCATTCTGATGTACTGCTGGATTTGATTTGCTAGAATTTTGTTGAGGATTTTGGCATCTATGTTCATGAGGGGATATTGGTCTGTAATTCTCTTTCATTATGTTATCTTTATATGATTTTGGTATTAGGGTGATACTGGCTTCATAAAAAGAGTTTGGAAGTGTTTCTTCCTCTTGAACTTTCTGGAATAGTCTGAGAAGGATGGATTTTAGTTCTTCTATGAATGTTTGTTAAAATTCCCCTGTGAAGCAGTCTGGCCCTTGGCTTTTGTTTGCTGGAAGCTTTTTGATGACTGCTTCAATTTCTTCTGTAGTTATCAGTTCATTGAGATTTTTAGAATCTTGTTGTGTTATTTTTCGAAGGTTTTGTTTTTCTAGGAATCTGTCCATTTCTTCTAGGTTGTGAAATTTGTTAGAATAAAGTTGTTCATAATTTTTTTAAATATATTTTTTTTTACAGAGAGGAAGGGAGAGATATAGAAAGTCAGAAACATCGATGAGAGAGAGACATCGATCAGCCACCTCCTGCACGCCCCCCCACAGGGGATGTGTCCACAACCAGGATACATGCCCTTGACCAGAATCAAACCTGGGACCTTTCAGTCCATAGGCCAACGCTCTATCCACTGAGCCAAACCGGTTTCAGCCATATTTTTTTTTAACAATCCTTCGTATTTCTGTAGGGTCTGTAGTTATTTTTCCTCTCCCATTTCTGATTTTGTTTATTTGGGTCTTTTCACTTTGATTCTCGGTGAGCCTGGCTAGAGGTTCATCAATCTTGTTTATCCTTTCAAAGAATCAGCTCTTGGTTATGTTGATTTTTTTGTATTGTTTTTTTTGGTCTCTATGTCATTCATTTCTGCTCTGATCTTTATTATTTCCTGTCTTCTGCTCATAGTGGGATTTTCTTGTTGCTCTCTTTCTAGTTCTTTGAGTTGTTGAGTTAGGTGATTCATTACAATTTTTTCTTGTTTTTTGAAGTAGAACTGTGGAATTATAAACTTCCCTCTCAGCACTGCTTTCATTGTGTCCCATAGCATTTGTGTTGTTGTGTTTTTATTGTCATTAGTCTCCAGAATATTTTTAATTTCTTCTTTGATCTCACTTATAACCCAATCATTGTTTAGTTACATGCTATTCAACTTCCAAGTGTTTGAATTTTTTAGAATATTTGTATTGTAGTTTATTTCTAATCTTATGTCATAGTTGTCTGAGAAAATGCTTGATATGATTTCAATCTTTTTGAATTTGGGGAGACTTTTTTTGTGACCAATTATGTGGTCTATATTTGAGTATGTCCCGTGTGCACTTGAGAAGAATGTATATTCTGTAGCTTTGGGGTGAAATATTCTGAAGATGTCAGTTAGGTCCATCTGGTCTAATGAGTTATTTAGAATTGCTCTTTCTTTGCCGTTTTTTTTTGTCTAGAGGATTTGTCCAGAGATGTCAGTGGCATATTAAAATCTCCTACTCTGATTGTATTGCTGTCGATATCTCCCTTCATATCCTCCAGGAGTTTTTTATATGTATTTAGGGGTTCCTCTATTAGGTGCGTATATGTTTACCAGAGTTATATCTTCTTGATGAGTTGTTCCTTTTATTATTATGTAGTGCCCTTCTTTATCTCCTGTGATAGCCTTTACATTGAGGTCTATTTTATCAGATATAAGTATCACTACCCCAGCTTTTTTCTAATTTCTATTTGCCTGAAAAATGTTTTTCCATCCTTTCACTCTCAGTCTGTGTGAATTATTTTCTCTGAGGTGGGTCTCTTATAAACAGCAAATGTATGGGTCATGTTTTCTTAACCATTCATCTACCCTATGCCTTTTGGTTGGTGCATTTAACCCCTTTACGTTTAATGATATTATTGACAAGTTCATGTTTGTTGTCATATTTTTCCTTAGTGTTTGTGTTTTTTTTCTTGCCTTTCTCTTTCTCCTTTTTACAGCAGTCCCTTTAGCATTTCTTGCATTGTTGGCTTGGTGGTGGTAAACTCTCTTAGCCCTTTCTTGTTTGTAAACCTCCTCATTCCACCTTAATTTCTGAATGTTAGCCTTGCTGGGTATAGTATTCTTGGGTTCAGACCCTTGTTTTGCATCACTTTATATACAGTGGTACCTCGAGATACGAGTGCCATAACATATGAGATTTTTGAGATATGAGCCATCAAGCGAGTAATTTTTGCTTTGAAATACGAGCAACATGTGAGATAGGAGTAATGGCTCGGTTTGGCCGGCTGCACATGACCCACCAGTTTAACACGCCTCGAGTGTCTCATAGTTTCCCACACCTCAAGGTTACAGAACGAATTAAACTCTTATCTCGAGGTACCACTGTATTTCATTCCATTCCCTTCTGGCTTGGTGTGTTTCTATTGAGAAATCAGTTGCTATTCTAATAGGAGATCCCTTGTAGGTAACTTTCTGTCTCTCTCTGGGAGCCTTTAAGATTCTTACTTTGTCATTAGTGTTCACCAATTTAATTATGATGTGTCTTGGTGTCAGATTTTTAGGGTTCAACTTGTTTGGGACTCTGTGTGCTTCTTGGACTTACATTTTTTTTTTCCTTACCAATATCAGGGAAATTTTCTGTTATTATTTCTTCAAATAGGTTTTTCTATTCCTTTTTTCTCTTTCACTCCTTCTGGTATCCCAATTAAGCATATGTTGTTTCATTTTGTGTTGTCCCAAAGCTCCCTTAGGCTCTCTTCTTGTTTTTTAAGTCTTTTTTCCAGTTGTTGCCGTGTTTGTGTGTTTTTTCCTACCTTTTTTTCTAGTTCGCTGATGTGGTCCTCAGCCTCTTCTAGTCTACTGTTTAGGCCTTCTATTGTGTTCCTTATTGCAGCTATGTGGTTCTTCATCTCCTCTTGGTTTTGTTTCATGTTGTTGACATTCTCATTCAGCTCCTTATAGTCCTCATTGAGTTGTGTGATATTGTCATTGAGTTGTGTGTATTTCTCTTCCATCCATTTTAAACATCCTTAAAACCATTCCTCTGAATTCTTTCTTTGAAAGGCTGCTGGCTTCAATTTCATCTAACTACCTTAATTCCCTTTCTGGTGATTCCTCTCTCTCTCTCTCTCTCTCTCTCTCTCTCTCTCTCTCTCTCTCTCTCTCTTTCTCTTTTCCTTTGGGGATTGCTTTTATATCTTCTCATGTTTTCCTATAATGTTTTAATTGTAGATCTGATTGCTTTACTACCCAAGTTTGTGGGAACCTCTTTCCACATCCCGCGTGGTTCAGGGTTCCCGGGTCAGGGTTCGGGTTCTGAAGGAGGCCGCACGCAAACGAAATGAGAGACTAGAAAACATTAATTTGGCAATATTGGGGGGCCAGGCGGGAGCCTTCCTCTAGTGGAAAGGACTGCCACCTTCCTTTGGCCTTGCCATCCCTTTTATTTAGGTTTGGGATACACCCTTTGCCCTGAAGCAGGCAATTCCAGTAACAAGTAGATTATCTTATCAGTCAGGACTGACATGATTATTTGATGGTGAAGTTCATTGTCTCAATTAGATAGGGACTGGCTGGTTTTGACCTTTCAGAGCTTCAAGGTTGACCAGCCTCCTAGCCTCCTATTTACATCCATTTAGTGAGAACAATGTTTGCTTTCCGACACAAGTTTTTTTTTGGGGGGGATGGTGCTACTGGTGTATTCTTTCAGTTCTCCTGTGTTTGTTAATTTATTGTAGTTCCCTACTTGAGCTATTTGGGTTCTCTTGATAAAGATCTTCAAGCTTCAGAGCACAACTGTGGTGTCTAGAAGTCGGCAGCTGTGGAGAGGAGTGTCCCTATTTTTGCTGTTTTGTACCCTTAATTGAGATCATGTGTGCCCAGTGGGGATACACAGTGACACCAGGACCCGTCTGTTTGGGTGATATCTTTCAGCCAGCCTACACTGTCGAGAGGTGTGACTTTGGTGCCCAGAGTTAAAAAGTCACACCCCTGGGGGTTCCCAGTGGCTCCCATGCACTGCTTAGGGGGTGGACTGCCAGAAATGTGCTGCTGAAAACCCGCCTTGGGTGGCAGCCACAAGAGCACATCGCAAACACAATGACCAGCGAGCTCCACAAACCAGAGAGGAGGGCATGCCACAGATAGGGCGACCAGAATACGCAAACACAGGGACTAGGGCACCACAGAAGGTGCGATCCTGACACACAAACACAGGGACTAGGGCACCACAGACGGGGTGATACTGACATGCAAACACAGGGACTAGGTTGCTTCATAAACTGGTGCAAAGGCACACTGCAGACTGGGAAACTGTGGTGTGCGGAAATGCGTTGACCTGGGAGTTCTGCAAGCGGGGATCAGTGTGTGGTCACAGCTGAAACTGTGGTGCAGCCGAAACCGTGGTGTGTGCACACACCTTGACCAGGGAGTTCTACAAGCCTGGACCAGTGTGTGGCCACTGCCTCAGCCACGCCGATGTTGCTGGGGAGGGGGAAGTTGCACTCACTTCTTTGGAGGCAAAGATCCCAGGGTCCGCAGGTCTGCAGGGTATGAGAGTCTATGGGACTCTGGCTGGAGTGACTGTTGGGTCACAGGGCAACTCCAAGGCCTGTCTGGCTGGCGATGTTGATGAGTTCCCAAAGAAAGTCTCTTCCCCTGCAAGATGATGTGGGCTCCGTGCCCGAGTCCCACAGTCCTGGGAGTGATGGCAGTCTCTCCTTGTTCAAGAGAGCCTGGACTGCCAGCCTCCACTGATCCCGTGAGATTCAACTATCCCTCACCCAATCACACACACACCACACACACCCATATATGCTCCTTTTATCCCCTCACTCACTTCCTCTCCCTCACTTCCGTCCTGCCAGCAGCCATCTTTTTTCTCCATCTCTGTTATTCATAATTGTTATCTTTACCTTTTTATTGTTCTTCCTCTTCTTAAAGAAAACCATTCAGCAGTTCAGATAATCCTGGTTTGGTCGTGATGAACTCCTTTAGCTTTTTCTTATCTGTGAAGCTTTCTATCTGACCTTCAATTTACTGGGAGGAATTGACCTCCAGGCCAATTGACTAGGAGGATTAACTATGTCTATTAATGAAAGAACTGCTGTGTTGGAGACACCCCTGTGAGGCAGGACTTGCTTCAGTGGGGCTTTGGTGCTCACCGAGTCTGCCTATTGAGTGTGTCACTTATGTATGTGAGGAGTTGAAATCTGGTGTCGTCTCACACTGCCCTCTAGGTACACTGGTTCCTGGATCTCCAAAGAGGTGCAAGTCAGCTAGTGTCTGAGACCACCCTGTAGGAGCAACTGGGGGCTCTGCAGATTTCTCCTCTTTGCTTGGAGTTTGGAAGATTTGGAGTTGATTTCTCCTCTTTGCTTGGAGTTTGGAAGTTTTGGAATTGTCTGACCCAGTTGCAATTTGTTGGGTAAAGTTGCCGGAGGGCAGGCCATTCATATGCAAAAGTCACTGCACAGCTGGGTGGGTTTGTAAATTGGGCAGGGTGAGGTCTCAGGGAATCACTAGGCTAGGGTGTGGCAAACAGCAATGACTGCCAGTCAGCCCTCTCTGCTCCATTCTGTTCAGGGTCCTGTGTCCCATGCCTCAGTGAATGATTCCAGTGCACAACTCTGCAAGAGAGCCACCCTCCCTTTCTGACCCGATGGCAGACAGTCCAATTTCTCCGTGTATGAGTCTGGGTCCCCAGAATCTAGCCAGAAACTGGAGTTCAGAGAGTCAGGAACTTGTAACTCCCTCCCAATTGAAGAAAACAAACAAATAAACAAAAAACAGTGCACATCAGCCTGATTCTCTTGGGTTTCCGTACCTCTACCTTTCTGAGCCTCTGCAAGTCCTATCAGGTCTGGATGCACTTTTTTCTTTCCTTCTAGTTGTAGAACTTCCATTCCGACAGCTTTCCTGTGGTTCTGGCGGATAGTTGTTTTGACTTTTAGTTGTAGTTTTGGTGTGGTTGCGAGAGACAGCATGTACAGATGTATATCTTATGCTGCCATCTTGGTTCCCCCAATCATCTTTTTGGATTCTTGTTACCCAAGCTACCAAGAACATTATCATTGGTGTACAGGAAGCTTAGCCAATGAGTGGTCAGAAAAGGTGACACCATCCTCTACACACACACCTCTGTTCAAGCCTCTGCCACAGCTTGGGCAGGGCCTCCCGGCTTTGCTCAGGCCCTGCTCAAGCCTCCCTCATTGCTTGGGCAGGCTCCCCTACTCCAATCAAGCTTCTGCCATGTCTTGGGCAGGGTACCCCAGTTCCTACCAAGCTTCTGCCACAGTTTGTGCAGGGCCTCCCAGGCTCTGCTCAGGCCCTGCTCAAGCCTCTGCTGCCCTGTCCCTGGCTGATCTGTGCCAGGGCTAGTAGGCTAGGAATGGCCAGCCATGTTCTGGGACCCCAGAAGCTCAGGGCCTACCATGGGCCTATAGGCTCTGAGTATCCTGGGTCCCCAGGATGTTCCCAGGACCCAGTCCACTGGATGCCTGCATATGCAAATTAACCTGCCATCTCACTCATGAAGTGAGTTCATTCACTGCTTATAATTCCCTGCTTCCTAGCAGCCCATCTAATGAGTTAACCCCCAAACTTCCTAGGTATTTTCTAAGACTTTTTAGTATGTTCTGTAACAATTCCAGACCTTAAGGAAAGATTATTGTATTTCAGTAACTCCTCCCTACAATATGGTTAAGATAGGGACTTTCCAGCAAGATTGCCTACACCTGCCATTTACTATATATTGATTTTAGACTAGTTTTGCAACCTCTCTTTGTCTCAGTTTCATCCTCTGAAAATTGTAATTATTAATAATATATATTTTGTGAGGTTGTAGTGAGAATTAAATTATTTTATTCTGTAAAGCATTTGAACAGTGCTGGTCACATAGTTAATATTATTATTTGCCTCTGAAACTCCATATTTGATGTTTCCTCTATTCATAACTTTCTTCCTTAAGAGATTTTCCTGGCTAGCTAAATACTATCATGAAGATGTACACTGAAATGTCATTCCTTCAGTGAATCTTTTCTTGATCACCCAATCTAAAGTAGGTTATTTTCTGCCATGGTCTATCATCCATTGTTTATGTCCACTCTCTAAAATTATTTGGCTTATTGATGTATTATCTGAGTATTCTGACCAGAACATAAGCTCCATGAGACAAGTGGCCTTCTCTGCCCTGTTCATCAATATATCCATATAGTTGTGCATAACCCAAGGGACCTTTTCTGCCCCGTTCATCTATGTATCCATATAGTTGTGCATAACCCATTCAATTAATATGTGTTGCTCTTTGGACCTAAAAATACATTGCCAATATTTTATGAATTTGAAAATATGGCACATTTTTAATAGTTTATATATGATAGGACAGAGAATGTTATTAGCATTTGCTTGGAAAATCCAATGCTAGTGACTCCTACAATGGTCATTGCAAAATGGATACCTTATAATGCTGGTCACTCTCTTCTCTGCTCCCAAGGGTGTCTCTGGATAGATGTTGATATCTCAAAGAGTATGATGTTGCCATGTTTATTGTAGTTTTCATAGAGCATTTTGCAGTCATTTTCACACAGCCTGTACCCAATATTTATCCTCTGTATGAATAAATTTATTCTTTTTTTTTAGCCTCACAAATTTATATGTCAATGAGGTATAGAAAGAAAAGAGACCACTTGCATAGGAATTTCAAGATTTAGGGCTTATATTTGTGGATTTGAGAAGTGGATATGCTAATAACAGCCAAACTCTTAGTGAGATTGTCTATGCTAGGCTCAGTGAACAGACTGTCATGCTACAGTGGGAAGGCAGGGTAAGTTGGGGAGGAGGGGCCTATAGAAGATCAACCAAAGGACTTGTGTGCATGTATGTGTAGGCATAGCCTGTGGATACAGGGCAATGGGGGAAGGTGAGGGAGGGGAGGACGGATGAGGGCATGTACTGGGGGGTGGGGAGGGCAATAGGGGGAAAATAATAAAAAATAAATTAGTTTAAAAAACTGAATATTAAATTAATAAAAAAACTTCTCAAAGAGACCATTGTTTGGTGATTTCAAGGTGGACTCCCTCTCAGACCTTCAGATTTCCATAGAAATTGTGTGTTTCTCTTCCTAAATTATATTTGCTTGTAATCTTAGAAGTCTGTTCAGCAAATTAGCACAGGTGATTTGGGAGCAAGGAGAGGTGGCTATGGCAACTTCAAGGCCTTGCTACCCTATAAAGATCACTTTGTTAAATAAAGTGAGGAAAGAGAATGTAAAGACTACAGTAAGAAAAAGGCTATTGTTGGAAAGCCTTTTCTTTTTTTTCTTTTACCTTCTGGTGAATGAGAGTGTGTTAATATGAGGAAAGAAGGAAAGTCCAGGTCACAGGATTTAAAGTTCAGGGTTGCAGTATGTCTGTAAGAGTGTTTGCCACAGAAAGTATAATTTGTGAAAAAAATTACAAATTTTCAAAACTTAGTCAGTTGTCATTGTCATCTCCCTTTTTGTGTTTTTTTTTAGAGATATTTATATATATATATATATATATATGCCTAAGCAGCCATTTGACCATTGGACAGGTAGCTATGATGCACAATAACCACCAATGGGCAGATGCTCAACACACAAGCATGGAAACATAGAACAGACTGATGAATCTCAGAGGAAAGGGAGGAAGGGAGAGGGCAGGAAGAGATTAACCAAAGATCTTATATGCATACTAGAGACATCATGCACCGATGGGGTCCCTTGGCCTGGCTTGTGGAAATCGGGATGAAACTGGCTCTCCAAGATCCCCTGAGAGGTCCCAGATTGCAAAGGGAGACAGGACAGGCTGAGGGACCCCATTGGTGCATGAATCCATGTGCCGGGCTTCTAATATAAAATTCTTATAGAACTGCCCTGAGCAGCACAGAATTGTTTCATGTATTTGTTGTTCGTGGGTTTTATGAATGTACTAGTGGTCCAGTCCATGAAATTTGTTCATGATTGGGGTAGTGGGGGTTCCTCAGCCCAGCCTGCACCCTCTCGCAATCTGGGACCCCTCGGGGGATGTCTGCCTGCCATTTCACCCCTAACCACTTGCCTGCCTGCCTGCACAGTGCATGTCATAGCAAACAGTCATTCTGGTCATTCTGTCATAATTGTCTCTTAGGCTTTTTATATATAGAGATGCTTCTTTTTTTTATATATATATTTAATTGATTTTTTACAGAGAGGAAGGGAGAGAGATAGAAAGTCAGAAACATCAATGAGAGAGAGACATCGATCAGCCGCCTCCTGCACACCCCACAGTGGAGATGTGCCTGCAAGCAAGGTACATGCCTCTGACTGGAATCGAACCTGGTACCTTTCAGTCCACAAGCCAAAGCTCTTCCACTGAGCCAAACCGGGCTCGGCTATAGAGATGCTTCTTGAGGAAAGAGACTATAACAACATTACTTTTGCATCCTGCACAGCACCTTAATCTATCTTATCTGTAAGGTTTCTCTAATTTTCCAGTTCCCTTGTATTAATCTTTCTAAATCACTTGTCTTATAGCATCGCTTTCTCTCAAAACATTTAATGGTACTTTCCTCTCAGTTCAATAAAGTCATGACCTTTAGTCTGACATCAAAATGCTTTCAAGATCTCTTTCTAGTTTATTTTCCCACCATTTCCATATTGTACACTAATCTCAGATATCCTGCAGTGTTTAATCTTGTATTTCCCTGTGCCTTTTTGGCTCAATCTTTTCCACTACACCTTACCCAACCAAATGTTTGCTATGCTGTTCCTTCCCTCTGGAATGTCTCTGCCTTGCTCTATAATCTTAAACTAATGAAATTCTTCCCATCTTGGTAGATAAGAGATCAACCAAAGGACTTGTATGCATGCATATAAGCATAACCAATGAACACAAGACACTGGGGGGTTTGGGTATGCCTGGGAGGGGGGAGCTATGGGGAGATATGTATACATGTAACACAATAAAAAAAAAAGAAATTCTTCCCATCTTTAAAAGCCAATTTAAATACCACTTCAGTGGGCAGTTATCTTTTGGGGTTGAGAATTCCTTTAGCCTTTTCTTCTAATCTTTTCATCTTCTTGAGGCTTCACACAAAATTTCCATGTAGGTATTCAAATAGTTATAGAATCACAAGTGAACTGTAGGTTGATTCACCTATTTCACAAGGCCATAGAGGTGGAAAGGACAGATGTGTCTGGCAAGGCTGGTCAAGAGGTATTCGGTATAATAAAGCTTGTTTTTTCATAATAAAAATATGATACAAAACACCGAAGACTGTGGATTTGTCTGTCCTTTCTTATTTCTTGGCAACACTCCCCTGCATAGCTCAGCTACCCTGTCAAAAAACTCAGTTCCCTCACCATCCCATCTTTGAAGCAGTAGCCTACTACTATGAAGCAAAGAAAACAATATAATGAAATTCCACAAATGGGAAATTGATAAGTGAAAAAAATACCCATTCTCTTAATTAAGACATTCTCACAAGGAACCTCAAATTCTAGTAAATCTCACAAGATGATAGGTAAGAATTGCCTGCTAACTTGTTTAGAGGCAGTATCACATAGCATGATGCCAGTGAGAGAGCAGTAAGCACCTACTCCTTAGTGATCTTAACATGGTAGCCCAAAGGACTTACCATAAGTTCCATTCCCATGCTTACTCTTAAAAAATAATTACATTATTACAACACACAATGTAATTGTGTTTGAATATTTAAAATACTGTTTTAATGTTTTATTAATTTAAATTATTTATTATTTAAAATATTACATAGGTCTCCCTTTCCCCCCACTGACCTTTCCCCAGCCACTCACCTCCCTACTGTCTGTGTCTACACTGAGTGGCCAGATTATTATAATCTCTGAATGCATAATAATCTGGCTACTCAGTATGCAAATTGTCCCTTTGACCAGGAGTTCAACCAGCAGGCAGGCTGGCCAACCGCCCATGTCCCCTCCCCCTAGTCAGGCTGGCTGGACCCCATCCATGCATAAATTCATGCACCAGGCCTCTAATATATATATATATATATATTTCGGAAGTATTCTCAACCCTATTTTCATCTAGTGAGGGTTAAATGAGACTATACATAGAAAGAATGTAACCCAGTGCTAGACACATAAGAGTTCAATATATGGGACTCCAAGAGTGCAGGTTTTGTTCATTAAGAGATTAATACCGTAAAAGTTTGTCAAGAGGATTTTGTAAAGCATGTATACAAAGAATGTTGACTCCTTGCTTCTGACAAAGTAAAAGCCCACTTTTGAGAGGATCCCTTTGCTATTTACACCTTTAAGTGTAAAATGTTGAGTTGTATTCACTTTAAACCCATTCTTAGGATTTGCATCTTATGGGTTAGTTGTGTTTTTCCATTTCTATCTGGATACAGAGGAAAGAAACTGGAGGGAACAACCAGGTAAGAAGCATATGTACAAGTTCCCTAGCATGCATGCTCGTACACACACACACACACACACACACACACACACACACACACTTCATGACAGCTTCACAAATACTCCTCCTATTGCCTGTGTTCACCTAACTCGAAAGCAAGGACTGCATACTAAAAGTGTTCTAAGATTCCCATGTACCAAAGACCTTGCCATGTTGATGGGGGAAGAAGAGGTTTTCTAATATGATGGTAATTATCCAGGCAATTTGCAAAGGATATTTTACCTACCAGTATGCTCTCAGTTAGAAATTATCTTTGATTACAAGCCTCATGCAGTGAATATATAAATAACTTGTTTCACTATCTTGCCAGTGTGTGTGCGTGTGTTTAATTATTTTCTTGCTGCCTGAAGGAATACAGCTTAAATTTTTTTTCTTAGCATATAACCTCACTATTTGTCCCAGTTAGAAATAATTTTATTTCTTCTTGTTTTTCCCCCTTCTTTATGCCCCACAATAAGCAAAGCTTCCTTTAGCATCTTAAAATATCAGCCTTGAAATCATGGTACAGCTTGTAAGGGTTTTACTATCTGGGATCTGTCACAGATGCAATGCAGCTATGTGCTTTAGCAGTAGATCACAACCACAGGTTTTATTTGCTCAAGATGTGGATGTGAGGTTATCCCTACTCATGCTTCCAGCACATTCACAGATACACAAATACACATATACACAGAGTTTAAAACAAATTTTTTCCTTTTAAAAATTTTATTACATTTATTGTGATATTGGTTGATAAAATTATGTACGTTTCAGGGGTACAATTCTATAATAGATCAACTGTATATTGTATTGCATGTTCACCACCCCAAGTCAAGTCTCCTTCCATCACCGTTTATCTCCCTATACCTTATTTTATCCCCTCTAGCCACCATTCCCCTGCTAATCACCATACTGTTGTCTGTGACTGTGAAGTTCTTTGTCTTTATTTAATCTCTTCACCTTTTTCACCCAGCCCCCAAACTGAGAGTTGTCAGCCTGGTTTCTGTATCTATGAGTTTCCAAATTGAGAGTTGTCAGCCTGGTTTCTTTATCTATGAGTCTGTTTTTATTTTGTTAGTTTATTTTGTTCATTAGGTTCCACATATAAGTGAATCATATGGTACTTGAAAATGTAAATCATACTCCTTGCAAAATAATTTATTTTTAAATAAAAGTACAGATATAAAAGTACAGATATAAAGAAGAAAAAAACATCCTATCCCAACCACCAAAAGAACTAATGTTAACATTTATTACATCTCTCCAGATCACAAATATATTTAATTTCACCTTAGTAATTCAAAATAACTTGTCAATAAGACACAATTCTTTTGTCAATGACAGTAATGTGTCTTGAAATGAAGCAAAGTCAGAGTACTAGGATGTGCCCCTGAGAGCTGATTGGGACCCTCTGAGGCTCCTCTTGGATGCAGAAGAATTAATTGTGGAGAAAACATACAATTATGCACTAGAACTGACTTCATTCTGAAGGACTGACTATCCTTGTTGAGGCTCTGTAATATAAGCTTTCTCTGATCATTGTTGGCTAAAACTGTAAGTCCTGGCTCTTGATAAGGAATGGGCTAGATTCTGGGAGTCAACTACCAAACCAGAAACAAAGTCAATACTAAGTACTAAGGTCCTTTGAACATCATTTATTTTTCAGTGTTTTGGGTGAGGGTTGGATGTGTGGCAGAAAGCAATAGAGCTTAGTGTTTTGTAAGGTGTAGTTGTTGCTTATAGAAAGATGAATGATTTAAATATTTCTTTAAACTGTAGCATTTCAAATATTCACTTATATTGTATCCACCCATAAACAAGTTAGGACAATATATTTATACATTTAGACACCTGAAATGAAGTCATATTTTCCATTGTTTTCACCTATCCCTACAACTCGTTTTCAAACTGGTTCTCAAGCATGTATAGGGCTTGAGAGAAGGTGGTTGCTGGCAATTTTCTGACTCCGTAGGTTTTGGATAGCAGCCTAAAAAATTGCATTTTTTACAAGTTCCTTGGTATGTTGATGCTACTGGTTTGGGAACCAGATTTTGAGAGCCACTACTCTACACGAATGTATAGAATTGGTCCTATTCCAAAATATTTAGGGAGAAGATAAAACTGTATGTTTTCCAAAACATTATTATTGATTTAGGCTAGTTTCTGTAGAAAATTTTTATATTTAGCTACCATTACTTCATATTTATTGCATATTGTATATACATAAATCTATGAGAGCACTTTTGTTCTAGAATTCCTTTTTAACTACTCCTGTACTGTCTAATCAACAGAATTGCTCTAATGCTCATGTTTCTGAAAAAATATAGTCTTCTAATGCTTTCAGGTGGTAGCTGGGTTGGTCTCTTTTGGAGAAGTTTTCTGGCTTTGCAATAGTTATTAGCTGTAGATCCTTGAGCAAGTGACCTAACATCTCTGACCATCAATGTCCATTTCCGTAAAAGGACAAAACAACAATAACAAATAATAATAAATGCAGAGCCAAGATTTAATCCAAGAGCTGCCTTTTCTCCCAAATCGGAAGCTTTAACTACTGCCTTTCCATACTGAGTCATAAGCTCTCCATGTCTGGAAGGGACCTTAGATATCATAGTCTAGCCCTCCCATTGTAGAGATGAAAGAACTGAGGACCAGGAGGGAGAGTGAAATATCCCAACTTACTAATGACAGAGCCAAGAGATTGAATCCAACTTCTGCATTTTTATAGTAATACAGATTTCCTTTGATACAAATAAAAGTTTTCACTCTCCAGTTCAAGCATTGGACAAACAATGACTCTGCTAAATTAGAAGGAAATTAAATATTCCCATGCTTAACTGCTAGCTCTCTATGGGAGGAGGAGAAATTCATAATTTGAAGCATTTGCCAATTTCCACAATATAAATACTCCCACTAAGGCTGATTTCAAGGCATCAATGTGATGTTACTGAACAAAACGTTGGGAAGAAATGTGCACAATCCTAGTCTTGAACTGATGTGAGCTGGCTCTAACACTGCCTCCATCTTTGAAGAGAATGAAGAACCAAAGTCAGAGTATTGTTCCAAGGTAAGATGCCAGTAATCAAGGAGAAAATTAGCCTTTCTTATATGCCAGGATTCTGAAATTTAATAGAATTGATATTCTGGACAACTTTTCTTTTAGAGTTTAGCACCGGCTCTATTACAGAGAGAGCCCCTGCCAAGGGCCTCTTGTGACTAATTTATAGACTCTTTTCCCCAAAAGGCTACATAAATATATTGTTATATTCTATATTTAGAAATGCAAATTCTTTTTTTCAAATAATATCTTTGAAACTGAGGATAAATTAAAGCATTTATTAGAAGTTGCTTGTTTTCATTTTTTAAATTATACAACAAAACCCTTTTAAAAATTATTTTAAAACATGTTTATTTTAGGACATTTTAAAAATACAAGCCAATAAAACAAAATGGGTTTTTAAAAATTCATCTGTTATTCCAAGATCAAGAGATAATAAACTTGGCTAACATTTTGGTATACATAATTCTAATATTTTATCTTCTTTTATGCAGATAGATTTTTTAACAAAAATGGTTCCACTATAAAGAAAATTTATTTACAAAATAAAAAGATATCAAAAATTGTTATCTTCTATGTACAGATCCTGCTATTCTATTTATATTCAGGGAAATGGTGTGCTTAGTTATATTTATACTGATGTTATATACACATTTGAAGATAATACTACACATAGGGATTTTTATCTGTGAGTACAAATGGGGCTAAAAAGATCAGAGTGATAGTCTCAGCCCTTTCCAGTGCATAGACCACTGTATACACAAAGACTGTTTCTGTGATACAGTTGCAGCTGTGCCGATATGGTGGTTGACTGGGACTCTGTCTGTGAGACTTGAGGTCACCCTAGAGCTCAGAAAACAACCCCCTCCTATACGCCCTTATTGCTCTAACCAGCCTGGCCTGCCTGCTGCTTGTTTCCTGCAGTCTGAAGCTTGGACCAATTGTTTGAAGTGGGGCTTCAGAGCAGTTTTAATGGGTTTTCTTCTGGCCTTCCTGCTTGGGGTTGTCTCAGTGCAGCTCACCATACAACAGTCTGATCTGGTATCCTGGGGCTATCCATTCTTCACACATGTTCAGCGCAGTGGGGCACTGTTAGAAATGGAATTTGTTCATTCCCTCTATTCAGTCTTGATTTTAGTGAAACAATCCCCTAGAAAAATTTTACAGTCAATAAAAATGCTAGATCACTGGGAAATTCATGATTGGTTTTGAAATAGATGTTCATTATTAAGTGTGGGAAGAGTAGCCAGTAGAAGTTGCCAGGAGGTGAGGTACAGTAGCTGAACTTTCTAGAATATGTGCTTTTGACTGTTAGTCTCAACTACAGATTTTCTTGACAGATCTTCTGCCATTTTTTTTTTCTGAGTTTGATGCCCTACTTGAAGGCCAAAGTTGAAAGATTAATAAACACAAAATGTTTTGTAAAATGTACCTCTTAATTAGGAGTTGCTTAAAGTTGCAGTAAATTGCATATATATAAATAAGGGGTATTTGATTTATGCTGACATTTTATATGGCACGTCGTTATTGATAAAGGTAGACTGTCAGGCTCCCTCCAGAGAGAAGTTATCTATTTAGTTGGGAAAACAATGTGACAGAGAACCAAGGCCTCTGGACAGTTTGTGACAGTCAACAGATTTATTTTTTAGTTTCAGAGGATTTGAGAGTACTAGCTGTGTGACCTTAGAAAAATCACTTTTACTTTCTGCACCTCAGTTTCTTCCTCAGTAAAAGGGCAATAACAATACTATATCCCTCATAGGAATGTCATAAGGAAGAGCACATGAAGTGCTTCACACACAGTAACTGACACAAAGTAAATGCCCATCAAATGTTGGCTATTTTCACCATAGGGAAGGCAGTGTCCTTATGGAGGGTAGTGATCCCAAAGCAGGGAGACAGCAGATCTTCCGTTAAATGTCAATTCCAAAGCAAAGGTGTCCCTGATTTCCCTTATTGTGTTGCTTTAATCCTTGTGAATCACATTTAGACTTTGTGGCTGTCAACTTTGGATGCACATTGGCATTACCCAGGGAGCTTTAAAAAATATGGATACCTGAGTCCCAACTCCAGAGATTCTGATTTAATTCCTCTGAAATGACACCTAGCCAATGGGATTTTTTTTAATTTTTAAATTAAATCTTTATTATTCAGATTATTACATTTGATTCTCTTTTTATCCCTCCATAACTCCCCTCCACCTGGCTCACACCCCTCCCTCTACCCTTACCTCTCCTCCCCATTGACCTCATCCATAGGTGTATGATTTTTGTCCAGTCTCTCCCTGTACCCCCCTCACCATTTTTCCCAAGAATTATCAGTCCACTCCCTTTCTGTGCTCCTGATTCTATTATATTCACCAGTTTATTCTGTTGACCAAATTTTTAATTCACTTAATTTTTAGATTCACTTGTTGATAGATATGTATCTGTTGTTCATAATTTTTTTATCTTTTACCTTTTTCTTCTTCCTCTTCTTAAAGAGTACCTTTCAGCATTTCATATAATACTGATTTGGTGTTGATGAACTCCTTTAGCTTTTCCTTATTTGTGAAGCACTTTATCTGACCTTCAATTCTGAATGATAGTTTTGCTGGATAGAGTATTCTTGGTTGTAGGTTCTTGCTATTCATCACTTTGAATATTTCTTGCCACTCCCGTCTGACCTGCATCGTTTCTGTTGAGAAATCAGCTGACAATCATATGGGTGCTTCCTTGTAGGTAATGAACTGTTTTTCTCTTGCTGCTTTTAATATTCTCTCTTTGTCTTTTGCTCTTGGTATTTTAATTATGATGTGTCTTGGTGTAGTCCTCTTTGGATTCCTTTTATATGGGGTTCTGTGTGCTTCCTGGACTTGTAAATCTATTTCTTTCACCAGATGTGGGAAGTTTTAAGTCATTATTTCTTCAAATAGGTTTTCAGTATCTTGCTCTCTCTCTTCTTCTGGCACCCCCACAATTCTGATGTTGGTACACTTGAAGCTGTCCCAGAGGCTCCTTACATTATCTTCACATTTTTGGATTCTTTTTTCTTCGTGCTTTTCCAGTTGAGTGTTTTCTGATTCCTTATATTTTAAATTTTTGACTTGATTCTTGCGATTCTCTAGTCTGCTGTTAGGTCTCTGTATAATATTTTTTAATTCAGTCAGTATTTGTTCAATTTCTAGTTGGTTCTTTTTCATCTCTAGTTGGTCCTTTTTCATCTCTAGTTGGTCCTTTTTCATCTC
>JAAGEH010000031.1:10666469-10816891 GCA_011751065.1 Lasiurus cinereus
ATCTCTAGTTGGTCCTTTTTCATCTCTAGTTGGTCCTTTTTCATCTCCTCTTGAGTCTCAATAAATTTATCCATCTTTTCTAGGAGATTCTTGAAAAACCTTATAACCATGGTTTTGGACTCTATATCCAGTCATTTGTTTTCCTCCATTTCTTTTGTTTGTGATCTCTTCCTTTGTCTTCGCATTTTCACTATGCCAGGAGAACTTCTGTGTTGGATTCAGCCTTATGATACAAAACTGCAAAAGCCTCTCTATTGAGCTTGGGATGGATGGAGACTCAGGGTTTAACTGATCACCTTGCCTTCTAGTAGGCCCCACTCTCCACAGCCCCTGGTTTCACATGTCTCTGGGTAATTGCTGGAGCAGTCCCTGTGCACACACGCAGTGCCTCTAGACTGTTGCCTTTCTGGCTCCCCTGCACTCCAGGACCATATGCGTCTGGGTCCCTAGGGTTTTTACTGAAACTGGGATTTAGTGGAGTTAGAAGTGGTGCAGTTGGGAAAGCCCACTCTTGAAAGCCAGCGGCACAATCTTTTGCTACTCCCCTATATTTCCGTGCACTTCTCCCCCTTCACAGTCCAAACTCCCCCCATATGACTTCAGTGCTGTAGGATAAGGGATTCAATGCAGTTGGGAGTCTCTGTCTCCCTCCCGCCAGAGAAAGCCAGCCAGGTACTCCAGCACCCACTCTCTCTACATGCGTGTCTCAGTACCTCAGCTTTTAGCAACTCCTCTGGGTCTCCATGAGCCCCTCTATTTCCTTCTAGTTGTAGGATTTCCACTCAGCCAACCTTTCTGTGGTTATGGATGATGTCCGTTCTGTCTTTTAGTTGTAGTTTTGAAATTGTTTTGGGAGGCAGCAGTGTAGGTGTTTGCCTATGCCACCATCTTGGATTCCTTAACCAATGGGATTTTTCAAAGCTCCCCAGGAGATTCTAATCTTCATCAAGATTTGAGAACCATTTTGTTTTAGACAGAGGCTTCATATCTGTGATAAAGATGATGGAAATTAACATCATGCCATTGAAGGTAGCAAGTAGAGTACCACTACTGCTGTCATAGTCTTGATCATGCATTCCTCCCAAATCTCTTGACTCAGGGCAATTATGGCTAATTCATACAATTTGTATTGGCCCCACCTGAGTTTACCAGATGTTACCCCTCTCCATTTAATGTGTTCCATATATATAAAGGGGGATAAAAAGTACACACCTTGTCTTGTAACCAAGTTGAGTAAATGTACAATAGTAGTCTAAGAGTTAATCTTATTAATGCTGATCTCCTATGTTTGAGCTGTTAGCTATTGTTCAATTTTTATTAATTTAGGCTTCAACATGTAAGTGCCTTGTCCACAATATCAGATTGTCCTATAACTCATGACCTTCTGTAAGCTCCAGAAAATGAATAAATGTGTTTTATCTAGAAAAATAGTAATTATGCTGATTTTCAACTGTTTTGGTAATTTTAACCCATTTATGGATAATAAATGCTAAAATCCACTCTTTATTACACATTAAAAATTATCTGAAAACAGATTTGTTTGGTTAATGAAGTCTTGTGGGATGGGAGAGATGGGGGAAGGATCATAGTACTTGAAGTTTTAGTTTAGTGTGGATTAAAACAAGTAGGACAACTTTTGTTTGCTTAGAGGGGTCAAAGCCAAGCAATAAAATCCTAATTTGAGTTGCCAGCAGTTAGGAACATATCTCCACCCTATCTATATGATATATTCTAGTTTAATCCAGGGTGGAGCCTATTACTAATATTAATATTAATAAATGGAGCATAATAATGCCCTCACTTATTCCCCATGGTTAGTATTCAACTAAGTAACCCCAGGTTTGCAGTTAATTTATATGTAAAATTGAAATATAAATCATGCCCACCCACATATGTGTTTATGTCTGGCTTCTTTCCTGTAAAAGTCTCAGTGCTCTTGATGGAAGAAAATGGATATGGTCTTTACATAGGGACATTATTTATGAAGTAACTATCTGAACCCCAGAAAGCCCATTTGCAAATAAATTTGTCAATTCAAATCTAAAGATCTTGAATCAGAAACAAATCATGATTGATCATACAATACTGTTTTAATTTAAAGCATTCTTTTCTCATAAAGATGAACTGGAAATGGATTATCAATAATATAGTTTTAAATGTGTGACTTAAATTGCTGAAGAAAGGTTTAAAGTATCCTTAGTGTTTAACCTCACAATTTTTTTTTTATTTTTTTTAAATATATTTTGTTGATATTTTACAGAGAGGAAGGGAGAAAGATAGTCAGAAACATCGATGAGAGAGAGACATCGATCAGCCGCCTCCTGCACACCACCGTACTGGGGATGTGTCCGCAACCAAGATACATGCCCTTGACTGGAATGGAACCTGGGACCATTCAGTCCGCAGGCCGATGCTCTATCCACTGAGCCAAACAGGCTTTGGCCTCACAAATCTTTTATATTCCAAAATCTTCTCCAATGCTGAGATTCTGCCAAGTAGAATGAAGAAAGCAGATGGGAGGATACTTGTTTTTATTTTTTTGTTTGTTTTGTTTTATTGCTCTTTCATACTGATTGATTGGGCCATCTTTGGTTAATGGCTAGATATGTTTAAATGGCAGGCAACTTAACTCTGCCCTGTCTGCCCTCCATCACCCAACTCTGCCTTTTTTGGCATTTTCCTTTGTAGCCAAAAATAACTGGTAAGTTATGTTCATTTTTATCCTAATTTGAAATAGAAGAATAAAACCAAAGTTTATTGTAATCTGTTTGGTGTCTCAGTCACTCTGAACATTTATTGAGTGTCTGGATAACGAATGTACTGTTTTCTACTTCAATTAAGGGTTAATTCACCAGTGGAACCAAATCTCAAATTTAAGGTCCCTTCCAATCCCCAAATTCTATTCATCTCTGATCTCAATGCTATATGCCACCATGGCTAAAAATATTTATTCTTCTTAGGTAATGTATGCTTATTTGTTTTCTTGAGAGAAAGCAGCTGTATTAACAGCAGTAACTTTCATTCTGTAATTAGACATCGCATCTAAACAAAACTGAACTTTGAGAAGCTCAACCAATGTTTTACTACCCTAAATTTTATCTACACATCCCCAATCTCACCATGCTACTGTCCCCTTGGTTTATATGGCATGAAGGCAGGAGCCAAATTTTAGTGACTTACACATAACAGATGATTGCTAAATTTAAATGAGTCTACCATTTTTATGCACATACTAGGGGACCAGTGTACAAATTCGTGCACCTTGAAAGGAACTATGGGCCATGAGGCTGCAGTGGGCACAAGAGCTGGTCTTGGCCCAACCTCTGTGCCCCCATCTGGACCCCAGTCTCCTGTCTGCCAGAAGCCCCACTCCCATTCACTGATGGCTCTGGCCCTGCTGGAACACCCTGACAGCAAGAGGCAAGTGGAGTCAGTGCCATCAGTGGGTGCAAGCAGTGGCTACTGCCCTGATTGCACCTTAGGAGCAGGGGGAGGTGAAGAAGCTCTCATGGGTGATTGGGGGCAGCAGCCACTGCTTGCACCTGCTGACAGCACTGAGTGATCAGTACTGGTGCCAGGCACCAGCAGCAGATGTGAGTCGTGGCTCCAGCACCAGCTGTGGGTGCGAGCGGACTGATGTGAGTGGGGCCATCACCAGCAGTGTGTGGGAGCAGCAACTGCCAGCCCAATTGCCCCTCAGGAGCAGGGGAAGGTGGAGAAGCTCTGAGGGGCAATCAGGGCCAACAGCCACGGTTCACACCCTCCTATAGTGCCAAGCCATTTTGGGCCAGTGCCAGGCGCCAGCAGCAGGTGTGAGTGGCTGCTCTAGCACCAGCAGTGGTTGTGAGCACTGGGCGGGACTGCAGTGTGCAGGAGCAAAGAATTTTCAGTAACCATCAGAGGCTCACCTAAATGACAGCGACCAGCACCCTGCCTTGGTCTGGCGCCCCCTGCTTACCTGCTCCACCATCCTGACACATTCCACACTCTGCCGCCTGCTGCTGATGCCCCCCCCTACCCTCCTGCCATGTTCCACATGCGACTTCTGGTGGTCAGTGCATATCATAACAACCAGTTGTTCAGTTTGGTTGTTCTGCTGTTTGTTCTATTTGCACATTAGGGTTTTAGATAGAGAGATTGTCAACTCCCAGTTTTATACATATATAATAGGTACTCAATAAATCTTGGTTAATTGAGTTGATAGTGTTTGTTTGAATTGCAATAGGGTAGGAATAGAAGAATAACCTTGGTTAAAATATAACTTGTAAATAAATATATGTGTTTATGATGTATCAATTGTACATATATATTTGCTAGAATACCAGGTCACTGATAAAGTATTTATATACCTAAATTTAAAAGTTTAATGCAATTAAAATAAAAATCTGATATCATTTAAAAATTGAAGCCATAAATATTTAAGTATTAGTTCTAACAGATAGTCTTTTTGAATAACTACAACACAATTATCACAACTGCAAAATTTAACAGCCATATATTTTAAAAGTTATATGTTCTTGACCATTTACCCAAAGTTCCCAACTTCTATATACTGAAACACTTCTTGCCACTGTCCTAGTTCAGCTTTGTTTAGCTTCTTCTCCTCTGCTCTTTTGCTTCCTCAAAAGAGAGAGAGAGAGAGAGAGAGAGAGAGAGAGAGAGAGAGAGAGAGAGATCATGTGTTTTTTGGTAAGAGTATGACCAACACTTTTGAATCACCCATTGTGGGGTCTTGGGCTTGAATTTTTTTTTATTTTCAGTTAGACTTCTTGGGAATAGGTAATATGAGCTTTATGTGTGTGTGGATATTGGACAAGGCATATGAGTTGCCTTCTTTAATACTCACAATATTCTGCCAAATAGATTTTATCAATCAATACTTGATAGTTGAGTTATTTAAGTCACTTTTAGACACTAGATATGAGTCTATGTAGCCAGTGACCATTTATTGATAACTTTCTATGAGCCAGGTACTATATTAGAGGCTTTTTATATTTCATTTAACTCTCAAATAACACTAGGGAATAATTATTTTAATCCAAAATTTACAGATAAAGAAACTGAGAGTCAGACATATTAAGTATTTTGCTTATTTTTCTGATTCTCAGTTCAAACATCTAAAGATCCATAGGCATGATATATGGGTAGAATTAGTGTCTAAAACAGCGATGGGGACAGTATGGCCTACAGGCTGTATGAGGCTCATGAAATCCTTAGGTCTGACCCTGCCAAGATATTAGGGTTGAGTTAATTAAATGTTTGACCAAATATAGCAGGCTAATTTTTAAGTTGATAATTTGGTATGGCCTGGGAATGATGTTATAAATACCCAAATGGCTCTTGGCAGAATAAAAGTTTTCCACCCCTTATCTAAAACAAGAAAGGAAGTAAATGTTCTAAGCCTGTTCTGCATAATTTGTCATAGATTCTCACTAAAACCCTGTAATATATGTATGTTTATCTTCAATTTAAAGACTAGATCCTTTTTTTCTTATTTTTTTAAATTTATTTTATTGTTTAAAGCATTAAAAACAGTAGTACATATGTCTCCTTTTTTTTCCAATTGACCTTTCCCCAGCCTCTTCTACCGACTGGCACATGCCCTCACCCCACTCCCAGTGTCTTGTGTTAATTGGTTATGCTTATATGCATGCATACAAGTCCTTCGGTTGATCTCTTACCTCCACCCCAAAAAAACACTCAGCAGCCTTCCCACTATAATTTGACAGTCTGTTCAATGCTTCTTTGCCTCTGTATCTATCTTTTAATTCATCAAATTATAATGTTCCTTATTATTTATAAATGAGTGAGATCATGTGGTATTTTTCTTTCACTGCCTCGTTAATTTCACTTAGCATAATGCTCTCCAGTTCCATCAATACTGTTGCAAATGGTAAGAATTCCTTTTTCTTATAGCATTTTAGTATTCCACTGTGAAGATGCACCATAGTTTTTCAATCCACTAATCTGCTGATGGACATTTAGGCTGTTTCCAAATCTTAGATATTATAAACTGTGCTTCTATGAACATAAGGGTGCATATATCCTTTCTGATTGGTGTTTCCGATTTCTTGGGATATATTACTAGAAGTGGTATTACTGGGTCAAAGGGTAGTTCCATTTTTAAATATTTGAGAAAATGCCATACTGTTTTCCACAATGGCTGCACCAGTCTGCATTCCCATCAGCAGTGAAGGAGGGTTCATTTTTCTCAGCATCCTCTCTAGCACTTGTCATTTGTTCATTTCTTGATGACAGCCATGCTGACAGGTGTAAGATGGTACCTCATTGTCATTTTTTTATTGTGTTACATGTATACATATCTCCCCATTGCCCCCAATCCCTCCCAGGCATACCCCAACTCCCCAGTGTCTATGTTCATTGGTTATGCTTATATGCATGTATACAAGTCCTTTGATTGATCTCTTATCTACCCCACCTCTCCTTAATCTTCCAGCTATAATTTGACAGTCTATAATTTACTGCCTCTGTATCTATCCTTTTGTTCATCAGTTTACAATGTTCTCTATTATCCACAAATGAGTGAGATCATGTGATGCTTCTCCTTAAATGACTGGCTTTCATCACTAAACATAAGGCTCTCCAGTTCCATTCAGGTTGCTGCAAATGGTAAGAATTCCTTCTTTTTTTATTGTGTTACATGTATGCATATCTCCCCATTGCCCCCCTCCCTCCGAGGCATACCCCAACCCTCCAGTGTCTATGTTCATTGGTTATGCTTATATGCATAGATACAAGTCCTTTGATTGATCTCCTTATATACCACACCTTGCCTTAATCTTCCTCCTATAATATCAAAATCTGTTAGATGCTTTACTGCCTCTGTATCTATCCTTTTGTTCATCAGTTTACAATGTTCTTTATAATCCACAAATGAGGGAGAACATGTGGTGTTTCTCCTTCATTGACTGACTTATTTCACTGAGCATAAGGCTCTCAAGTTCCATCCAGGTTGCTGCAAATGGTAAGAATTCCTTCTTTTTAATGGCCCCATAGAATTCCATTGTGTAGATGTACCACAGTTTTCTGATCCACTCATCTGCTGACAGGCACCTAGGCTGTTTCCAAATTGTAGCTATTGTAAATTGTGCTGCTATAAACACAGGGGTGCAAAAATCCTTTCTGTTTGTAATTTCTTAGGATAAATTCCCAAGAGTGGGATTGCTGCGTCAAATGGGAGATCCATTTTTAGTTTTTTGAAGAAACTCCATACTGTTCTCCACAGTGGCTGGACCAGTCTGCATTCCCACCAACAGTGCACAAGGGTTCCTTTTTCTCCACACCTCGCCAGCACTTGCCCTTTGTTGATTTGTTGATGATTGCCATTCTGACAGGTGTAAAATGGTATGGTATAGCATTGTCATTTTGATTTGTATCTCTCAGATAATTAGTGATTTTGAACATGTTTTCATGTCTCTTCACCTTCCTTCTGTCCTCTTTCAAAAAGGTTCTATTTTGGTCTGTTGCCCATTTTTTTATTGGATTGTTTATCTTCCTTTTATTAAGTTGTATAAGTTGGCTGTAGATGTTAGAGATTAAACCTTTACCAGTAATAACATTTACACATATGTTCTCCCATACAGTAGTCTTTCTTGTTATTTTGTTGATGGTATCTTTTGCTGTGCAAAAGCTTTTTATTTTGATGTAGTCCCATTTGTTTATTTTTTCTTTAGCTTCTATTGCCTTTGGAGCAATATCAGTGAAGAAGTTCTTTCAGCATATGTCTGAGATTTTGCTGCCTGTGGATTCCTCTAGAATTTTTATAGTTTCCCTTCTAATGTTTAAGTCCTGTATCCATTTTGAGTTTATTTTTGTATTTGGTGTAAGTTGGTGGTCCAGTTTCATTTTTTTGCATGTATATGTCCAATTTTCCCAATACGATTTATTTAAGAAGCTATCTTGGCTCCATTGTATGTTCATGCCTCCTTTGTCAAATATTAGTTGAGCATAGTGGTTTGGGTGGATATCTGGGTTCTCTATTCTATTCCATTGGTCTATATGTTTGTTCTCGTGCCAGTACCAGGCTGTTTTGAGAACAGTAGCTTTGTAATATAGCTTGAAATCTGGTATTGAGATCTCACCTACTTTATTCTTCTTTCTCAGAATTGTGGTGGCTTTTTGTGGGCTTTTTTTGTTGTTGTTGTTCCAGATGAATCTATGAAGAATTTTTTCTAGGTCTGTGAAATATGTCGGTATTTTAATGGGTAGTGCGTTGAATCTATAGATTGCTTTTTGTAGTATGGACATTTTAATAATGATTCTCCCAATCCATGAGCATGGTATGCTCTTCCATCTGTTAACATCTTCCTCCAACTGTTTTTTCAGTTGTCCTGTAGTTTTCCAAATATAGGTCTTTCACGTTTTTAGTTACGTTTATTCCTAGGCATGTTAATTTTTTTGGTGCGATGATAAATTGGATTGCTTTTTTAGTCTCTCTTTCTGTAATTTCACTATTAGTGTAAAGAAATGCCACAGATTTCTTGGCATTAATTTTGTATCCTGCTACATCGCCGAATTCATTTATTAAGTCAATTAGTTTTGGGATGGAGTCCTTTGGGTTTTTTATGTACAGTATCATGTCATCTGCACAAAAGGACAGCTTTATTTCTTCTTTTCCAATTTGGATGCTTTTTATTTCTACTGCTTGTCTAATTGCAATGGCTAATACTTCCAGTATTATGTCGAAAAGGAGAGGTGAGAGTGGGCATCCCTCTTTTGTTCCTGTTCTTAGGGGAAATGGTTTTAATTTTTGCCCATTGAGTATGATGTTAGCTGTGGGTTTATCATATATGGCTTTTAAGATGTTGAGGTATGCTCCTTCTATTCCCACTTTGCTGAGAGCTTTTATCAAAAAAGGGTGTTGGATTTTGTCAAATGCTTTTTCTGCATCAATTGATATGACTATGTGATTTTGAAATCTCAATTTGTTTATGTGATGTACCACGTTTATTGATTTGCGGATATTGTACCATCCCTGCATTCCTGGGATGAATCATACTTGGTCATGGTGTGTGATCTTTCTGATGTACTGCTGGATCCGATTTGTTAGAATTTTGTTGAAGATTTTGGCATCTATGTTCATGAGAGATATTGGCCTATAATTCTCTTTCATTGTGTTGTCTTTATCTGGTTTTGGAATTAGGGTGATGCTGGCTTCATAGAAAGGTTTGGAAGTGTTCCTTCTTCTTGAATATTTTTGAATAGTCTGAGGAGTATAGGTTTTAATTCTTCATTGAAAGTTGGGTAAACCGCTCCTGTGTAGCCATCTGGTCCCGGGCTTTTATTTGCTGGAAGCTTTTTGATGACTGCTTCAATTTCTTCCATAGTGATTGGACTATTGAGATGTTTAGATTCGTCCTGATTGAGTTTTGGAAGGTTATATTTTTCTAGGAATATGTCCATTTCTTGCAGGTTGTACAGTTTGTTGGAATAGAGTTGTTCATAGTATTTTTTAACAATCATTTTTATTTTGTCAGGGTCTGGTGTTATTTCTCCTCTTCCATTTTTGATTTTGTTTTTTTCGGTCTCCTCTCTTCGCCTCTTGGTGAGTAGGCTAGAGGTCTATCAATCTTGTTTAACCTTTCAAAGAACCAGCTCTTGGATTTGTTGATCTTTTGAATTGTTTCTTTGAACTCTATGTTTTTTTATCTCCGCTTTTATCTTTACTATTTCCTTCCTTCTGCTTACACTGGGCTTTTCTTGTTGCTCTCTTTCTATCTCGTTTTGTTGTAGGGTTGGGTATTTTATTACCATTGTTTCCTGTTTTTTACAGTAGGAATGTAGGGCTATGAACTTCCCTCTCAAGACTGCTTTCACTGTGTCCCATTAATTTTGTATTGTTGCGTTGTCATTGTCATTTGTTGCCATGATGTTTTTTATTTATTCCTTGATCTCTTTGGTTACCCAGTTTTTGTTTAATAGCATGCTGTTTAGTCTCTATGTGTTTGATTTCTTTCTATTGACTTTATTATAGTTGATTTCCAGTTTTATGCCACTGTGGTCTGAGAAAATGCTTGATATGATTTCTATCTTCGTAAATTTGAAGAGAGTTTGCTTATGACCCAACATATGATCTATCTTTGAAAATGAGCCATGTGCACTAGAGAAGAATGTATATTCTGTGGTTTTGGGGTGAAATGTTCTGAAGATGTCAATTAATTCCATCTGGTCTAGTGAATCATTTAGGATTGATGTTTCTTTGCTGATTTTTTGTTTAGAGGATTTGTCCAGTCGTGGCAGTGGGGTATTACACTCTCTTACTATTGTTGTATTGTTATCAGTCTCTCCCTTCATATCTTCCAGGAGTTTTTTTTATGTATTTAGGTGCTTCTATATTGGGTGTGTATATGTTTACCAGAGTTATTTCTTCTTGTTGGATTATTCCCTTTAGTATTATGAAGTGGCCTTCTTTATCTCTTGTTATCTCATTCTCTTTGAGATCTAATTTGTCAGATATAAGTATTGCAACCCCAGCTTTTTTTTTCATTTCCATTTGCCTAAAATACCATCTTTCATCCCTTCACCATCAATCTGTGTGCATCTATTTTTCTGAGATAGTTTTCTTGTAGACAGCAGATATATGGATCATGTTTTCTTATCCAATCGGTTACACTATGTCTTTTGATTGGAGCATTTAATCCATTGACATTTAAAATTATTTTTAATTTATTTTATTGATTTTTTACACAGAGGAAGGCAGAGGGATAGAAAGTTAGAAACATTTATCAGAGAGAGACGTCGGTCAGCCGCCTTCTGCACACCCCCTAATGGATATGTGCCCACAACCAAGGTACATGCCCTTAACCGGAATTGAACCTGGTACCTTTCAGTACACAGGCCGATGCTTTATCCACTGAGCCAAACCGGTTTTGGCTAAAGATATTATTGATAGGTACATATCTGTTGCCATTTTTAGTCTTTACCCCAGAGTTCCTTCTTCGCTTCCTATTTCTTTTTATTACAGCAGACCCTTTAACATTTCTTGCATTGCTGGTTTGGTGGTAATATATTCCCTTAGTCCTTTTTTGTCTGTGAAGCTTTTGATTTCACCTTCAATTTTGATTGAAAGCCTTGCAGGGTACAGTATTCTTGGATTCAGACCCTTCCTTTGCATGACTTTGTATATTTCATTCCATTCCCTTCTGCCCTGATGAGTTTCTGTTGAGAAATCAGTATCTAGTCTTATGGGGGTTCCTTTGTAGGTAACTTTCTGTTTCTCTCTGGCTGCTTTTAGGATTCTTACTTTGTCGTTGGTGTTTGCCAATTTAATTATAATGTGCCTTGGTGTTGGTTTTTTGGGGTTCATTTTGCTTGGGACTCTGTGAGCTTCTTGGATTTGTGTGGGTTTTTTCTTCCCTATATTGGGGAAATTTTCTGTCATTATTTCTTCAAACAGGTTCTCTAATCCTTGCTCAGTTTCCACTCTTTCTGGAACCCCAATTATGTGAATGTTGTTTTGTTTCATGTTATCCCAAAGTTCCCTTAGGCTCCCCTCTTGCTTTTTAATATTTTTTTGTAGAAGCTGCTGTACTTGGGTATTTTTTCCTACCATGTCTTCTAGCTCACTGATGTGGTCCTCTCCTTCTTCTAGTCTATTTTTGATGCTTTAAATTTTGTTCTTTGTAGCAGTGATGTCATTTTTCATTTCTTCTTGACCATTCTGCATTTCTTCTTGCAGAATAAATAAATAAATGAACAAAAAATAATATAAAATAAAAAAATAAAAGGAGTAAAAGAATAAGAAAAGAGAAGGGAAAAAATCAGCGAGAAAAGAAAGAGGATGAGGGAGAAAAGGGAACAAAATATATATGTCAGGAGAAAACTTCAATATAACAGTCACTAATCCCAACAAATGCTGGGTACCAGTATCTGTAGATTAATACAAACTACAAATAACAACTGGTATCTTGGGAGGCGAGGGATAAGAGAGGTAAAAAACAAACCAAATCAAAGCAAACAAAGAGCAAAGTAAAACAAGTAGAATAAGCTAAAACAATCTCACAAGAAAGTACAAAAAATTGATTTAATCACCGTTCAGGCAAACAGCAACAAAAGGACATAGAGAAAAACAGCTGTTTGGATAGTCAAGACAAGAAGATAGAGGTTTGTATGGACTTGGAGTAGGGGATTTGAAATTAGATATATAAGTGGGGTGAAATTTTAATCAGGTAAAGAGAAAGAATATGGAGAATCTAAAGTTGGAAAAGGGAAAGAGAAACAAGACAACAAACTTGGGAAAATTAGGAAGAGAGTGTTGACATTAAGGTAGAGTTGAGACAGTAAAATTATGCTAAAGAAAAGATGAAAATAGAATGTAGAACTCTAATCCCTAAGTAAAATAAAGGAAAAACAAAATGACACTTGTTTTTTTCCAAAAAGGTAAAATAGTAGTAGTAATAATACTAGTTGAAAACAAAAATGTAATAATTAAAAAGGTAAAATCAATTGAGGAGGAAAGAAAAAAATAGGTTTTAATTGAAATATGCAAAAATGAAAAATAAATTAAATTAAATTAAAAACTAAAAAAAAAGAAAAAGAAAAAAAAGTAGAATGGTCATTCACTTCCACTATTATTCTGCTTGGCACTCCTGTTTCCCAGTAGGGAGAGTATTGCAGTTCCCTGTGTTCCACTGTGGAGGTGTGTCTTAATCTCTTTATTCTTTTGTGATTATGCAAGAGTCAATTTGTGCATCATCCATCCACTGGGTGGTAGTGTTTCAGAATTGACCTCTGAGACTAAGCACAGGACCTCTTTAGGGTGTGCTCAGATCTTGTTACTCTAGATCTCAAAACAGGTTTCTGGGGATTTTGCGGCCGTGACACTGTAATAACTCCCAGGCTGTCCTGCCTCAAATCAAAATGAGTTGTTTTCTAGAGCTACCCTCTGTCAACAGCTCCCAGAGTTTGCTTCTACACTTAGGGATCACCCTCTGCCCCACATCCGCGTACCTCTCCATGAGCAGCTTTCCCGCAGCCCGGTTCCCACAGTGTGTGCATCTCTGCTCTGTGGGACAGGAGACCTCTCCTTATCCCATGCGAAATCTGACCTTTCCATGTGCCGTGTAGATCTCCTCTGATTCTGTGTGTCTGTGCCGATTGGAGAGTGGTGTTCTGGGTCCCCCAGCTGTTCGGTGAGTGCTTCAGCTACAGCTTTCAGACCACCGCAGACATTCACCTCCCTCTGCAAGATTGCACGGTCTCCGAGTTCGCACTGGTGGCTCTGGCAGACAAAAACCCTGTGGCAGTGGGGCTGCCTGGTCAGGAGAGCCTGGTCCAGCAGTCCTCCACCTTGTCTTGGAGGATAACTAACTCTTAACTTGCCAACAAACACTCCCAGTGTGACTCTCAACTACTCTCTCTCCCTCTGCCCAGCGACAAAGCTCCAGATGTGTTTGTCTATTCCACCGCCATTTTTCCTCCCCCTCCTTTTTATTTTTTATTACTTTTTTCTTTATTTCTTTATTGATTAAGGTATTACATATGTGTCCTTATACCCTCATTGCTCTCCCACCCCCTAACTCATGCCCTCACCTCCCTGCCCCCCCCCCCGGTGTCTGTGTCCATTGTTTAGGCTTATATGCATACATACAAGTCCTTCATTTGATCTAGATTCTTATTTTAAAAAAATTATCTTTATTGTTAAAAGTATTACCGATGTCTCCTTTTACCCCCTCTTGTCCCTCTCCACCTTACTCCTGCCCCTCTCCAGGCCTTCACTTCACTATTGTCTGTGTCCATGGGTTATGCATATCTACACTAATAAAAGAGTAAGACGCAAATTGACCATACCTTCGCAACACCCACCAGCCAATCAGGAGTGGGTATACAAATTAACCCAACAAAGATAGCAGGTTAATTTGTATACACAAACACCATGCGGCCAGGGGTGGGACTGGACGACATAGAAATTCTGTACCACCCCAGCAACTTCAGACCTCTGGGCAGTGTGGGAAGGCAGAAAGGCAGCTCTGGCCAGAGCAAAGGCAATGCTGGCAGCCAGTGGAAGGAAGGCCCATTCTTGCACAAATCTCATACATCGGACCTCTAGTATGCATATAACTTCCCTCTGAGATTTGTCAGTCTGCTGCATGTTTCCATGTCTCTGAATCTATCTTGTTAATTACATTCCACATATAAGTGAGATCGTGTGAAACTCGTCTTTTTCTGACCAGTTTATTTTGCTAGCATTAGTACTCTCCAGGGCCTTCCATGGTGTCCCAAAGGGTAAGAGATCCTTCTTTTTAACAGATGCACAGTACTCCATTGTGTAAATGTACCACATCCTTTTTATCTCCTCATCTGCTGATGGGCATTTGGGCTGTTTCCAGATCTTAGCACTGCTATTTACATAGGGGTGCATAAAGAGTAAGCTCAGCAAAGTTAAGTTACTTCTTCAAAGCACACAGGTAATAAAGTAGCTTAAAGGCAACTTAGATCCAAGTTGACCCTAAAACTTATTTTTGTCCCCTCACACTCTGTTGCTATATCTTCAGTTATTGCTACATCTGAATACAGAATTGTCTTTGAATCTTATTCTATATTCTGATATGTGTATTAAAGTTAATTCTATTTTCAACTTAATGTAAATTCTATGAGGGTAGGAATCCGTGTCTTCTTTGTTCATTGTTATATCCCCAATGCCTAGATAATGCTTAACATGCAGTACGTATTAAGTAAATAATGGCTGAATGAATATGTGCAATTTTTGCTCCCTTGACACATACACTTCTGTGGGTAAGTGAATCTCGGTCTTAAAATATTCTAGCACACTGTCATGTTCCTAATAAGTGGCCAATAATAATGCCATTAAATTGGGCTTTATATTTACCAAAGCAATACCCTAAATATTAATTTTAGTATTAACATTAATTTAAAGCCCAAGGCCAAGATTTATAGGACGTGTCAGGAGGTGGAGAAAAGTAGTCCCTAGAAGAAGCTGTGACATTCTGAATGAGGGAAAGAAGAAAAGGAATAACTGTCAAGGAAAGAGAATGATCTTCCTTCCCTCTGGAGAAATTAGTGAGGGTTGACAACTTCTAAGCCTTAACTACAGACTAAACCAGGAGTTTTGTGCAAGGCTAGGGGCAGGGGGAGGGTCTGCAAATCACTGTTTGGCCTATGAAAGCAGAGAGAATCTGATCTCAGCCTAAGTTTTCACAATCTCACTTCACTCAGATCACTCTCATCCTTAGGCAACTAGACTATGGCTGTGGAAAGAAGATAAATATTTCTGCCTGCCTTCAAGATTTGGTAGGTGCCACAGGGAGATCTGGGGAAAGAACAAACTTCAAACTTGTTTGAAGGTCTTAGAGAAACCAAAGTCAGCTCCTTCAGGTCAGTTCCAACCAGGAGCTTCCAAAAAGGATGTTACCACCACCTCACAGTCTTGCAAGTTAGCACAAGGGAGAAACATGGTAATTGGTAGATAATAAAAGGATTGTGGGTAGAGTGTGCTATAAAGGATAATATTACATGGGGATTTTCAGGGTCCTGATGCAGTTCCCTCACCTATCATTTTTGTGCACTGTGTAACATTTTGTTAATTATGCCTCTAAATACAATTTTGTGGGATAAACAGTGTTTGTATTTCAGATATCCCTAGGAATGCTGATAAAGGATGACAGGCCTAGACCAATCTGACCACATTCCATGAAAATATTGTCAAATTGCATGGATGCAATACCCAGATGTTATGTATTAATCATTTCATTAACTCTACATGCTAATCACATGAAACAGCAGTTGTTCTTATCCCTACTTTCTAGTTGGATAAACAGAGTAACAATGAGATTAATTTGGCTTACAGGAACATACTTCTATTAGTCGATGATTATTCTGATTATAATTCATTTGTTCTTTCCACATTTTCAGTAAATATTGATCAATTTGTTTGTAGGAATACTACTCTGATTTTAGAATATTGGATATAAAGGAAAAGGGAGAATCAAAGGACGAGGTGTTATTGCAAAGCAACTGCAAAGATCTAGACAAAAAGTTAGGAGCCTGAATTAACACTGAATAAACTGTTCCTAAGTACAGTAGTAACTTCTGTCCCTCTTATTATTCATCAGCACTCAGAAAAGTTGTCTATCTTCTTCCTTCCCCTCTGTAAGTTCCTTCCTATTCACTTTAGTAACCCCACTTCCTCTGATATCTAAATGGTATAGTCTTTCAGGGCTTGGTCTTAAGCTGCCTTCTCTTTTTTTATATCATAGTCCACTTTATTTTTTTATTAACTTTTACAGAGAAGAAGGGGGAGGGATAGAGAGTTAGATACATTGATGAGCGAGAAATATTGATCAGTTGCCTCCTGCACACTCTCTACTGGTTATGTGCCTGCAACCAAGGTACATTCCCTTGACCGGAGTTGATCCTGGGACCCTTGAGTCCATAGGCCGATGCTCTATCCACTGAGCCAAACCGGTTATGGTCATAGTCCATTTTAATCATCCCCATGGGTTTAGTAATCTCATGTATGCTAGTGGCTTCCAAAATTATATCTCTAATCCAGAATTTTGCTCTGCATTCCAAACCCACTTTTGCATCCATTCCTTAGACACATTTATCAATTACCTGCTGTGTACCAGGCACTGTTCTAGGCAATTTGGTTTTTATCATTAAACAAAACAGATAATAGCATTTATTTCATTTTCATTGGGAGAAAATAAAACACAATACATATAATTAGTAAATTATATAGTATGTCAGAAGGTTGTAAGAGCTATATATAGTAAAAAGGAAAGTTAAAACAGGGTAAGAGGGATTGAAAGTACTGGGAAGAAAGTAGCAATATTAAATAATGTGAGGAGCATAGGCTTCTTTGAGCAGATGATATCTGAGCCAATACTTGAAGAAAATAAGAAAACTAGTCTTTTGGAATTATAGAACAAAAATGTCCCTAGAGCAACCAATGCAAAGGTCCAACAGTGAGAGAGTGACAAGGCGGCCAATGTGTCTAGAATAAAATAGAAGATAGAGTTGTAGATAAGGTTAGAGATTTAAAAGGGAGGGAAAAGATTATGTACTATCTTGTAGGCCATTGCAAGGACTTTGGCCTTTACTCTGAATGAAATGAGGAAGCTTTGGAGAATTTTAAGCAGAGGACATACATTATTGACTTATGCTTTACAAAGAATGACTCACTGCCCCAGGGAAGGGGGAAACTGAAGAGGAAGAACAGTTAGAAGATTATATATTGAACTAGTGACCTGGTGCACGGACTTGTACACATTGAAAGGAAATTAATTAGAAGGTGGCCAATGGGGCAGGACTAGGTGAGAAGGCCAGACATGTCCTGGGGCTAATCTCCCCTGGTTCCTTCCCAGCATCTGCAGAGTGAGCAGGTTCCCTTTCACAGGTGGGGTTCCTTGACCTGGCCTGCTGGGATCATGCCAAAACCAGCTCTCTAACATCCCCTGAGGGATTCTGGAGTGCGAGAGGGCACTCTGAAAAGTTGCTGTCCTACAGGGTGTGGACTGCAAATGCAAGTGTGCAATAAATCAGATTTGGAGCCAACAGTGCCCCAGCAATAACATAACCCACAGCCAAATTGTGCAGCCCCATGAGGAATAGGACTCCCTCCTCTGTGGTTTCAGGGTGCACCACTGGAGAACACCACTGCCAAGTCACTCAGCTCCTGTATTGAGCAGCTGTCCCATGGTGGTCAGTATGAGTCATAGATACCAGTCGGCTGGACACTTAGCATATTAGCTTTTTACATATATAGATTACCTACTTAATAGCTCATTTTGGATATCTCAAAGATATCTCAAACTCAACAAAAGACATTTTTCTGCTGAGACCGGTTTGGCTCAGTGGATAGAGCGTCGGCTTGCGGACTGATAGGTCCCGGGTTCGATTCCGGTTGGGGGCATGTACCTTGCTTGCGGGCACATCTCCACAGTGGGGTGTGCAGGAGGCGGCTGATCGATGTCTCTCTCTCATTGATGTTTCTGACTTTCTATCTCTCTCCCTTCCTCTGTAAAAAATCAATAAAATATTTTTAAAAAAGACATTTTCCTTTCCCCTCCTCACATAAACCCAACCTGGCCCTCCTCCATTATTCTTTTATCACAATGAATGATATTATCATCCACCTATTTGCTCAAGGAGAAACCTGAATATCATCCTTGATTTCTTCCTCTCCATTCCCCATATCACATTCCTTACCAAATCTTTTGACAAGTATCTCATATTACATTTATCTAATCTGTCCTTGTCTCTCTATCTCTACTCATTATTTTATATAATCCTCATCATTAGCTTTAATTTCTACATCAACCTCCTAATGGTCTCCCCTACCCACTGTCCTTTTCTAGTATATCCTCTACAGAACAGTTAGAATAATTTTTTTTTCAAAATACAGATCTGATTAAGTCAATGCCACTGCTTCCCACAAATATCAGGATGGCCCACAAAGTTCTGTACAGACTTTCTTGGCTTCTATCTCTAAGCTCAGCTCAACCCATCTTTTCCTGGCTTATTACATTCTAGCTACAGTTTCATGTCCTTGACTACACTAAAATATTTCCCAACTTAGAATCTACATATTGCTTATTCCCCTTTCCTGGAATGCTCTTTCTCCCATTTGTTTCTATGGCTAACTACTAATTCATGCCTAGTATAAATAACATTAAGCAGGGAGGCTGACCATTCTGAATACTCATCTAATTTAGCTTCTATATTAATCCTTCTTTTCTTCATAGTGTTTATTACAATTTTGAAATTTGTAGATTGATAAGACACCTAGGGCATATCTACATACATACAAAACTACTGTGTAGTACTTTTCTATCAGCTGGTCACATGAAATACCTCTGTGAGTCACATAAATTCCATGAAGACAAAAGCCACGCCCATCTTGTTTCCCACGTCCATCTTGTATCTTCAGCACATAATATAGCATTTAGCATACATTAGGCACTCTTAAATATTTGTTTGAGTAAATGAAAAAAAAATCCACTTTTCTTCCTCTTAAACCAACTTCATACAACTCTCAAATTCCACAATTTAGAGGGAACATAGAGTCAGTTTCATTTAATATGTATCCTTTGGGTACTTGCCTAGCCACGTGCTATGCTTTGCCTTACTACAGGCCCAAAGAATTTAGCAGAAGATGTCTTCCCCAAAATCTCTAGATTAAATCATCCATGTACTGTGCCATTGCTGTTCCCACTCACAGAATGCAGTGTATTTTAGGTTCAAAGGGGGTGACAGCTTAGCGGTGTTCTTTTTATATAACTTATTGGGGTGACACTGATTAACAATATTATACAGATTTCATGTGCACAATTCTATAACATATCATCTGTACACTATTGTGTGTTCACCAACCCAAGTTAAGTCTCCATCAATCACCATTTATCCCCCCTATACCCTTTTCTCTCTTTCCACCATGCCCTTCCCCCTGGTAATCACCACACTGTTGTTCATGTTCATGCATGTTTTCTTTTTCTTTTCTTTTTCTCAATCTCTCCACTCCTGACACCCAGCCACCTCCCATGACAGCTGTCAGCCTGCTTTCTATCTATGAGTATGTCCCTACCTTACTTGTTATTTCATTTTGTTCATTAGATTCCACATATAAGTAAAATCATATGTTACTTGTCTTTCTCTGACTGGCTTATTTCATTTAGTATAATGCTTTCCAGGTCCATCCATGCTGTTGCAAAGGTATGAGTTCCTTCTTCTCTATGGCTAAGTAGTATTCCATTATGTAAATGTATCACAGATTTTTTTCTTCATTTATCTACTGATGGACAGTTGGGTTGCTTCCAAATATTGGCTATTGTTAATAGAGCTGCAATGAATATAGGGGTGCATAGATTCTTTCAAATTAGTGTTTCAGGTTTCTTCAGATAAATTCCCAAAGGTGGAAATACTGGGTCTTAAGGTAGTTCCATTTTCTTTTAATCCTCATCCAAGGACATGCAGAGAAAGAGAGAGAGAGAGAGAGAGAGAGAGAGAGATATTGGGGAATAAACCGGAAACCCAGGTATGTGCCCTGACCAGGAATTGAACTAGCAACCTTTTGGTGCATGTGTTGACACTCAACCAACTGAGCCATTCCAGCTGGACAGATAGACAGCAGTTTTTATTTTTTAGGTCACTCCATACTGCTTTCCAAAGTGGCTGCACCAATCTGCATTTTTGTGCACGAGAATTCCTTTTACTCTACATCCTGGCCAACACTTGTTTGTTGATTTATTGATGATAGCCATTCTGCCAAATGTGAGGGGGATATCTCATTGTGGTTTTAATTTGCATTTCTCTGATGATTAGTGATGTTGAGCATCTTTTCATGTGTCCATTGACCATCTGTGTGTCCTCTTTGGAGAAGTGTCTATTCAGATCCTTTGCACAGTTCTAATTGTATTGTTTTGAATTTTTGGTATTGAGTTTTATTTTTATTTTTTGTTGTTGTTTTTTTTAAAATATATATTTTATTGATTTTTACAGAGACAAAGGGAGAGGGATAGAGAGTTAGAAACATCAATGAGAGAGAGACATCGATCAGCTGCCTCCTGCACACCTCTTACTGGGGATGTGCCCGCAACCAAGGTACATGCTCTTGACCGAAATCGAACCTGGGACCGTTCAGTCCACAGGCCGAAGCTCTATCCACTGAGCCAAACCAATTTCTGCTGGTGTTGAGTTTTATAAATTTTAAAATAAATTTTGGATGTTAACCTCTTATTAGATGTATTGGCAAATATGTTCTTCCATTCAATGGGTTGTATTTTCATTTTATTGATTGTTTCCTTTGCTGTGCAAAAACTTTTTAGTTTGATGTAGTATCATATGTTTATTTCTTCTTTTGTTTCCCTTGACTGAGGAGATACATCAGAAAAAAATATTGCTATTAGAAATATCCAAGGTTTTACTCTTTATGTTTTCTTCTAGTAGTTTTTATGATTTGGAGCCTAATTTTGTCTGGGTCATGTAGAAAAGGCTTTACAAAAAAGTGACATTAGAGATGAATCTGCAATTAGATATTTTAAGGGTGGTGTGAAGAATATCATAACTTCCAAGTAGAGAGAATAACTTGTATAAATGTTATTGCATACCTTTAAGACACTGTTGTGTATTAGGGTGCATAAAACACAACCCATTGAGAGTTTAAATGGGTCTAATAGTAGAGAACTCTGGTACATCCCCTGTCCCATGGCTATCAATCAGCCTCACAAATCCTGTAACTTAGTAACTATTGACCTTTCTGTCTGAAATCCTTGATCCTTGGACTATCAAAATCTAAGTATGGAAAGACAAATATGGGAATCCTTCCCCTATAAGCTTCTGAATAGTTTTCTCCTCTCATGATCTTTATAAAGTACTAGAGGCCCGGTACATGGAAATTCATGCACTGGAGAAGGTGGTCCTTTATCCCAGCCTGCCCCCTCTCACAGTCCAGGAGCCATCATGGGTGAGAAGCGACCCAGTGATGAGGAGAAGGCGCTGCTCTCATCACACCTTTACTGCTGCCTCTGCCAGCAGTGCAAGCTCTAGGCGACCCTTGGGTGGCCCTGGGTAGCTGGGGAGCCTGCATCCAAGGCTTGCCTGCACCTTGGGCATCAGCTGGCCAGCTGACATCTGAGGCTTGCCTGTGCCTGGGTGGCTGGGGGGTTGAAGGGATGGGGGGACTCCAGAGACAGGTATGTGGAGTGGCCGGACTCACCTGGGGGCAGGCCTGGCCGTACCATGCACCTGCCACTCTTGCAGGACTGAGGGGACTGGGCTCCACCATCTTGTGGCTGTGGGCACTGACATATTTGAGGGTGTGGCAGTCAATTAGCATGTTCCCTTCTTATTGGCTGTGAGCACTGCCATCTTTGTGAGGGCATGATGGTCAATTAGCATATCCCCTCTTTATTAGATAAGATTGTCACTTGTGCAAATATACATATATCACCTTCCCTCCTATCCTTCCTCCCTATTAGTAAGTTGTAAGCTCCCATAAGAAAAAGAACTTTATTTTTAGTGAATTATTTCAGATGCTTGTCATTCTGATCATTGTTGTTATACTTCCACTACATTCCTCAAAAGCATAGATTATTGTTTAACATGTTCATAAATTTAATGTAAATTATATGAGACAACATTCTACAGCCTTCTGTTTTCATTCAACATCATGTCTGCAGATTTATCTATGTTATAGTTCTGGTTATTTCATGTTAACTGTTATATTGTATTCCATTGTATGCATATAATCATAATGTGTTTTTGTCTGTTGTTGAATATTTTTAAATTATTTTTCCATTTTGGAAACAACTATTTTGAAAAACATTTGGCAATATCTAGTAAAACTAAAATGCACACTCTCTTCAATCCAAGGAATCTATTCCTAATATATACATGATATCAACACTGTTTAGCATGGTAGCCATTAACCACATGTGTCTATATAAATTTTAATGAGCCCTAACCGGTTTGTCTCAGTGGATAGAGCATTAGCCTGTGGACTCAAGGGCCCCAGTTTCAATTCTGGTCAAGGTCATGCACCTTGGTTGCAGGCACATCCTCAATAGGGAATGTGCAGGAGGCAGCTGATTGATGTTTCTCTCTCATCAATGTTTCTAACTTTTTATCCCTCTCCCTTCCTCTCTGTAAAAAATCAATAAAATATATTTAAACAATTTTTAAATGATTTAAAGTTAAATAAAATTCAAATGTTAGTTCCTCAGTTGAATAAGCCACTTTTCAGGTGCTTAATAGCCACATACAGGTAGTGGCTACTGAACCGAACAGCACAGATGGAGAGCATTTCCAGCATTGCAGGAAGTCCTATTCAATTATCCAATTTTCCCTTGGAGAATAACTTTATTTGCCATTCTTAGTATCCATAATATGAAAAGTACTTAATATATATGAAATAAATTAATATCAAAATATTGCATTACAAAACTACATATGGTAAGTGTTAAATGAGGTCCAGGAATAGTAGCCAAAGAAGTTCAGAGGGGGAAGATTTGAACAGAGTTTCAGGGCCCTATACATAAGTTTGAAGGATAATTAAATAAGATATTTATCCAGGGTAGTCAACTGCAACATAGCAGGAGAAGGAGTTGGAATAGTTATTATGGAAGAAATCAGATAGCTCAAAAACAGGGAAACCTTAAATAAGAACCAGATCCAAGCAAGTCTGAGTGAGGAAAATGAGTCATGAATCCAGAAGACAAAAAGATTAAAAGGAGGCCAAGATGTGGAGTGCAAGGTAGGTCTAAGAGAGCAGTTCAGGACAGAGGCAATGAAAAATATGAAGGTCTCTGAAGCCTGTGCTCCCAGCTTTGAGATAAAAATCTGTTCATTTCCTAAACAGATTGCCATCGCCCACAAGAAGAGTGTTTACTTTATTTTTATTTTTTAAGAGTGTTTACTTTTAGTGAAAGCTATCATTAGGAGGTTATCTGTAAAAATGTGGATAAAAATTAGGATTTTGACTCCAACTGTAAATAGCTGTGTACATTTGGAAGATGGATGGGGTTTGGACAAGGCTGCTCAGAATTGCATTTCGGAGAGAGTAATTATTCTGGAAAGAGTAAGAGACTAGGAAGGAAGCAAGTGTGGTATAAGAACAGATCAAAAAGGAAAGGGTGATAAAGCCCAGCTCAGTGGTTGAGCATTGACCTAGGAACCAGGAGGTCAGGGTTTGATTCTGGTCACATGCCAGGTTGCAGCTTGATGCAGGAACCAGCCAATCAATTATTCTCTCTCATCATTAGTACTTTTATTTCCCTTTCCCTTCCTCTCTGAAATCAACAAAAATATATATTTTTAAAAGGAAGGGCAAGGGTCAAGTGGAAACAATACAATGAGAAGTGACATTATAGAGGTCTTAATATTGGTTTTTACTTAATTGTAGAATTATTTCTATAAATTAAAACAACATAGCAGGAATGTTCTGTGGAATTCAAAAGTCATGGGTCTAATTTAGACCAAAAATACAGTTCTAGACTCAGGCTTCTGCCAAACTCTCTGGGTTGCTCTGTCATCCATTCCTGGTTTTCCTGAAAAATGGTTTAGCTCTTCACATCAACTACACTACCTTCCACAAGTGAGAGGTAATGATTAAATAATTCTGGTTCCCAACATTTTTGGAAGGGAGGAAACAGATATTGGCCAGGGGAAGTTCAGTATGAGAGGAAAATCAGAGATATCTATTTGTGCACGAGTCAAACAAGATGTTCTATTATCACTCTGTGAAGCTTAGCAAGACAATAAAAATCCCATCTCTCCTACCCATCCTTTGTCCTTTTGCAGACTATTAATAGTCCAAATTCAGTTAAGATTTCTGTTATTTTCAAAACTCAATAATCAGATTAGTGTCTACCTTCAAAACAAATACAGGTATAACCAATTCTAGGACCAGACAAAACAAAGTTCTTATTTCCTTACTTACAATAGGGCAAACTCATTCCTAACCGTGGATTTTGAGAATCACAGCCTATTACAGAAGGACTAGAGGCAAATAATACTATCTGACCTTAGGAAAGTAATCCTTCAAATGAAGATAATATATTATGAGAGCAGCCAACTGTCTACCAACAGTGGGGTTTACAATCCCACATCATTCCCAATGGCTTTCTATATCCTCTAGTTATGCTGACACTGGTTTGGGTTCCTGAGCAAGAGCAGTCTAAAAGAGGGGTGTGTGCCCATTTCTAATTCTTTACAAAGATAAGAGATTTCAATTCCCCAGGCCATTTCTTGTTCTGACTTTCCTACTTCTTTCTAACTCATATAACTTCACTCTTCAGCCTCAAATTCCTGTGACTAGGCATGAGCTAGTCTACTGAAACATGAGCAGTTGTCTTGGCATGCATGGACAATCAGATGTTCGAAGAAAATTGATGAACAACCATGTGTCCAGGAGACCCATAGAGTTTAGGGACTTAAAAAGCTTATTCTTATTGTTAAACACTGAGAATGCCATCTCATTCCCATCCACTTATTTATCTATTATCAGTTAGTAAGCCCTGAGCAGACGCTTGTTCATCTTCCAGGATGCAAACTAGCCCTTCATTCTAGTTCCACTTTGTTCTAAGGCTTAGGAACACTGTAATTATTTCAAAAGGAATCTGGCTGGCACAGTTAATTGGACTTAACAGATTGTAATTAGAGTATCGAAACATCAGTCCACATTTTCCTGGATTTGATTATTGAACCTTCCTAATATATGTATTTGGGTCCTGATAGTTAAATTTACCATACAATAGATGACTACGCTGAATGCTTCCCTGAATACAAGGTCAATGGATAAACTGTTTCCTTAAGAAGGAGGTTTGGGGAAAGCAATTGATAATTACAAATACTAACATATGTGTCTGGCCTTATGCTTCCTTATCTCATTTGATATTCACAACAAAAACACAAGGGTAGATACTATTATAAATATCCCATGTTTACCAATGAAGAAACTGAGGCTCAGAGAAGTAAGGTAACTTGTCCAAGATTTCAAAGATAGTGAGCATGGTATTTATTTCTGTGTCTGTTCTGATTTACAACATATGCTCTTAATTACTACATCAAATTGGCTCTTTTTGAAAGTGTCTGTATACTCCTTGCTTTAGTAGCAAGACCTCATGTGATTTTAATTTGTTAGAAAGTAAAACACAGTAGAATAAATAGATATTTCCTTCCTGATGAGATGATAGTTTATACTGTCCTATTTTAATGCCAACAACAGGTTTGAGGGAGGCTGTAAAAATTTGTTGGGCATCTATTATGTGCCAACACATGTTGGATGATTCAAAGATGTATAAGAAAAGGGTCTTATCATCAAGAAGTAACAGTCTTACCGGAGAAATAAGGCTAATTTCTAGAAACCCTTTCCAGAATATATAGACAACTCTTAAGCGCTGTAGGAGACAGTGAGGTATTAATAGGACATTGGCCTGAGAACCAAAAGGCATTGTTTTAGAAACAGTTGTGTAATGTTAACATTTAATGTTAATTTAAAAATAAAGTAGGTCATTCTGGGTTTCACTTCTGATTAGAAGTGAAAGAGAATAAATAATCAGGGAAGTTCATGGATAGAGCTGGATTGTGAAGGATGGCTAAAATTTATTTTGGTAGGAAGGAGGGAAGAGACAGCAGGTCCAAGAGGAATAGGGAAAGGACAGTAGGAGTTACAGTAGAGAGGGGGAGATGAACCTAGAGTGTTTATGGACTAGCAGAAAGGAGACACTCATAAATGCTTTAAAGAGCAAAACCCACAAATTTAGGCACAGGGGAAATTATTAGCCATTAAACTATTTGCTTTGTACTGTGATGAAATTCATTTTTAAGTGTACCATTCCATGTCATTTAAGTACATTCACAATGTTGTGCAACTATCACAACTATCTAGTTCCAGAACTTTTTCATCACACCAGATGGGAACCTCATACCCAATAAGCACTCATTCCCCATTTTCTCATCTCCTCAGGCCCTGGAACCACTAATCTGTTTGTATCTGTAAATTTGCCTATTATTAATATTTCATGTAAATTGAATCATACAATGTGTGGCCTTGTGTGTCTGGCCCAATTCACTTCGCATAATATTTTTAAGATTTATCTATATTTTAGTCTATATCAAAGTTTAATTATTTTTTATGGCTTGATAATATTTCATTATATGGATATATTATATACCATATTTAGTTTATTCATTCATCTGTTGATAGACATCTGGGTAGTTTTGCTTTCTGGCTGTTGTGACTACAACTTCCATTAATATTGGTGTGTAAGATTTTATTTCAGTTCTTCTTGATATATAACTAGCAATGGAATTGCTATGTCATAGGATAATTATATGTTAAATTTATTGAAAAATGACATCCTATCTAATAAAGAGGGAATATGCTAATTGACCCTCACACCATTGCAAAGATGGTGGCGCCCACAGCCAACAAAAAGGGAATATGCTAATTGACTGCCCCAGTCTCAAAGATGGCAGTGCCCACAGACAATGAGGAGGGAATATGCTAAGTGACTGCCATGCCTTCAAAGATGGTGGTGTCTACAGTCACAAGATGGTGGCACCCAGTTCCCTTACCCCACTGGGATGGCAGGCGCACGGCAAGGCTGGGCCTGCCCCCAGGCAGGCCCGAATGTTCCATGTGCCTGCCTCTGGAGTCCCCCAGTCCCCCAGCCCCCAACTGCCCAGGGCAGGTCTGAGACACAGGCTAGCCTCAGATAGCAGCTGCCCAGCTGTCCAGGGCCATCCCGAGGTGCAGGTAACCAGGGCAGGCCGTGGCTTGTGCTGACAGCAGTGGCAGCAGCAGAGGTGTGATGGGGCGTTGCCTTCCCCTGATCACCAGGTCACTTCCCACCCCTGAGGGCTCCTGGACTGTAAGAGGGGACAGGCCAGACTGAGGGACCCTCCAGCATAGTGGTTACAAACAAGAGCTTTGAGATTTTAGTTGAATCCTGCCTTTGCTAGTTACTTGTTATATGATCCTGATTGTGGGTATGATCCTCTGAGCTTCAGTTTTCTCATCTGTGGCATAGGGTTATTTGGGTTATGCATATGTGAATACAAGTGTCTTGTTTAATCCCTTCCCACCCATACATCCTCCCTATTCACTTCCATCTCAGGACTATTTTGCTGTGTCCTATATTTTTGGGGTTGTTTTATTCATTTTCATTTGTTTCCAGGAAGATTTTTATATATCTTTGATCTCTTTGGTAACCCATTCACTGATTAATAACATGCTATTTAGCCTCTATGTGTTTGAATGTTACTATACTTGATTTCTAATTTCATACCCTTCATATTTGACAAGATGCTTCTTATATTTTCAGTCTTCTTGAACTTTTAGAAAATTGTTTTGTGTCCTAACGTGGTCTATTTTGAGAATGACTCATGTGCACTTGAGTTATATCTTCTTGTTTGTTGATCATTTTTTATTAGGTAGTGAACTTTATGGTCAGTAGTAATGGCCTTCATTTTGAAGTTTACTCTGTCAGATATGAGTGTTGTTACCCCAGCCTTTTTTTTCATTTCCATTTGCATAGAAAAAAATTTTCATATGTCTCTTGGCCTTCCTTCTGTCCTCTTTTGAAAAGTATCTGCGTAAGTCCATTGCCCAGTTTTTTTTGTTTGTTTGTTTTTATTGATTTTTCACAGAGAGGAAGGGAGAGGGGTAGAAAGTCAGAAACATCGATGAGAGAGAGACATTGATCAGCCATCTCCTGCACGCCCCACAGTGGAGATGTGCCCGCAAGCAAGGTACATGCCCCCAACTGGAATCGAACCTGGGACCCTTCAGTCCGCAAGCCGATGCTCTATCCACTGAGCCAAACCGGTCTCGGCCATTGCCCAGTTATTATTGGTTGTTTATCTTCCTTTTATTAAGTTGTACGAGTTCCCTGTAAATGTTGGAGATTAAACCTTATTGGTGATAACATTGGCAAGTATGTTTTCCCATGCAGTGGGCTTTATTGTTATTTTGTTGATGGTTTCTTTTGCTGTGCAAAAGATTTTTATTTTGATGTAGTCCTAAAGTCACTAATTATCCAAGAGATGCAAATCAAAGAATGATGTGGTACCATCTCACACCTGTCAGAATGGCTATCATCAACAAATCAACAAATGATAAGTGCTGGTGAGGATGCAAAGAAAGAGGAACCTTCATGCACTGCTGGTGGGAATGCAGACTGGTGCAGCCACTGTGGAGAACAGTATGGAGTTTCTTCAATAAACTAAAAACGGAACTCCCATTTGACCCAGTGATCCCACTTCTAGGAATATTTCACAAGAAATTAGAAACACCAATCAGAAAAGATACATGAACCCCTATGTTCATAGCAGCACAATTCACCATAGCTAAAATTTGGAAACAGTCTAAGTACCTATCAGCAGATGAGTGGATTAAAAAACTTTGGTGGATCTACACAATGGAATACAATGCTGTGTTTAAAAAAAAAAGAAGAAATTCTTACGATTTGCAACAGCATGGATGGAACTGGAGAGCATTATGCTAAGCGAAATAAGCCAGTCTGAGAAAGATAAATATCACATGATCTCACTCATTTATGGCATATAATGAACAATATAAACTGATGAACAAAAACAGATCTAAAGACAGAGAAACATCAATCAGACCTTTGAGGGAAGGTTGGGGTGGGTGGGGGTAAGGGGGAGAAATCAACCAAAGGACTTATATGCATGCATATAAGCCTAACCAATGGACACAGACAACAAGGGTGTAAGGGCCTGAGTAGGGGGGTGGGGACACATATGTAAAACCTTAATCAATAAAGAAATTTTAAAAAAAGAACAAAATTTTCAATGCCTTCACTCTCATGCTGTGTGAATCTATTGTTCTGAAGTGGTTATCTTGTAGACAGCATATAATTGGTTCATGTTTTTGTATTCATTCAGCTATCCTATGTCTTTTGATTGTAGTACTGAATTCATTTACATTTATGGTTATTATTTATAGGTACTTATTTATTGAAATTTTAATTCTTTGTGATCTCTCTCTCTCTCTCTCTCTCTCTCTCTCTCTTATCCCTTTACTATTTCTTTCAGTGCTGATTTGGTGCTAATAAACTCCTTTAGTCTTTTTTTTTTCTGGGTAGCTTTTTATTTCACCATCTATTTTGAATGATAGTCTAGCTGGATATAGTAATCTTGGTTTCAGACCCTTGCTTTCCATTACTTTGAGTACTTCATTCCATTCCCTTCTGGCCTGTAGTTTCTTATGATAAATCAGCTGAAACCCTTTTAGGATCTCTTTTAAAGGTAACAAATTGTTTTTCTCTTTCTGCATCTAAGATTCTCTGTTTGTCTTTATTTTTTGGCATTTTAATTATGCTATGTGTAGGCATGAGCTTCTTTGGGTTCTTCTTGCTTGAGACTCTTTGTGCCTCCTGAACTTGTGTGACTTTTCCTTCACCAGGTTAAGAAATTTTTCTGCCATTATTTCTTCAAACAGGTTCTCTCTCCCTTGCTCATTTTCTTCACCTTCTGTAACTCCTTTTATGTGAATATTAGAGGCCCAGCACATTAAATTAATGCACCAGTAGGGTCCCTAGCAGCTGCCAGCTATGTGTCAGAGCCTCCCTCCTTCCCTGGCCAGTCCCAGCCCCTGATCAAACTCCCAATCAAGAGGAAAATGTGCATACTATGCTTTTATTATATAGGATTGTTACATTTCATGTTATCCCACAGCTCCCTTAAGCTGTCCTCCTGTTTTTTAATTGTTTTTTCTTTTTTGTTCTCTGATTGAGAGATTTTTTTTCTACCCTATCTTCTAATTCAGTGATATGATTCTCAGCTTCCTCTAATCTGCCATGCAGTCCAACCACTGTGTTTTTTATTAGTGCTATGCCATTCTTCATAATTACTATATATTTTCTCATGCTGTTGAACATCTTTGCCATACTTATTCTGAATCTATGTCTGATAAATTTCTTATCTTCATTTTGTTTAGCACTTCTTTTGACAATTATCTTGTTTTTTATTTTTTTATTTGATGCATGATTATTGTCACCCCATTTTGGCTTCCTGTGGGTTTTCATCTGTGTATTAGGTAGATGTGCTGTGACTCCCTATCTCTAGTTCAGGACAGTGTCAGATGCTGCTTATGATTGGCCGTGAGTACCCTGTTTGGTGCTATCAGCAGTCCAAAGCTTGTGGCGCCCTCTGCTCAGGCTGGGTGCCTTTGGAAAAGATAAGATGTGCACTAGGGTTTGCTTTTCATAGCCACAAGCCCAGGATTAAATCAGGCAAAGATTTAAAGCCTCCAGAGACCCATCTCTTTCTGCAGTCCCATTGACACTCAGTTTCTGTGGACCTCAGGATATTGACCTCAGTATTGGCAAAGAGGTTTTCCATCAGGGTGGATAAACTGCCTAAATAGCAAAGGTTTGCTTGAGAAGGATGTCCTCTGCAGTATAAGAGAATGACTCAGCATAGGAAACTGGGATGGCTACCCCCAAATCTCTAACTCTAGATTCCCCAAACATGGCTTCTGCTCACACAGCTATAGTCCACTCTGTCTTCCCTCTGCCAGAGCCCAAGGTATGTGTATGCACATGAAATTTTATATGTTGGCCTTTTAAGAGGGTGCCTCCTTTTCCAGCCATCTCTCACTGGCATACAGCACCCCTGTTGCTTTTCACAGCTAGATGTGTTATGGGTAACTTTCTCATTTTTGGTGCTCTGGCTATAGAGACCAGTTTGGTGTTTAGACCCCATAGTTCTCAATGGGAACCCCCCACAGCTGAAATATCCCCAAGAAACTTCAGCTGCTATCTGTGGGATCTCAGCCAGCCCTTTTGTTCCTCTGCATTTCCTACCAGTCTCTATAGTCTCCGCTTTCCATCTTTGGTTATCAAGGTTCTCTCCAGCTAGTCTTCAGTTGATATTTCAGGGTGGTTTTTCTGTATTTTAGTTGTATTTCCAGTTTGGTCCTGGAAGAGTGTCAGTGTGGCTTCCATTTACTCCACCACCATTTTGAAATCTAAAAGAGACATTTTTTTCAAGAATAGAAAATTCAATGGAGTAGTTAAAACTGTATGATCTTATTCAAAACAGACATGGGATTATATTTCATTTCTGTGTTTATTAGTTGTGTAATCTTGGGAAATTTGTCCCCTCTTTCTGAGCCTCAGTTTTCTCATCTGTGAACACAGGGATATTAATAATGACTGTCTTTGTTAGTTTGTTGTGAATATTAAATGAAATAATGCAAACACAGTGCCAAACACATACTAAACAACCAACCCTCTCTCTGTTACTACAGAGATGCCCATGACTTTGACCTTCCTGCATTCCCATACTCCACAAGCCATCCACATGGGACTTTAGCCTAATCTGAAAGAATATCAAATATTCTTTCCAAATGAATTGGAATTCCATCATAATAAGAGCATATTGAGATTATAATCTCTAATGGATCTTCTGAGTTTCCTGCTTATGATTAGTATATCTGTTGGAAGTTATATTTTTCTAAGAGAGATTAATTTTCCACTTACACAGAACGACATAGTATTTCAGTTTAAAGGGGGAGGGACAGAGAAAATAATTAACATCTATTGTATATTGTGCATTCAATTTGTTTCAGATATCTTCATAAACATTCCATTGTGAGCCAAGACTGGTTTGGCTGCGTGGATAGTGTGTCAGCCTGCGGACTGAAAGGTTCCAGATTCGATTCCGGTCAAGGGAATGTACCTTGGTTGCAGGCACATCCCCAGTGGGGGGTGTGCAGAAGGCAGCTGATCGATGTTTCTCTCTCATTGATGATTCTAATTCTTTATCCCTCTCCCTTCCTCTCTGTAAAAAATCAATTAAAAATATTTTTTTAAAAAATCCCATTGTGAGATAATTATCCCTATTACTATCTGGCAGCTGGAAAAAACTGGAGTTCAGAAGTTACTTACCCATAATTAGTAAGTTTTTGAACCAAGATTTGAACTGAGATGTATCTGAAGTCTTCAATTTCCTATACCCTTCTACTTTAAAGAATTTCTGGGGTCATGTTTCCTGTTGGTAAAACAAAAACAATAAAGGTAAAGTGAGATGCCCAAGGCCACTTACTTAATCAGTTAATGATAAAGCAGGGACAAGAATCCAGTTCAACAAATGCCAAATCATGTTATTTCATTGCCTCTGTACTACCATTACATCCATTTCATATAACACTTTGCTGAAAATCTGTTTTGTCTAGTTAGAAAGGAAACAGCAACTTGGTTTGTTTGCCCTCTGTATTTTCTACTTGCTGTTCAGAAGTAAATATGCAATGAGTCAACTTGGCTACAGTATGGTGTCCAGATGTTGGGTCAAACACCAGTATGGATGTTGCTGTGAATATATTTTTTTACACATGATTAACTTTTAAATTGGTAGAGTTTGAGTAAAGCAGATTACTCTCCATAATATTGGTAGGCCTCACCCAATCAATTGAAGGCCTTAAGAGAAAGACTGAAGTTCCCCAAGGAAGATGAAATCCTGCCTCCAGCCTGTCTTTGGACTTGAGACTTCACCATAAACTCTTCCCTGGCTCTCCATTCTGCCAACCACTCCTGAAGTATGTAGACTTGCCAACTCACACATTTTGTGAGCCAATTATTTCTTGTAAATAAATAGGAAGATAAATAGATAAGTAATCTCTCTCTGCCTCTCTCTCTCTCTCTCTCTCTCTCTCTCTCTCTCTCTCTCTCTCACACACACACACACACACACACACACACACACACACACTCACACACACATCCTTTTGGTTCTATTTTTCTGGAGAATCCTGGCTAATTCAACCATCTGATAATAATGTTCCAGGAACAGAGCTAGGCTCTGAAAATATAGAGAAGAGGTCTCTTGTTAAAGATATTTATAGAATGTGGAAAAATATTACAAAGTATATGCAAAAAGGTTGGACAAAATGGGAAAACAAAGCCAAAAGAAAATCACCCAGTTGTAATGTAAACTACATCATGGGGAATAGAGTAAATAATATTATAATAATTGTGTATGGGGCCAGATAGGTAAGTGAAATATGATTGTGTACTATTATGCTGCATATATGAAACTAATACAAAATAATATTTAATATAAACAATAATTGAAAAATAAGAAAGGAAAGCGCCTAATACCTTTAACACTTACCAACATACTGGCACTTAAAGTTGGTCTTTAAATAGAAAATTTACTTAATTCTGAAAGGCAAATCTTTGTACTAGGCGAAAGTAGAGTAACCTCCTCTCTTTAGACTACCCTGATTGTTTAAACCTATTGATTGAATGTATTAATCCAACAAACATTTATTGAATCTTGGCTTTGTGCACATGTGTAATGACAAAGCAGTGATACTATGAGAAACCACAAGTTTACCAGGGCCTCTCCTTAATATTGGCCTAATATCTGGAACCAGTCTAGGGATGGAGAAGTTGCTTGATGTAGCTGTGCACATGAAAGCCTCTGGTCATCCCAATTTTCACTTTGACAGCTATTTGGGGCTCAGTGAGACAATGTACTACTTATAAGCTGTGGCAGTAACCTTTCCCCAGCCTTCTACTTCCTGGGGACTTGCACTTGCCTCATCATTGTTCAGGCTCTATGAATGCCTAGTTTGTATGTACCACCTGTCAAAAAGGCTGAACCTGCACAGTATTTTGGGGAAGTCTGAAAATGTGAATTCCACATATTCCTAAAGATGCAAGTTCTCTTCTGACTCTCTGCACTGGAGTAATTTATAATCTTGGCATAAAGACTATGTAATTCCCATAGAATACTTGGAGATCCATACAAAGCAGCATATGACTATTTTATTTTATTTTTAAAATTTTTTAATTTTCATTTTACATTAGTTTACTTTTCAATCACATTTGACATACAATATTATATTACATTTGTGTGTACAACATAGTGCTTAGACCTTTATATTCTTTATGAAGTTATCACACCAATAATCTAGTACCCATCTGACACCATACATAGTTCTTTTAATATTAGAGGCCTAGTGCATGGATTCATGCACCTGTGGGGTTCCTTGGCCTGGCCTGTGGGTATGGGGCAGAAACCTACCAGTGCACAGATTTATCCAGGGCATATCCAGCTTGTCTTGCCCAGTCCTGATCAGGGCAATAAGGGCCAGCCAGGGAGGGATCATAAGAGGTTGGCTGGTCAGGGAGGGGACAATCAAGGCAGGCCAAGGAGGTACTGTGGGGGCATGTCCAGGCCATCTCACCTAGTCCCAATCGGCTGGACCCAGCAGCAAGCTAAGCTACTGGTCAGAGCATCTGCCCCCCCTAGTTGTCAGTGCGCATCATAGCTACCAGTTGAACAGTTGCTTAGACTTTTATATATACTGTAGAGATTATTGACTGTTTTCTTTGTTGTACTTTACATCCTATGGCTATTTTCATAACTGGTAAATTGTACTTCTTAATCCCATTCACCTTATATACAAGGGCATATTGCTCAGCCACATAATAGAATAAAATCTTTCTATTTATTGAATCTAAAGGGCATTATATTTAGTGAAATAAGTCAGGTAAAGACAAATACAATGTGATTTTACTTATATGTGAAATCTAAAAACACAAAATAAATGAACAAATAAAACAGAAACTAACTCATAGATATAGAGAACAAATTGGTGATAACCAAAAAGGGAGGGGTCTTGGAGGGAAGTGAAAAGCATATGACTATTTAAAAAGTATTGTAACTGAGCTAGTACCAAGCCTATAGCACTTACCTAAATCTATCTCCCTAGCTAAAGTGTGAGCACTCTTTGTCCCATTGTGCATTGTATTCTTAAAATTCAGGCCCTATATCTTCTACTCAGGTCTTTAATGTGGTTGTTCCTTAAGCTTTTGTCCTAGGATCTATTCTTTCTGTGCACAATGTCATGCATGTATGAAATTCTATTCTTCAACCCAACTATCTTCTCTAAGCTCTAATTCCATATATATCTAATTGATTAAACATGTTTTCCTGGCTATTCAAAGATACCTCAAGGTGTCCAGAACTAACCTCATTCTCTACACACACACACACACACACACACACACACACACACACACATATTGGTCCTATTCCACGCTTCTCCTTCTCAGCAAATAACATTACCATTCTCCTTGTTACTCTCAGTTGATTCCTCTTTCTCTTTCACTTCTCACATCTAATCATTCACCTTCATCCATCCATTCACCAACTCAGAAACTTAAATTCTTTTTCTGAAATGTTTTTTAATAGAAAGTTTTAAACATATACATAATAGAACAGCAATGAAACTCTTCCCACATACCAATCGTTCAGCTCCAAATTTACCAATTTATACAATCTTGCTTTATGCATCCCCACTTCTCACCAATCTCAATTATTTGAAACAAATCCCAAAGATCATTTCATTCCATCTGTATTTCACTATCACTTAAAATAAATTATAAAAACAACAAAAATTCCATTATCACACACAAAAAAATTAACAATCATTCCATAATGTAATCAAACATTTAGTGAGTGTTCATATTTCCTTATTGTTATATTAATGATTTTGTTTTCTTATATTTGACTAGCCAAATAAATCCCTACATTGCTATTGAATGATAACTCTCTTAAATCACTTTAATCATTGGTTTCCACATAATCTCTGTTTTTTTTCTCTGCAATCTTTTGTTGAAGGAACTTTACCATTTGTGCTGTAAGAGTGTCCCACAGTTTTGGTTGTTGGTTGCTGTTCCTGTACATTTACTATAATACTATTTTACAGTATTGGTAGTTAAATCTAGAAACTGGATCATATTCTATTTCTCTCTCTCCAAGATTATTTCATCAGATGATGTTTTATTCTTTCATCATGAGGCATAGAATGTCTGCAGTGTCTACTTGTTTCTTTTTTCATGATGTTAGCATCTGTTAATAATATTCTATAAATCTGCCTTTTCATTTAGTAGAAATATTCTTTCATTAAATTTTATGGTTACCCTAAATTCATTTAGGAAAGGTGAGTTAAATGCTTGATTCCACCACCAACTCCTTTTATTTTAACTAATTTTAAAAACAATTAGTTATTTTCCTAGCATTCTCAAAGGTGACCAGTAAATCAACAAACAACAAGTCTTGGCGAGGATGCCGAGAAAAAGGAACCCTTGTGCACTGTTGGTGGGAATGCAGACTGGTGCAGCCACTGTGGAGAACAGTATGGAGTTTTCTTAAAAAACTAAAAATGGATCTCCCATTTGACCCAGGAAATTTATCCTAAGAAATTACAAACACCAATCAGAAAGGATTTATGCACCCCTATGTTCATATCATACCAGCACAATTTACAATAGCTACAATTTGGAAACAGCCTAGGCTCCTGCCAGCAGATGAGTGGATCAGAAAACTGTGGTACATCTACACAATGGAATTCTCTGCTGCCATTAAAAAGAAGGAACTCTTACCATTTGCAGCAACCTGGATGGAACTTGAGAGCCTTATGCTTAGTGAAATAAGCCAGTCAATGAAGGAGAAGCACCACATGATCCCACTCATTTGTGGATTATAAAGAACATTGTAAACTGATGAACAAAAGGATAGATACAGAGGCAGTAAAGCATCAAACAGACTGTGAAATTATATCAGGAAGATTAAGGAGAGGTGGGGTAGATAAGCGATCAATCAAAGGACTTGTATCTATGCATATAAGCATAATCAATGAACATAGACACTGGGGGGTTGGGGTATGCCTAGGAGGGAGGGGAGGCAATGGGGAAATATGTATACATGTAACACAATAAAAAAAAGACAATAGTCAGAAACCCACCCACTGGAACAGAAAGACTATAAAGAAACCTCTCTCTCCTAGGCTATGGGTAGGGTGTGGGACAATGGCTACTCAGAGAATTTGTATCCATGGACCTTCATCCTAAGAATTTGGGGTTCTAATATTCATTTACTGAGTAGTCCAGGAAGCCCCAAAGTGAGAACTTAACCTAAAAACATTATCCTAAGCAAGAGATATATCCTAGGTCCCTTGTAGAACCAAATGAAAAGACATACCTTTAACCTGAACTATTCCAAGTCCCATAAATAAAGTCTTTCTGAAAACTAGTCTACAATCCAAAATCATAACAAAATAGCAAAAAGGTCCATCACAAATAAAAATCAGCAATCACAATAAACAATAGAAAGACCTCCAAGTAATAGAATAATCTAATAAAAACTATAAAATATTTAAATCAATTGAAGTCATAAAGAAATTAATTAAGCATAAGATCAAGACACTCTCAACAAAGATTTGTGGAAAAGTATCTCTAGAAAATAAAAATAAAATTATTGGGAAAAAAAAAAGGTGACCAGTGAAAGGTTTTTATTTGGGAGGTTTAGAGGAAAGTACCATTATGGACTCATGGAGTTCTAAATATTTTAAGCATTTAATTCATTGCAGTTATCATTATTGATGCTAATTCACTACTTAATTTTGCCAGTGAAAGTCTGTTCAGATGATCTCTTGAATCCTTTTGAGTAACTTACTAGGTTTTGGGTTTTTTTTGCTTGTTTTTTAAATAAATTTTTATTGATTTAAGAGAGGAATTGTGAGGGAGAGAGAAACAGAAACATCAATAATGAGAGAGAATCATTGATCAGCTCCTCCTCCACATCCCACACTGGGAACGGAGCCCCACAATCCAGGCATTTGCCCTGATTGGAAATTGAATTGTGACCGCCTGGTTCATAGGTAGACGCTCAACCACTGAGACATGCCAGCTGGGCTAACTTATTCATTTTTTCTCTCTCTCTCTCTCTCTCTTTTTATTGATTAAGGTATTACATATGTGTCCTTATCCTCCCATTACTCCCCCCACTGCCCACTCCCACTCATGCCCTGTGGAGAACAGTATGGAGTTTCTTTAAATAAGTTCCTAGTTTTTAAAAACAGCTTTACTAATATATAATTGACATATAATAAATGACAGTCTTGATTGCTGTAGCTTCATAATACATCTTTAAAATTAAGTCGTATAAACGTGCAATCTAATAGGTATAAACATATGTGTACAATCATAAAACCATCACCACAATCAAGATAATGAACATATCCACCACCTCTAAATATTTCCTCATGATCCTTTGTAATCTTCCCCCTCATACTTCACTACCCACATCCCTGGGCAATAACCAATCTACAGTTCATCACTACAGATTAATTTACATTTCCCAGAATGCTATGAGAATGGGAATATAAAATATATATGCTTTCCTTTATTGGATTCTTTACTTAGCATTATAATTTTGATATTCATTCATGATATTGCCTATAATAATATTCCAATATGAGATAATAATTTGAAAATATTTTCTCTTAGTCCAGAGTTTGTCTACATTTTTTTTCAAGAATATCTTTCAAATAGTATAAGTTTTTAATTTGGATGAAGTTCAATTTCTCATCTTTTCCCTTTTTACATCAAATTTTTGGTGTCGTATTTAAGAAATATCTGCCTAATCTAAGGGTACAAAGATTTTCTCCTAATTTTTCCACTGAAAATTTTAGAGTATTGGGCTTACATTTACTAGTAGATCTACAATCAGTTTTCAGTTAACTTTTGTATATGGTGTAAGGCACAGATCAAATTGGTATATTTGTTTGTTTGTTTGTTTAGCATATGCATGTCCAATTATTCCAGCACCATTTGTTGAAGGCTATCCTTTCTCTGCTGAATTGCCTTTGAAGTTTTGTCAAAAATAAATTCACCAGCCGAAACCGATTTGGCTTAGTGAATAGAGCATCAGCCTGCGGACTCAAGGGTCCCAGGTTTGATTCAAGTAAGGGCATGTAACTTGGTTTCAGGCACATTCCCAAATAGGGGGCGTGCAGGAGGCAGCTGATCGATGTCTCTCTCTCATCGATGTTTCTAACTCTCTATCCCTCTCCCTTCCTCTCTGTAAAAAATCAATAAAATATATTTTAAAAATCAATTCACCATGTATGTGTGGGTCTATTTCTGAACTCTCTATCTTATTTCACTGATATATTTGTTTATTTTTATGTCAATAATACACTGTCTTGTTTGCTATAGCTTCATAATACATCTTTGAAATTAAGTCCTATAAGTCTCCAAGTTATTTTTATTTTTCAAAGTTGTTTTGATTCTTCTAATTCTTTTGAATTTCCATATACATTTTTAAATTTCATTGAATCTATGATGATCAGTTTTTATCTTAACAATAGCTTTCCATTTATCTTCAATTTTCTTTTTTTATTGTTTAAAGTATTAAAAATAGTAGTTCATATGTCTCTTTTTTTATCCCTATTGACCTCCCCCCACCTTTCCTTACCCTCAGCAAATGCCCTCATTTGTCCCCTCCCCAGTGTCTTGAATCCATTAGTTATGCTTATATACATGCATATAAGTCCTTCGGTTGATCTCTTACAACCCCTCCCCCGCAACCTCCCCTGCCTTTCTGCTGTAGTATGACAGTCTGTTCATTGCTTCTTTGCCTCTGTCCCTGATTCTTTTCTTTAAAAACATCTTGCCTCTGCAGGCTAGAAATAAACCTATAAGAACAAAATAATGTTTGAGTCCCAATTTCAATGTCCAACTAGCTATTAGATTTTTGGTGTGCAGGTTTTGCACGTATTTGTCTCTAGTGTTTCTTATATTTGATGCTACTATCATGGTAAATATTAAATTTTAATTTAATATTGTTTGTGGTTAATATATAGCAATATAATTGATTTTAAATATTAATATTGCATCATTAAACATTACTCAACTCACTTTATTAGTTCTAACAGCTTTTTTTGGTAGCTGTTGCAGAAGTTTTTACATTGTCATCTGTGAATTAAAATAGATATAAATAAGCCAGTCAGAGAAAGAGAAGTATTGCATTATCTCACTCATATGTGGAATCTAATGAACAAAATAAACTGATGAAAAAAATAGATCTAGAGACATAGAAGAATGGAACAGACTGACAAATATCAGTGGGAAGGTGGGGATAGGGATAGATTAATTGGGGAACTTATATGCATTTATGTATAGCTCATGGACACAGACAATAGTGTGGTAACGGCCTGAGAGGGGCAAATATCTGTAATACTTTCAACAATACAGATAACTTTTTAAAAAGATGAACCTACATCTTCCTTTCAAGTCCTGTTTTTTCTTATGCTTTATCACACTTGCTAGACGCTCCAGCACAATGTTGAATAGAAGTATAAATGTGAACATCTTTCCTTGTTCTAAGTCTTAATGTAGAAAGCATTCGAGCTTTCAGGATTAGTTATAATTGTAAGAGATTTCATAGATGCCCTTTAGAAGATTGAAGAAGTTTTCTCCTGTTTCTACTTTGCTTTGAGTTTTTGTCAGGAATAAATGTTGAGATAGTTTTTTTCCCCCCTTTTGGCCTGCTAATATATGAATTTTTCAATGTTAAGCCAACCTACCATTCCTGGGATAAACTATACTTGGTCATAATATACCATCATTTTATATAGGAATCAATTTTTAAATTTTTGTTAAGAATTTTTGTGTCTATATTCCTGAATGATAGTAATCTGTAATGGCAATACTTAACTCATAGAATGGGTTAGGAGGCAATCTCTCATATTCAATTTTCTGGAAGAGTTTGTATACAAGATATTATTTATTCTTTAATTGCTTGGTAGAAATCACCAGAGAAACTATCTGGCTTAGGGTTGTTTTTGTTTTGTTTTGTGGTGACTGCTTAATTATAAATTCTGTTTTTTAAATCAATATAGGACTATTCAAATTACCTATTTCTTCTTCAGTGAACTTTGCTAATTTGTATATTATAAATAAATTACCAAAGATATAGCTTAGGCCTTGCTACAAATGGGCTTTCTGAAATCAGTTTTGCATGTCACTTTGCCTAGAAACTAAAAGAAAGTACATGAGTTTCAATGCCATGAAACATGGCAGAGACAGAAGTACTAGACCACTCTTTTGCTTAAAGACAAAAAGTTTGGATTGAAGCTTGAAATATGCTTATGATATACAATGTTTTAGTGTTTTATTTTTAGCATGATAATTTCAAAAGTTTGTTCCCACCAACCAAGTAGACTACTTGCCTAGTTTCTATTTTCTGCATATAAAAAGGGATTAGGGCTTTTTTTTTCTATTTTTAGGAATGTAGGCATATGTGACAAGTTAGTTTATCTTGCTCACCATGTGAGCAAAATTAAAATTAACTTTTGAAAGGATTTAGAGTTTAAATTTTCTGCCATAAAATTAGGTAACAGTATCATGCTATTCTTGGCAAATGGAGAAAGAGATCTTAGTCTGCTATTTACTGGGTTTTGTACTGGGGAGGGGGGAGGTCCTTCATTTTTCTTCTAGTCATGAGGGATGGATTTGCTATGAGCCATTCTGTTTTTCCAGTTTAGAGGCTCCATCCCATGTTATCTTTCCTTATCTTTGAACAAGGTAAAACATCTCTAGCCTCATCTACATCAGTAGACCCATATCATGAGCTAAATATCTAGATGAATATTATCTTTGTGGAAACAACCTGTATTTGTCTCCTATTCTGTCTCCTTCTTATAGTTGCTACTGTTGGTGGAACTCTACATGGACTCACTATCCACCTCAACTGAGCATTTATTAGATTTCCTCCCCCTGGTACAAAAGACAGAAAGAGCAGTGTCCTTGATTATCTGGACTCAATAATAGCTGAACAGTCTGTTAGGATGTTTCAGCAAGCTGAAACCATTCTGGAATCCTAATTCTTCCTATTCCTGTAGGTTCAACTTGTAGAAAGCTTATCAAGTCTTTCATTCTAATTTAGGCTTCCAAATATAAACCCTAAAGGATGTTATTTTCAAATTAGAATGATTTTCCTGAAAGCATCACATTTCAAATGAGTCAAAAGGCTTTGGGTCAAGCCTCTAAAGCCCATGACACTATATACCTGAAGTCTAGTAGCAAGAGTAGACACACAACAAATATAATGACATACAGCCCCACCATTCATTGCACAGCTGAAGAAACTGACACTCAGCCTAATCACTCAGAAAAACTTGTATATTTTTATTATAAAACTATCATCACAATTTTTATGAAGTAGATAAAAGGGAGGATGTTATAGTGGACAATGACAATGAATACCATAATGAAACATAAACAGTTGTATTATTGGAAGAGGAAAGGTGCCATTTAATAAAGGACGTGTGAAGGTATCATATATGAAAAAAGTTATCATATATGTAGCTAGGGTTTCCAGAGAAATGGATGAGCCATGAAAGACAAAATAGTAAAATGGAATAGCTGAAAGATAGATCTCTGTGGTAGAATATTGGAGGCAATAGGTAGATTTTAATGGTAGAGAGAAACTGATTAGAGGGGCTCTTAAATGATGTGCTTGGATTTTGGAATTTGCAGGTAAGAGTCATCTAAGGTTTTTGAAAGGAGACAGGACATAATCACATCTAAGTTTTAGAAAGGTATCAATACCTTTTCCAATGACAATTATTTTTATTGTAGTTATCTCCTTCATTAGGCCTTGTGTTCCTTGAGTACAATAAATGTTTTCTAAAAATTTGCCTTTTTTTTTCTATAGTGGCCAACACAGTGCCTTTATTCTCAGCAGCTAAAGATACTCAATAATGTGAACTTTGTGTGAGAAGGCGTTGGTTCTAGTCTTGGCCTTTTCTGGTCACATCCTTTCTCTTTAAATGTATCTTGCATCTATTCATTTCTCCCTATCCAATTGCCATAATCCTTGTTCAACTTACCATCTTCTCTCACTGCAACAATCTCCTTCTTGGTGTCCCACCTTACTATAACCTTCTCTTGTCCATTGTCCATTCTGCACCTAGAAAAAAATTATTTACTATCAATTTGATCATGTTATTCCTTTCTTAAAATTGTTCTATTTCTGTTGCCCTGAGGATAAAAACCCACCTCCCTAACATGGCATACAAGACTCTGCATGAGTAGGTCTTTGCCTGCCTATACATTATCATCTGTCACTTTTCCCTTTACTTTCTTTATTCAGTCACTCTAGCTTTCTTTTAGTTTCTCCTATTTGCCACACTCTCTCTCACCACAGGGCATGTGTATATATTTCTCACTGTGCAAGGAAGATCCTCTATCTCACTCTCATTTCTTAATCTAGTTCCTTTATCATTCTTTTAAAAAATAATTCTCTATTGTTGAAAGTATTACATATGTCCCCTTTCCCCCCTATTAACACCCTCCACTCATCTCCCGCATCCTCCCCTCCACCAGCCCCAGGCCTTCAGCACCTTATTGTCTGTGTCCAGGGTTTATGCATATATGCATACAAGGTCTTTGGTTGATTATCTCCCACCCACCCACCCTCCTCCACCTTCCCTTTGAGATTCTATACTCTGTTCCATGCTTCCAAGTCTCTGTATCTCCTTTCAAAAACCATTCAATACTCTTACCTGCAAATTCCAAAATCCAAGCACATCATTTAAGAACCCCTCTAAATCAGTCTCTCTATACTATTGCCTCAAATATTCTACTTATAGAGATCTTTCAGCTACTCCATTTTACTACTTTGTCTTCCTTCATCAGTTTATTTTATTAATTAGATTCCACATATGAGTGTGATTATGTAATACTTGTCTATCTCTGACTGACTTATTTCACTTAACATGACACTCTCCAGGTCCCTCCATGTTGCCTCAAAGGGTAAGAAATTATTCTTTTTTTACTGCTGCATAGTACTCTATGGTATAAATATGCCACAAATATTTTATTGACTCATCTACTGATGGGCACTTGGGCTGTTTCCAGATCTTAGCTATTGTAAATTGTGCTGCTATGCTCATAGGGGTGCACACATTCTTTCTGATTAGTGCTTTGGGTTTCTTATGATATATTCCTAAGATTGGGATCACTGAGTCAAATAGCAGTTCTATATTTAATTTTTTGAGGAAACTCATACTATTTTCCATCATGGTTTCACCAGTGTGAATTCCCACCAGCAATGTACTAGGGTTCCCATTTCTCCACAACCTCACCAGCACTTGTCTTTTGTTGATTTGTTGATGGTAGTCATTCTGACAGGTGTGAGATGATACCTAATTTTCATTTTGATTTGCATTTCCCAGATGATTAGTGACTTTGAGTATTTCTTCATGTCTCTTGGCCATCTATATGTTCTCTTTGGAGATCATATAATGGTCAATTTTTTATTTTTTTAAAGTATCAAAAATAGTAGTACATATGTCTCCTTTTTTCCCAATTCACCTTCCCCAGCCTCCCCTACCCCTGGACACATGCTCTCACCCCCGTCACAGTGTCTTGCGTCTATCGGTTATGCTTATATGCATGAATACAAGTCCTTCCGTTGAATACAAGTCCAGTTTTCCCAATACCCTTCCCCTGCCCAATCCTCCCCAGCCTTCCCGCTGTCCTTTGACAGTCTGTTTGAAGTTTCTCTGCCTCTGTATCTAATTTTGTTCATCAGTTTATACTGTTCTGTGTTATCCATAAATGAGTAAGATCATGTGGTATTTTTCTTTCACTTACTGGCTACTTTCACTTAGCATAATGCTCTCCAGTTCCATTCATGCTGTTGCAAATGGTAAGAATTTCTTCCTTTTTATAGCAGTATAGTATTCCAATGTGTATGAGGTGGTACCTCATTGTTGTTTTGATTTGCATCTCTCAGATGATTAGTGACTTTGAGCATGTTTTCATATATCTCTTGGCTTTCTGAATGTCCTCTTTCAAAAAGTGTCTATTTAAGTCATTTGCCCATTTTTTTTGTTTGGGTTGTTCATCTTCTTTTTTTCTTTTTAAGTTGTATGAGTTCCCTGTTATTGTTGCAGATTAAACCCCAATCAGAGATAACATTGGCATATTCTCCCATGCAGTGGGCTTACATTGTTGTTTTGCTGATAGTTTCTTTTGCTGTGTAGAAGCTTTTTCTTTTCAAGTAGTCCCATTTGTTTATTTTTCCTTAGATTCCGTTGTCCTAGGAGCTGTATCATTAAATATATTATTATGATAAATGTTTGCTATTTTGCTGCCTATGGCTTCTTCTAAGATTTTTATGGTTTCCCATATTATGTTAAAGTTCTTTATCCAGTTTGAGTTTATTTTTGTGTATGGTGTAATTTGGTGGTCTAGGTTCATTTTTTTTTGCAAGTATCTGTCCAGTTTTCCCAATACCATTTATTGAAGAGACCTTTCTTGACTCCATTGTATGGTCTTGCCTCCTTTGTCAAATATTAATTGAGCATAATGGCTTGTGTCAATTTCTGTTTTCTCTGTTCTGTTCCACCAGTCTATATGTCTGTTCTTGTGCCGGTACCAGGCAGTTTTGAGAACAATGGCTTTGTAGTATAGCTTGATATCTAGTACTGTGATCCCTCCAACATTATTATTCTTTCTCAAGATTGCTGTAACTGTTTAGGGTCGTGTTTTTTTTTTTAAATTCCAGATGAAGTTTTGGAGAATTTGTTCTAGGTCTTTGAAGTATGCCATTGTCATTTTAATGGGAATTGCATTGAATTTATAGATTGCTTTGGGTAGTATGGATATTTTCATGATGTTTATTCTACCAAGCCATGAATATGATATATTCTTCCATTTGTTCATGTATTCCTCTATCTCTTTTTGTAGTGTTCTGAAATTTCCTGAGTACAGGTCCTTTATCTCCTTGGTTAAGTATATTCTGATATATCTTAATTTTTTTGTTGTTGTTGCAATGGTAAATGGGATTGCTTTTTGAATTTCTCTTTCTGTGAGTTCATTATTGGTATATAGAGAAGCCATAGACCCTTGGGTGTTAATTTTATATTCTGCTATATTGCCGAATTCATTTGTTATGTAGTTTTTAAAACTATTTTTATTGTTTAAAGTATTACACATGGTAATACTTATATATCCTTTTTCCCCCATTGACCTTCCCCCAGCCTCACACACCCCCTGTCACATGCCCTCATCCCCCACACCCCCAGGGTCTTGTGTCTATTGGCCATGCTTATATACATGCATACAAGTCCTTTGGTTAATCTTTCCCCCTGCCCCCCCCGCCCCCGCCTTCCTGCTAAAATTTGACAGTCTGTTTGGTGCTTTACTACCACTGTTTTTACCTTTTTTTTAATCAGGTTATAATGTTCTTTATTTTCCATAAATGAGTGATATCAGGTGGTATTTTTCTTTTATTGCCTGGCTTATTTCACTGAGCATAATGCTCTCTAGTACCATACATGCTGTTGCAAATGGTAGGAATTCCTTTTGTATAGCAGCATAGTATTCCATTGTGTAGATGTACCATGGTTTTCTAATCCACTCATCTGCTGATGGGCATTTAGGCTGTTTCCAAATCTTAGGTACGGTGAATTGTGCTGCTATGATCATAGGGGTGCATATATCCTTTCTGATTGGTGTTTCTAAATACTTTAGAAAGAGCTTTTGTCCAGTACAATTAAATATTCACTTATTTCAATTAGGCAATTTTAAATTAATCTGAAAGCTTGATTACTCTTTTACTGTCAAATTGAATACTTTTGGGATATATTCCTAGAAGTAGGATCACAGGGTCAAATGGAAGATCCATTTTTAGTTTTTTAAGAAAACTCCATACTGTTCTCCACAGTGGCTGCACCAGTCTGCATTCCCACCAGCAGTACAGGAGGGTTCCTTTTTCTCCGCATCATCAACAGAACTTGTCGTTTGTTGATTTGTTGGTGATTGCCATTCTGACAGGTGTGAGATGGTACTGCATTGTCTTTTTGGTTTGCATCTCTCAGAAAATTAGTGACTTTGAGCATCTTTTCATGTATTTCTTGGCCTTCCTTCTGTCTTCTTTTGAAAAGATTTTATTTAAGTCTGTTGCCCATTTTTTTATTGGATCAATTATCTTCCTTTTATTAAGTCATATAAGTTGGCTGTAGATATTGGAGATTAAACTTTTATCAGTGATAACATTTGCAAATATGTTCTCCCATACAGTGGGCTTTCTTGTTGTCTTGAAGTACTCCTAATTGTTTCTTTTCTTTTCTTTTTTTTTACTGTTTAAAGTATTACAAATAGTAGTACATATGTCTCCTTTTTTTCCCCCTATTGACCTCCCCTCGGCCTTCCCTACCCCCAGTACATGCCCTCACCTGCCCCCCCCCCCAGTGTCTTGTATCCACTGGTTATGCTTATATACATACATACAAGTCCTTCAGTTGATCTCTTACAGTCCCCCTGCCCCCAACATCCCCTGCCTTCCCGAAGTAGTATGACAGTCTGTTCATTGCTTCTTTGCTTCTATATTTGTTTTTTGTTTTGTTTTATTTTCCCCCTGATTCTTTTCCTTAAAAATATCTTGCCTCTGCAGGCTAGAAATAATCCTATAAGAACAAAAAAATGTTGAGTCCCAATTTTAATGTCCAATAGTTCTGAGTTCCAGTTTCAATGTCAAACAGTTCCTTATATGTACACGTCATCTGGATGGTGGACAAATGGTGGCAATGTAGGTCCGACCATTTCCAGTTTGGTCCTAGGCATCCTTTAGAGAAGCACAGCTGCTGACTGCTAGCATGGCAAGGCATCTTCAGTGTCTTCCAACTCTGGGCTGTTTCTCTTCTTGTCTTCATGGTTGGAGCAGACCTGTCAATTCCTCTCTGTTGAACGAGTCCACTTGGTCTTTGAGTTGTTTTCTAAAAGTATATAAACATATGCCAGACCAAGAGTTAATAAAGGAATCTTTTCTATAAAATTGACTTGGGGTCTTTTTATTTTTGCCCAAACAATTTTTGTTTGGCTTATGTTGACACCATGCGTGTTTTTCATAGGTGTCTTGCTGTTAGCATTACAAATGAAAATTAATTTACTAAAGTAAAAATTTTCTAAATGTAATTTACTTACCGGATATTTTCCCTTACATGATATTATCCTACTATCCCCTCTTTTTTGATTAATGAAGACTTTTGTAACTTTTTAATGCAATCTTGATAACTTTAAATTTTAAATCTTGTACAAAAATATGCCTGCTTTATGTTCATTGCATATTAAGCAATTTTTCCATGAGATGAATTACCAATAGAAATTTTAGTTAATACTTTAGAAACAGGTTTTTGTCCAGTACATTTAAATTTCCTTGAATATTCCCTTGTTTAAATTAGCCAATTTAATTAATCTGAAAGCTTGATTGCTCTTTTACTGTCAAATTGAATACTCTATTAACAATCTTAGATTACCCTGTAAATATTAATGGAAAGGATTTTTTGCATTCTTGAGTAGGCCCTGAGCATTTCTGATGCTAGGCTGAATTTAAATATAGGGCAGCTGCTATTGGCCAAGTTTCTGTCTGTTACCTGGGTCCCGATCTCTACTGGTCATGGGAAACCAAGCAGCCATGGGGGCAGGAGACCTCCCTCAGAAGGGGTGAGGGTTCAAGCCCATGCAAGGTTGAATGGGTGAGGGTCTGTGCCCTACCTCTGTTAACCCCCAAGTTCTCTCTCTTTTTTTCAATACTCAAGCTTTTATTTTTTTCCATGTTTTTATACGTATCTCCCCATTGCCCCCCCTCCCTCCCAGGCATACCCCAACCACCCAGTGTCTATGTTCATTGGTTATGCTTATATGCATGCATACAAGTCCTTTGATTGATCTCTTATCTAACTTACCTAACTTTAATCTTCCTACTGTAATTTCACAGTCTGATGCTTTACTGCCTCTGTATCTATCCTTTTGTTCATCAGTTTATAATGTTCTTTATTATCCACAAATGAGTGAGATCATGTGATGCTTCTCCTTCATTGACTGGCTTATTTCACTAAGCATAAGGTTCTCCAGTTCCATCCAGGTTGCTGCAAATGGTAAGAGTTCCTTTTTTTAATGGCAGCATAGAATTCCATTGTGTAGATGTACCACAGTTTTCTGATCCACTCATCTGCTGGCAGGAGCCTAGGCTGTTTCCAAATTGTAGCTATTGTAAATTGTGCTGCTATGATATGAACATAGGGGTGCATAAATCCTTTCTGATTGGTGTTTGTAATTTCTTAGGATAAATTTCTAAGAGTGGTATTCCTGGGTCAAATGGGAGATCCATTTTTAGTTTTTTAAGAAAACTCCATACTGTTCTCCACAGTGGCTGCACCAGTCTGCATTCCCACCAACAGTGCACAAGGCTTCCTTTTTCTCGGCATCCTCACCAACACTTGTCATTTGTTGATTTGTTGATGATTGCCATTCTTACCGATGTAAGATGGTAGCGCATTGTCGTTTTGATTTGCATCTCTCGGATGATTAGTGACTTTGAACATGTTTTCATGTGTCTCTTGGCCTTCCTTCTGTCGTCTTTTGAAAAGGTTCTATTTAGGTCCGTTGCCCATATTTTTATTGGATCCTTCATCTTCCTTTTATTAAGTTGTATAAGTTGGCTGTAGATTTTGGATATTAAGCCTTTATCAGTGATAACATTTGCAAATATGTTCTCCTATAGAGTGGTCTTTCTTGTTGTTTTGTTGATGGTTTCTTTTGCTGTACAAAAGCTTTTAGTTTTGATGTAATCCCATTTGTTTATTTTTTCTTTAGCTTCCATTGCCTTTGGAGCAGTATCAGTGAAGAAGTTCTTTCGGCATATGTCTGAGATTGTGCTTTCTGTGGATTCCTCTAATATTTTTATGGTTTCCCTTCTAATGTTTAAGTCCTGTATCGATTTTCAGTTTATTTTTGTATTTGGTATAAGTTGGTGGTCCAGTTTAATTTTCTTGCATGTATCAGTCCAATTTTCCCAACACCATTTATTGAAGAGGCTATCTTGGCTCCATTGTATGTTCATGCCTCCTTTGTCAAATATTACTTGAGCATAATGGTTTGGGTGGATATCTGTGTTCTCTATTCTATTCCATTGGTCTATATGTCTGTTCTTGTGCCAGTACCAGGCTGTTTTGAGAACAATTGCTTTGTAATATAGCTTGAAATCTGGTATTGAGATCCCACCTACTTTATTCTTCTTTCTCAGAATTGCTGTGGCTATTCATGGTCTTTTTTTGTTCCAGATGAATCTATGAAGAATTCTTTCTAGGTCTGTGAAATATGTCGTTGGTATTTTAATGGGTAGTTTATTGAATCTATAGATTTCTTTCGGTAGTATGGACATTTTAATGATGTTGATTCTCCCAATCCATGAGCGTGGTATGCTCTTCCATCTGTTAACATCTATCTCTAACTCTTTTTTTCAGTGTCCTGTAGTTTTCTACATATAAGTCTTTTACCTCTTTAGTTAGGTTTATTCCTAGGTATCTTAATTTTTTTGGTGCGATGGTAAATGGGATTGCATTTTTAGTCTCTCTTTCTGTCATTTAACTATTAGTGTATAGAAATGCTCAGATTTCTTGGCATTAAATTTGTATCCCACTACATTGGCGAATTCATTTATTAAGTCAATTAGTGTTGGGATGCAGTCCTTCAGGTTTTATATGTACAGTATCATGTCATCTGCAAATAAGGACAGCTTTACTTTTCTTTTCCAATTTGGATGCCTTTTATTTCTTCTTGTGGTCTAATTGAAGTGGTTAATACTTCCAGTACTATGTCGAACAGGAGAGGTGAGAGTGGGCATCCCTGTCTTGTTCCTGTTCTTAGGGGAAATATTTTTAATTTTTGCCCATTGAGTATGATGTTAGCTGTGGGTTTATCATATATGGCTTTTATGATGTTGAGGTATGATCCTTCTATTCCCACTTTGCTGAGAGTTTTTATCAAGAAAGGGTGTTGGATTTTGTCAAATGCTTTTTCTGCATCAATTGATATGACTATGTGATTTTTTTTCTCTCAGTTTGTTTATGTGATTTATCATGTTTATTGATTTGTGGCTATTGTACCATCCCTGCATTCCTGGGATGAATCCTACTTGCTCATGGTGTATGATCTTTCTGATGTACTGCTGGATCTGATTTGCTAGAATTTTGTTGAGGATTTTGGCATCTATGTTCATGAGAGATATTGGCCTATAATTCTCTTTCATTGTGTTGTCTTTATCTGGTTTTGGTATTAAGGTGATGCTGGCTTCATAGAAGGTGTTTGGAAGTGTTCCTTCTTCTTGAATATTTTTGAATACTCTGAGGAAGATAGGTTTTAATTCTTCCTTGAATGTTTGGTAAAAGTCTCCTGTGTAGCCATCTGGTCCCGGGCTTTTATTTGCTGGAAGCTTTTTGATGACTGCTTCAATTTCTTCCATAGTTATTGGACTATTGAGATGTTTAGATTTTTCCTGATTGAGTTTTGGAAGGTTATATTTTTCAAAGAATATGTCCATGTCTTAAAGGTTGTCCAATTTGTTGGAATAGAGTTATTCATAGTATTTTTTAACAACCCTTTGCATTTCAGCGGGGTCTGTTGTTATTTCTCTTCTTTCATTTCTGATTTTGTTTATTTGCATCTTATCTCTTTGCTTCTTTGTGAGCGTGGCTAGAGGTCCATCAATCTTTTTTATCCTTTCAAAGAACCAGCACTTGGAATTGTTGATTTTTTGAATAGTTTCTTTGATCTCCATGTTGTTTATCTCTGCTCTGATCTTTTTTTTTTCCTTTTTTTAAAAGATATAGTTTATTGATTTTTTACAGACAGGAAGGGAGAGGGATAGAGAGTTAGAAACATCGATGATATAGAAACATCGATCAGCTGCATTCTGCGCACCCCGGACTGTGATGCACCCACAACCAAGGTACATGCCCTAGACTGGAATCGAACCCAGGACCCTTCAGTCCACAGCCCGACGCTCCATCCACAGAGCCAAACCGGTTCCGGCTGATCTTTACTATTTCCTTCCTTCTGCTTACACTGGGCTTTTCTTGTTGCTATATTTCTAGCTCTTTGACTTGTAGGGTTAGGTAATTTATTATCGTTTCCTGTTTTTTTTTTTGTTTGTTTGTTTGCAGTAGGCTTGTAGGGCTATGAACTTCCCTCTCAAGAATGCTTTCACAGTGTCCCATAAATTTTGTATTGTTGTGTTGTCATTGTCATTTGTTGCCATACTCTTTTTTTATTTCTTCCTTTATCTGTCTGGTTCCCCAGTCATTGTTTAATAGCATGCTGTTTAGTCTCCATGTGTTTGATTTCCTTGTGTTGTTTTTATTATAGTTGATTTCCAGTTTTATTCCACTCTGGTCTGAAAAAATTCTTGATATGATTTCTATCTTCTTGAATTTGAAGAGACTATTCTTATGACCCAACATATGATCTATCTTTGAAAATGACACATGTGCCCTAGAGGAGAATCTATATTCTGTGGTTTTGGGGTGAAATGTTCTGAAGATGTCAATTAATTCCATCTAGCCTAGTGAGTCATTTAGGATTGATGTTTCTTTGCTGATTTTTTGTTTAGAGGATTTGTCCAGTGGTGACAGTGGGGTATTAAAGTCTCCTACTATGATTGTATTGCTATCAATCTCTCCCTTAATATCCTCTAGGAGGTTTTTTTTTATGTATTTAGGTGCTCCTATATTGGGTGCGTATATGTTTACCACAGTTATTTCTTCTTGTTGGATTATTCCCTTTAGTATTATGAAGTGGCCTTCTTTATCTCTTGTTATGTCCTTTACTTTGAGATCTAATTTGTCAGATATAAGTATTGCAACCCCAGCTTTGTTTTTCATTTCCATTTGCCTGAAATACCGTCTTCCATCCCTTCACTCTCAAACTGTGTGCATCTCTTCTCCTGAGGTGGGTTTCATGTAGACAGCAAATATATGGATCATATTTTCTTATCCAATTGGTTACCCTATGTCTTTTGATTGGAGCATTTAATCCGTTTACATTTAAAGTTATTATTGATAGGTACTTATCTGTCGCCATTTTAGTCTTTACCCCAGAGTTCCTTCTTCGCTTCCTATCTCTGTTTATTACAGCAGACCCTTTAACATTTCTTGCATTCCTGGTTTGGTGGGAATATATGCCCTTAGTCCTTTTTTGTCTGTGAAGGTTCTGATTTCACTTTCAATTTTGATTGAAAGCCTTACGGGGTACAGTATTCTTGGATTCAAAGCTTTCCTTTGCATGACTTTGTATATTTCATTCCATTCCCTTCTGGCCTGATGAGTTTCTGTTGAGAAGTCAGTAGCTAGTCTTATGGGGGTTCCTTTGTTGGTAACTTTCTGTTTCTCTCTGGCCGCTTTTAATATTCTTACTTTGTCGTTGGTGTTTGCCAATTTAATTGTAATGTGCCTTGGTGTAGCTTTTTTGGGGTTCATTTTGCTTGGTACTGTGTGAACTTCTTGGATTTGTGTGGGTTTTTTCTTTCCTATATTGGGGAAATTTTCTGTCATTATTTCTTCAAACAGGTTCTGTAATCCTTGCTCAGTTCCCACTCTTTCTGGGACCCCAATTATATGGATGTTGTTTTGTTTCATGTTATCCCAAAGTTCCCTTAGGCTCTCCTCTTGCTTTTTAATTTTTTTTCTGGAAGCTGCTGTACTTGGGTATTTTTTCCTACCGACTCTTCTAGCTCACTGATCCATTCCTCTGTTTCTTCTAGTCTACTTTTGATGCTTTCTATTGAGTTCTTTATAGCAGTGATGTCATTTTTCATTTCTTCTTGCATTTCTTCTTGCTTCTTATTCATTTCCTCTTGGGTCTTCTTCATTTCCTCTTGGCTCTTACTCACATTGTCGATTTTGCCTTCCATTCTTTTCATACACCTTATGATCATTTCTCTGAACTCTTTCTCTGGCAGGTTTATTTATGCTTCCATTTTGTTTACTTCCTTTTTCTGATGATTCCTGCCTTTCTGTCGTATGCAGGCTGTTTCTTCTTCTGCCCATGGTCTTTCTTCTCCAGGTGTCTGGTTATGTAGTTCTCTCTCCTACGTTGATTCAAAGGCACAAACTACAACACGACCAGGTTCAACACACAAGGCACTGAACAGAAATGTATTCACGATGTTAATAATCACAAATAAGGTGACCACCAGTGAAGGACAAATTAGTGGTAAGTAGAGAAAGAAGAAGAGGAAATGAGGAAAAAAGAAAAGAAAGAAGTGCCCATTTCAAATTGGTAGAGGGAGAAAAAATAAATAAATGAACAAAACAAAAAATAATAATAAATACAAAAATAAAATAAAATAAAACAAAAGGAGAAGAAGAAGAAGGAAAGAGAAAGAGAAATAAAGTCAGAGAGAAAAGAAAGAGGATAAGAGAGAAAAGGGGGACAAAATATAGTTGTCAGGAGAAAACTCCAATAGAACAATCACTAATCCCAACAAATGGGGCAACCAGTACCTGGAGATTAAAATAAACTACAAATAACAACTGGTATTGAGGGAGGCGAAGGTAAAGAGAGGTAAAAAAAAAAAAAACTAAAACAAAGCAAACAAAACGCAAAATAAAACAAGTAGAATAAGCTAAAACAATCGCACAAAAAAGTACCAAAATCAATATAATTACCATTCAGGCAAACAGCAACAAAAGGACATAGAGAAAAACAACTTTTTGGATAGCGAAGACAAGAAGAGAGAGGTTTGTATGGACTTGGGGTAGGGGATTTGAAATTAGATATATAAGTGGGGTGAAATTTTAACCAGGTAAAGAGAAAGAATTTGGAGAATCTAAAGTTGGAAAAGGGAAAGAGAAACGATACAACAAAATGGGGAAAGTTAGGAGGAAAGTGTTGGCATAAAGGTAGAGTTGAGATAGAGTAAAATTATGCTAAATGAAAGATGAAAATAGGATATAGAACTCTAATCCTGAAGTAAAATAAAGGGAAAACAAAATGACACTTGTTTTTTTCTAAAAAGGTAAAATAGTAGTAGTAATAATACCAGTTGAAATAAAAATGTAATAATTAAAAAGGTTAAATTAATTGTGGGAGGAAAGAAAAAATAGTTTTTTAATTAAAATATGAAAAATAAAAATAAAATAAAATAAATTATTTTTAAAAAAAGAAAAAAAAATAGAATGGTCATTCATTTCCACTATTGTTCTGCTTGGCACTCCTATTTCCCAGTAGACCTCCACTGCTGAGGTCTTAATCTCTTTATTCTTTTGTGGTTATGCAAGAGTCAATTTGTGCGTCATCCACTGGGTGGCAGTGTTTCGGAATTGACCTCTGAGACTAAGCACAGGACCTCTCTAGGCTGTGCTCAGATCCTGCTATTCTGTGGTTCTCAAAACAGGTTTGTGTGGATTTTGCAGCTGGGACACTACAACAACTCCCAGGCTGTCTTTTTGCCTCAGATCAAAACGAGTTGTTTTCTAGAGCTCCCCTTGTTGTTTTCTAGAGCTCCCTCTGTCAACAACTCTGAGAGTCTGCTTCCACACTTAGGGATCAAGCTCTGCCCCACATCCGCGGACCTCTCCAGAAGCAGCTTTCCCGCAGCCAGTTCCCACAGTGTGTGCATCTCTGTTCTGCGGGACAGGAGATCTCACCTTATCCCAGGCGAAATTTGGCCTTTCCATGTGCCCTGTGGATCTCCTGTGATTCCGTGGGTCTGCGCAGATTGGAGAGCAGTATTCTGGGTCCCCTGGCTGTTCGGTGAGTGCTTCAGCTGCGGCTTTCAGACTGCTGCAGACATCCACCTCCCTCTGCAAGATGGCACAGTCTCTGTGTTCGTGCTGGTGGCTCTGGTAGACAATAACCCTGTGGCAGTGGAGCTGCCTGGTCAGGAGAGCCTGGTCCAGCAGGACCCCACCTTCTCCTGGAGAATAACTGACTCTTAACTTGCCAACAAACACACCCAGTGCGATTCTCAGCTGCTCTCTCTCTCTGCCTAGCGACAAAGCTCCAGACACGTCTTTCTATTCTGCTGCCATTTTTCCTCCATATTTAATTTCTTATATTGAGGAAGTAATCAACAGCTGGAACTCCATTTCCTCATGTTTAAAATATGAATCAGTCATTGGGTAAGCATCTATTATACATTTGTAGGCAAAATACTATAGATGGTGTTATTATAAATAATACCAGATAGCATACATTGAGCATACTATATTTGCCAATCATTTTGCTAGGGGTATTACCTCTAACCCAACAAAATCCTAGGAGTTAAAATAGTTTTATAGTTAAGGAAATTGAGGCTTAGATTTTCCTTACAGTGAACAAACCAAGGTTTCCTCAGAAGAATTCACTGTCTAGGTGGGTAGGTGACGGGATAATGAGATCATTGTGGTATTGTGACTATCTCTACACATACCCATATATCTAAAATACCTATTTCAGTTTTGTGGTAGAAAATCAAATGGTATTTGGTGTGAAAGGTGTCTAGGTGTCTTTTTTTTAAATATATTTTATTGATTTTTTTACAAAGAGGAAGGGAGAAGGATAGAGAGTTAGAAACATCGATGAGAGAGAAACATTGATCAACCGCCTCCTGCACATCCCCTACTGGGGATGTGCCCACAACCAGGATACATGCCCTTGACTGGAATCAAACCTGGGACCTTTCAGTCCACAGGCTGACACTCTATCCACTGAGCCAAACTGGTTTCAGCATTTTTATGTTGTATGAATATTGTAAGGCTTGTCCATTTCAATAGCCATTTATTGAACTAAGTCAAGAAGTTCTAATATTCTGAGGACTGTCTTGTTTTGCACTAGTTAGAGTATTCACAAGCCCTTGCCTCTTTACAGCATCCCTCGTCTTTCTTCTGAGACCTGGTTACAATCCTAAAACCCATATATTTCTTCAACCTCACCAGAATCAATCATCCATTTATTGTACTACCTTTTTAAAATTATTTTTAAAATATGTCAGTTACAGTTTACATTCAATATTATTTTGTGTTAGGTATACAGTATAATGGTTAGACAATCATATACTTTAAAAAGTTTTTCCCCTGATATTTCCAGTAGCTACCTAGCACTGTACATACTTATTAAAATATCATTAACTACATTTCCTATGTTTTAGATTATTTTTAAATAGTCACAGTAATGTTGAGAAAGAAGAACAATGTTGGAGTAATCACATTACCTAATATCAAATTATAGCACAATGCCATAGTAATCAAAACAGCATGGTGCTGCCATAAAAAAAAAAGTAACACTCAAACTTATATGTCAATGGAACAGAGAGTAGAACCCCAAAATAAACCTACATTTATGTGGTCAATTAATATTTGAAAAAAGAAGCAAGGACATACAATCGGATAAAGACAGTCTACTCACTAAATGTTTTGGGGAAAATTGGACAGACGTGCAAAAAATGAAATTAGACCATTTCTTACATAATATGTAAGAGTAAATTAAAAATGGATTAAAGACTTAAATGTAAGTCTAGATACCATAAAAATCCTAGAAAAAATTTCAGACATTTCTCTTAATAATAGTTTTTTCTGATAAATCTCCCCGGGAAAAGGAAACAAAAGAAAAACAAATGGGACTATATCAAACTGAAAAGTTTTGCACAACAAAGAAAATCGTCATAAAAATGAAAAGGCAAACCATGAATGGAAGAAAATATTCACCAATGATGCATCTGAGAAGGTGTTAATATCAAAATTTAATAAAGCACTTGTACAACTCAATATCAAAAAACAAAGAATCTAATAAAAATTAGGCAAAAGATAGACTACCTTTTTTACTGCCTCTCATTCACTGCTTGTGCTCAGTTTCCTTTTCAGGAAACCTAAATTCCATGATCTATCATTATAATCACTTTGTTTCCATATACCTTTTAATCCCTCGCTCCTCTCTTCCTTTATCATTCTCATCTAGCAGAACTCAACCCTGCATAAATCCAAACCTTTGCTAATGTGCATCTGTACCCACATGGCTGAAAAAGCTAAAGGAAACCTCACAATATTTATAAATGGTATTTCTTTAAATTCATTGCCCTCAAGTGGACCCTTGGAGCTTCCTTGAAGTCCTACCAAATTTCTCTAGTTTTTTTGTTTGTTTTTTCCTGAAATTGCTCAGGTCCAGGTCAGTATATTGCTAAATCCATTGGAGTGTTCTTATACCTCATCCTACTTGACTTATCAATAATTTAGCACAGTTTATCACTCTTTTTGCCTAGTCCTCTTTTATTTGTTGCTTCTCTCTCTATCACAAGGGCTACTTCTCTGGTACCTCCTGCCATTCTCTTAACATTGAAGTGCCACAGTGTTCAATTCTAGAATGTCGTTTTTTCTCTTTATCCACATTCAATTCCTTGGTGATCTCATCTAGTTTTGTAGGTTTATTTACATTGCAGTAGTGGCAAAGATAGTGCTCACCAAATAGTTCTACTTTCCATGCTATTGGGTTGCCCAATGTATGTAGTGCTTGTTAAGAAGATCACAAGCATAGTCAGGGGAAATTAAGAACAAATACAGGCAGTCCTCGGGTTATGTCAAGTTCAACCTACATAGTTTCATGGTTATGTTGCCATCTCCCATTTATTTATTTATTTAAAAAAAGTTCCGTTATTTTGACATATGTACATATGTGCTTTATGTTTATTATTTATTTACCACAAGTAAAGATCAGGAATTGTTATCTTTCTTTTAATTTTTTTTTTACTGTTTCACTTCATTGTTGCTGTATATGTGCTCCATGTGAGTGACATAAGTGCTTATGTAGGTGGTCAAAAATAGCATTACGTCTCGCTGTAGGAACAAATCAATGACGTAACCTGAGGACCTATTGATACTAGCATCTGAAGGTATAAAGAGGGGTTGGATTTTGAGAGGAAGGGACAGAGCATTCCAGCATGGGAATGGCACCAGTAACATGGCCTGGTTAAACAGAGGTTGGAGTGAACCCAGACAAACTAAGTTAGGGCAGAGATGTCCCCAGAGCCTGGTTCTGTCATGTTCCCTGGAAGCCATTCCTTTTATGCTTCTCCCCCTCACTGTAACTAAAGACTCCCTGGGGAACTGCCAGAGCTGGTATTACAGGAAATTGTTTGTGGCCTGTGAGGTGTCTCTGGTTACTTTCCTCAGTGACAGAGACAGTGATGATTTCCTGTCTATTGGCTGCATCTAGAGATCAGGAAACTTTTGATTCATGACAGACAGATTTTATGGGGCACCTAAAAGTCATTGTTTGGAAGTTGACCAAAGTTCCAAACACATACTGCTTCAACTTTGGCAATGCCTGTTGAGTCCTCTTTGTTTCAAGTGGATGACTTTCATCATTTAGTAACATATTTTTTTTTCTTCTTACTAATGATATATGCTCATTGACGACTATTTGGAAAGCAAATACAAATTATACATTATCTGAATAAACATAGTACTCAGCATTAGACAAAATGACAACATAGGTAAAGGTTAATCAAATGCTACTCTTCCTATTTTCTCTTCTGTTCCAGCCCCCATTTTCCTACTCCTACAGTAACTCTTGATCTCACCTTCTGAAAACTTGCCTATCTATATACCATAAAATGGAGGGTAAACTGCAAAGTGTACAACAGCATTTATCATGTCACATATCAAAGTTGTTTTTCAAGTTCTCTGTTATCAGGAAGATGTTTTGAATTTAAAATAGCAATATTTTGTCATAGCTCTGCCATCACTACCTTATTACTGAGGTATTGTGGTAATAAAGTGCTGTGGGAATATCTAAAGATTTAAGAGAGCATCTAAGAAATTCACAGTGCTCCTTGGAAATTAGGAAAAGGCTCACAATAAAGAGGCAAGAATGATTAAGTGTGAGGCTGGCTCATAAATATTCCCTTCTTTTTTATAAAATAAACAGCAAAAATTAAACAAAAGGTTAGATGACACTAAATCCATCCCAGCAATAAAGTTCTTATTACAAGTAATAGTTAAAATTTACGGTTTGCTTTTTTTTTCAAAGTGGCTAGGGTCAGAATGGCAGTTTCCTCGTTTTTGAGTTTTCACATTAAGTGTCTGCTAGACAAAGAACTTAGAAAACACTATGGGCTAAGGTCAAGACCCTGGTGTTAGACCTTGTTTCAAATTCCAGCTCTTTTCATGTGGTCATCAAACATTCTTTATGTGCCATCCACTGTTTTAGACATTGATGATACAATGTTGGACAAAATAGATAAGATCCCTACTAACACAGAGCTTACATTCTAGTGGGGCAGACAGAAGGCTTAATATGGAAAAGTTAAGGGATATGATTGAAAGTAACTAGGGGTGAGTCTGAGGTGGGATGATGGCGGCTGGCAAGACGGAGGTGAGGGAGAGGAAGTGAGTGAGGGGACAAAAAGAGAGTGTGTGGGTGTGTGTGGTGGGTGTGTGATTGAGTGAGGGACAGTTGAATCTTGCGGGAGCAGTGGGAGCTGGCAGTCCAGGCTCTCTTGGATGGGGAGAGACTGCCATCGTGGCTTTCACTCCCTGGACTGTGGAATTTGGCGTGGAGCCCATGCCATCTTGAAGGGAAACAGGGCCTTTCTTTGGGAACTCACAAACACCACCAGCTAGACGGGCATTGGAGTTGCCCTGCGACCCAACAGCCACTTTATCCAGAGTCCCGCAGAACCCTGGACCCTGCATTTCCGCGGACCCTGGGACCTCCGCCTCCAAAGCACTTATATAAAGTTACAAAAAGAAATTGTCAGCCCGTTTGAAATTGAATTGATATGGCCTAGAGCAAAGAATATCCTTACATGATATTATCCTACAATATCATTTAACTTTTGATATTTCACAACAGCATATTGTACAACTACCCCAAACAAACGTACAAACTAATTCTTTGAATGCTTAGCAGCAATTTAAAAAGAGGACATGAAAGGATTTAATTCCTTTCAGGAGGAATTGAGGCACTGGGAAGGCACTTAAGCATTCTATACTGGCCCTCTTTCCTCTTTTGCCAAGAGGGACCCTCTTTTCATAACCCAATGCCCCTCAGCCGTAGCCTGAGCTCTCTATTCATCCTGAAGTTGAAGCCTCAAGGTGGCTAGTATAATGAATCTGTCTCTTGCCAAATGGTGTGAGCTGGGGCCTCCCTGGAGAAGGAACCTGAATTCCCCGAGATGAGTGAACAGTGCCTGGGCCCCAGCCAGCAGGCGAGGGGATCCCCAAGGCAGTGCTGGGCGTGGAGGCCAGGAGGGCATAGGCTACCATGGAGACAGAACTGAACCTCACAGCACCCTGCTTGGCCCTGGAGGATGACTGGTTAACCAGAGATGGGTAAGATTCCTCAGGGAAGGAACAACCTAAGACAGGCACAGTCGCAGAGGGGCCATCAGGAGAGAACTTGGGGATGAACGGTGGTGGGGCACAGACCCTCACCTCCCCCACCAACCTTGCAGGGGTCTGAACCTTCACCCCTTCTGAGGGAGGTCTCCTGCCCCCATGGCTACCTCGCTTCCTATGCTCAGCACACATTGGGACTCAGGTAACAGACAGAGACGTGGCCCAGCTCAGATCAGGACCCAGGTAAGAGACAGAAACATGCCAACAGCAGCTGCCCTATATCTAAATTTAGCCTAGAACTAGGAATGCTCAGTGCCAACTCAATGCAAATAAACCTCTCCACTAATATATACAGGGTAATTTGAGATTGTTGGTAGAGTATTAAATATGACATAAAAGAATTATCAAGCTTTCAGATTAATTTAAATTGGCGAACTGAAATAAGCGAACACCCAAGAAAATTTAAGTGTATTGGACAAAAAGCTGTTTCTAAAGTATTAATTAAAAGTTCTATTGATAGCTCATCTCATGGTAAAATTGTTTAATATGCAATGAACAGAAAATAGGCATATTTGTGTACAAAAAGTTAAAATTTAAAGTTATCAAGATTGCATTAAAAAAATTTTACCAAATTCTCCATCTATCAAAAAGAAGGGTCGGGGGAGTAGGATAATAGCATGTAAGTAAAAATATCTGGTAAGTAAATTACATTTAAACATTTTTCACTTTAGAAAATTAATTTCCATTTGTAATGCTAACAGCAAGACACCCATGGAAAACACACATGGTGTCAACATAAACCAAAAGAAAAGTGGGTAGGCAAAAATAAAAAGGACCCCAAGTCAATTTTATAGAAAAGATTCCTGTATTAACTCTTGATGGAGAATGTTTATATATTTTCGGAAAACAACTCCAAGACCAAGTGGACTCCTACAACAGAGAGGAACTGACAGGTCTGCACCAAACAGGAAGGCAAGAGGAGAAACAGTCCAGAGATGGAAGACGCTGACGCCTGCCATGTGAGCAGTTAGCAGCTGAACATTGCTACAGGATGACCAAGACCAAACCAGACAGGGTCGGACCAGCATCGCCACCATCTGTCCAGTATCCAGATACCATTGATGACATGTACACATAGGAACTGTCTGACATTGAAACTGGGACTCAAAGCTATCGGACATTGAAACTGGGCCTCAATCATTTTTCTTTCGCTCTGGTGGGTTATTTCTAGCCTACAGGGGCAAGATGTTTTTAAAGACAAGAAACAGGAGGTGGAGCGGGAGAAGCAGATGCAGAGGCAAAGAAGCAGTGAAGGGATTGTCATGCTACAGTGGGAAGGCAGGGGAAGTTGGGGAGGAGGGGCCTATAGGAGATCAAAGGAAGGACTTGTATGCATTTGTGTGTAAGCATAGCCAGTGGATACAGGCAATGGGGGAAGGCCGGAGGGGTGGGTGGGGACTGATGAGGGCATATACTGGGGGGTGGGGAGGCCAATAGGGAGAAAAATAATAATAAATAAAATTTTAAAAAAAGAAAAAAAAGTAACTAGGGGCTACCTTACATTGAGTGGTCAAGATTGAACTGAGACTAGCATGATGAAAAGAGGCCAGCAATAAAAACATCTAAGGAAAAACATTCCAGGCTGAAGTAATAGCTATGGCCAAGGCCCTGAGGCAGAAACAGGCTTAAGTTTTTAGAGAATGAATACCAGTGAATTGAAGCAGAGTAAGTGAGGGAGAGAGTGAAAAGATGAGGTTGGAGATGGTTAGCACATGTCAGGAGCATACAGAAGGTCTTGTAGAAATTCAGCTAATAATAATAATAATAATAACAACAACAACAACATATTAACACAGAAGAAAAATGGAAGTTATACAATTTGAAGGATACTGTACAATATCACTTGAGGAATTTGGATCTGACTAACTGGGCATAGGGGTGTCATTGTAAAATTTGAATTGTGTATTAAAAGTGGAGCCTAAGGAGAACAATTCTGAGACCAGAATACATAGTGCCCATTTTTATCTATCACTGCATTTCTAGCACTTGATTTTTTTTTCAAATCCTCTGTTACAGCCACTGTTTTCTCAATAATTAAAATATGTAAGTCCAGTGAAGCACAAGGCTATGTCAAGGGTCTACTAGTATTTAGAGCTACATGTAAAGGAATTCTCTTGTACTATTTTGTGACTAGAATTTCTACCAATTAGGGGATATCTGAGCCACAAACTCATCATTTTGGTAAATTTTTTTAAATTTATTATTATTTTTCTCCCTATTGGCCTCCCCACCCCCCAGTATATGCCCTCATCAGTCCCCACCCACCCCTCCGGCCTTCCCCCATTGCCCTGTATCCACTGGCTATGCTTACACACAAATGCATACAAGTCCTTCCTTTGTGGCTCAGATATCCCCTAATTGGTAGTTTGCTTACACACAAATGCATACAAGTCCTTCCTTTGTGGCTCAGATATCCCCTATTTGGTAGCCACAGCTACCAAACTAGCTATTGAGTGAGATATAAACCTGATCTAAAAGGGTGCAAACTTAAGGGTTCGAACTTTTTATTTCATGTGACTCATGACACCATCAAATAAATTTAATTGGTTAGGAGAAGTGTGGTCAAGGGTTAAGTTTTTGGGGGCAACATTGATTCTTGTTTCACATGGTTTACTAACTTTTTTTTTAATAGGGAGAGAAGAAATCCTATGGAAAGCCATGTGGAGTCCAAGATTGCAGTTGGGGCTGTAAACGCTTTCCTGAGAAAGGAGTGAGAGTAAGTTGTTTCTTTCAATGTTGAAAGGCAAACAGTTATAGAAACTTATCTGCAGTGTGTGTGTTTTCTTTAGAATTAAACCTCTTAGAATTTCCTCTTATGACACTGTGAAACAAGCAAAGTGATAATGACCAGCTGGAAGAAGCTTTGCTAACTAATGATAGGCAGAATTAAATTGGTCAAAGTCTCTGAGGGATCAGAAAGGTTTCCTTTATTGACTCAATGCCAAGGTTTCCTCGAGGTTTCATCTGGAGTATTTGCAAGAGCCAGTTAGGTTCTACAGACCAGATTATGATATGTTTTTAGATATGTAAAATTGTTATAGCTCATTTAAACCCATGTGGTTCTTTCCTATCACTTCGGGGAATAAGTGGTCCTATTGTTATTTAAAGAGTAGGAATATGACTCATCTAATATCAAGAAAGCAAGGTAGCCATAAAGTCCAAAAATGTGTGTATAGAAAAAGTGATTTATAAATATTATATTAAAACAGAAAATGTTTAAAATATTATGTAATTTATTCAATGTAGTGTCCCCTATTAGCAATGCACAGTTCAAATTGATGTGCAAATGCAATAAACACAGTGCATTGATGCAGCATTTCCATCAATACTTGTATATATTTGTATTTCTGATTTTTATGGAATAAATCTGCATCCCTAGTGTAACTTGGGAAATTTTCTAAGAGGAGGCTCAATTTGTAAAAAAAATTAAATGTTTCCAGAATTTATGGCCATACTATATAATTCAGATCTTTCAACTTTCAGCCTTGTATTTACACTTTCATACCACTCAAACAAGCTTAAGAGCTTACTCAAAGGGAAGTAACACAAACAAGTCAACAAAATCCTCAAAAAACAGCCAAATGGGGAACAGAGTGACTATTCCACCTTCTCTTTAATCATCTTTCATTTGCAGTAAAGTGAAATGTCAAACTGTGCCAGAATTAAAAGAAGAAAATAAAAAGCCATTTTGTCATAAAAAATAACCAGACCCATTTTACATTAAAGGCATAGACCTAGAGAATCATAAAATATCAGAAAAGGAAGGTAACTTAGTGAGCTTCTCAACCTATCCACTGATTGTACAGAGACTCTGAAGAGGAAAATGATTTTCTGGTGTCATAAAGAAAATTGATTACAAATTTGGACTATTTGTAATCTGGGTCCTTTGATTTCTCCCCTATTTACTTTACCCACTACTGCCTCCCAGGTAAGTTATGTTCACTGTAGCTACCAAGACCCATGTCCTTGTCTCTGATCTACAACCAGAAAATACAGTGGTACCTTGAGATATGAGTTTAATCCGTTCTGTAACCTTGAGGCGTGGGAAACTATGAGACGCTAGAGTCGCGGTAAACTGGTGGGTCGTGTGCAGCCGGCCAATCTGCATGATTACTCCTATCTCAAATGTTGCTCGTATTTCAAAGCAAAAATCGCTCACTCGACAGCTAGTATTTCAAAAAAATCTCGTATGTTAGGGCACTCGTTTCTCGAGGTACCACTGTACTTTAGGAAAAATAATTCTAGAGGCTGAGTGTTGACCCATGCACCAAGCGGTCCCCGGTTCAATTCCCAGTTATAACACATGCCCAGATTGCAGGATTGCAGGGTCGATCCCAAGTAAGGTGCATGCAGGAGGCAGACAATAGATGTTTCTCTCTCATGGATGTTGCTATCTCTCTTCCCCCTTCCTTTCTTTCTGAAATAAATAAAACATTAGGAAGCAGGGGAGAAAATACCTTTCTATAATTTAAAAAAATAAAAAAATAATCCTGCAATAAATATATGAATACATTATTTTTTATTTTTTGTTAAATGTATTGGAGTGACATTGGTTAATAGATTAAATATGTGTCAAGTATACATTTCTGTGATACATGATCTATATAGAGAAGGGCAAAAGTAGGTTTGTAGTTATGATTATATGAAACAGTTTATTCTTGTACTAGAGGCCTGGTGCACAAATTCATGCACAGGTGGGGTTCCTCTGGGTGGCCTGCAAGGATGGGGCCATAACCACCTGCAGTCCAACACCACCTGCTCCCACTCATCCTGACCCCACTGTGCCTGCCACTGGCTTGCTCCCAATCAGTCCCGGTTGGGAGAGGCTCATGCTGCCTTAGCAGCACTCACCAGCCTTGAGCCCTGCGTCTGGTGCCCTCCCAAGGGGAATGGCCTGTGAGATCAAGTTTAAACCAGCTCTCTGACATCCCCTGAAAGGTCCCAGATTGCAAGAGGACACAGGCCAGGCTGAGGGAAAACACTGGTGCAGGATCAGGCTGGGGATGGACTATGGGAGGGCTTGAGGGCATGTCCACCCCATCTCACTCAGTCTCTATCTGCCAGACCCCAGCAGCAGGCTAACCTATCAGTTGGAGCATCTGTCCCTTGGTGGTCAATATACATCATAGCTGCTCGTCGACCAGTTGACTGTCTGCCCTCTGGTGGTCAGTGCATGTCATAGGGAGTGGTTGAGCAGCCTTAGCTTATCATTAGCATATTATGCTTTGATTAGTTGTTTGTTTTTTCTGCCGTTTGGTCTATATGCATATTACCCTTTTATTATATAGGATTACTTATTTGTATTACAACTGTAAACTTTTGCCAATCCTTGCATATTGCATTGTGTCCCCACCACCCAAAGTCAAATCATCTTCCACAGCAAGCAATGAAGACAATACAAAAGTCTCCCTTGCCAAGGCCGGTTTGACTCATGGATAGAGCGTTGGCCTGGGGATTGAAGGGTCCCAGGTTCGATTCTGGTCAAGGGCATGTACATTGGTTGTGGGCACGTCCCCAGTAGGGGGCGTGCAGGAAGCGGCTGATCGATGTCTCTCTCTCATGGATGTTTCTGGCTTTCTGTCCCTTTCCCTTCCTCTCTGTGAAAAATCAATAAAATATATTTTTTTAAAAAGTCTCCCTTGATGGTCTCTCAGTCCCACTATTATCTTTCTGATCTCTTCCTGTGGATAATCAGAGACATGTACAAATATGTATTAAAAAGTTTCATTTTCTGTTTTTTTCCCCCAAATATAATAATCATATGTGTGTCTTCTGTGGCTTATTATTGTTGATTTCCACTTAATATGTCCTTAAAATCTTCTTCTCTACCCCATAGTATAGTCTAGCCATTCCCCTTCTGATGAACACTTAGGTTGTTATAAAGTTTTTGCTATTTTAAAAAATGGTAGTGCAGCATTGGAAGTCCTTGAACAGGCAACCTTGTATGCATCTAAAGTATAGATACTAAGGATCGTAATTACAAAATATAAGTACAATAGGCATTTTTAATTTTCAAAGCTAATACTCAATAACTCCACAAAGTAGCTATTATAATTTACATTGGAATCAGCATTGTAGAAGAGTACCCATGTATCTACACCCTTGCCAGCACTTGATATTTTTGCTAATGTGGACTAAAATTGTCCCAATTTGCAGATTATGTATGAAGTTAAGCATCTTTTCACATAACCACTGCACTTTTGTATTACATTTTTTAAAATTTTATTTTATTGTTTAAAGTGTTACATATAGTAGCACATATATCTGCTTTTTTCCCCCATTGACTTTCCCCCACCTCCCTTATCCTCTGTCACATGCCCTCATCCCACACTCCCCCCAAGTGTCTTGTGTCCATTGGTTGTACTTATATTAATACATACAAGTCCTTCGGATGATCTCTTTCCCCTGTCCCCAACACTCCCACGCTTTCACACTGTAATTTGACAGTCTGTTTAATGTTTTACTGTCACTGTATCAAACTTTTTGTTCATCAGGTTATAATGTTCTTTATTTTCTATAAATGAGTGAGATCATGTGGTATTCTTCTTTCATTGCCTGGCTTATTTCACTTAGCATAATGCTCTCCAGTTCCATCCATTCTGCTGCAAGTAGTAGAAATTCCTTATATGTATAGCAGTGTAGTATTCCATTGTGTATATGTACATAGTTTTGCAATCCACTCATCTGCTGATGGGCATTTAGGCTATTTCTAAACCATAAGTATGGTGAATTGTGCTGCTATGAACTTAGGGGTGCATATATCCTTTCTGATTGGTGTTTATAGTTTCTTGGGATATATTCCTAGAAGTGGAATTACTGGGTCAAATGTGAGCTCCATTTTAGTTTTTTTGAGGAAACTCCATACTGTTCTCCACAGTGGCTGCACCAGTCTGCATTCCCACCAGCAGTGCACAAGGGTTCCTTTTTCTCAGCATCCTCGCCAGCACTTGTTGTTTGTTTATTTGTTGATGAAAACCATTCTGACAGATGTGAGATGATACTGCATTGTTTTGATTTGCATCTCTAGATAATTAGTGAGTTTGAGCATGTTTTCATATGCCTCTTAGCCTTCCTTCTGTCTGCTTTCATAAATATTCTATTTAGGTCTGTTGACTATTTCTTTATTGGATCACTTATATTCTTTTTGTTAATTTGTATATGATCCCTGTAAATATTGGAGATTAAATCTTTATCAGTGATAACATTTGCAAATATATTCTCCCATACAGTGAGCTTTCTTGTTGTTTTGTTGATGGTTTCTTTTGCTGTGAAAAGGCTTTTTATTTTGATGTCGTCTCATTTGTTTATTCTCTCTTTAGTTTCCATTGCCCTAGCAGAAGTATCGGTGAAGAAATTGCTTCAACATATGTTTGAGAAATCTCTGCCTGTGGATTCCTCTAGTGTTTTTATGGTTTCTCATCTTATGTTTAAGTCCTTTCTCCATTTTGAGTTTATTTTTGTGTATGGTGTAAGTTGGTGGTCTACTCTCATTTTTTTTGCATGTATCTGTCCAATTTTCCCAACACCATTTGTATGTTCTTAACTCCATTGTATGTTCTTGCCTCCTTTGTGAAATCTTAATTGAGCACAGTGGTTTGGGAAAATATATGGGTTCTTTATTCTATTCCATTGGTCTATATGTCCGTACTTGTGCAAGTACCAGGCTGTTTTGAGAACAGTGGCTGTGTAATACAGCTTGAAAATTGGTATTGAGATCCCCCCTACTTTGTTTTTCTTTCTCAGGATTGCTGTGGTTATTCGGGGTCTTTTTTTTTTTATTATTCCAGATGAATTTTTTGGAGAGTTCTTTCTAAATTCGTGAAATATGCCACTGGTAATTTAATGGGGATTTCATAGAATCTACAGATTGCTGTGGGCAGTATGGACATCTTAATAATTCTACCAATCCATGAACATGTCATGCTCTTCCATCTGTTTATGTCTTCCTCTATCTCTTTTTTAAGTGTCCTGTAATTTTCCGCATATAGGTTTTTTACCTCCTTAGTTAAGCTCATTCTTAGGTACCTTAATTTTTTTGGTGAGATGGTAAATGGGATTGCTTTTTTAGTCTCTCTTTCTTTAAGTTCACTATTGGTGTATAGAAATGCCATAGATTTATTGGCATTAATTTTGAATCCTGCTACATTGCCAAATTCATTTATTAAGTCTAATAGTTTTTTGGTGGAGTTTAGGGTTTTTTATGTACAATATCATGCCACTGCGAATAAGGACAGTTTTACTTCTTCTTTTCCTATTTGGATGCCTTTTATTTTTTATTCTTATCTAATTGTAATGGATAATACTTCCAGTACTATGTCAACAGGAGTGGTGAGAATAGGCATCCTTGTCTTGTTCCTGTTCTTAGTAGAAATGGTTTTAGTTTTTGCTCATTGAGTATGATGTTGGCTGTGGGTTTGTCATATATGGCTTTTATTATGTTGAGATATATCCTTCTATTCCCACCTTGTTGAGAGTCTGTATCAAAAATGACTGTTGGATTTTGTCAGATGTTTTTCTGCATCAGTTGATATGACTATGTGGCTTTTATCTCTCAATTTTCTATGTGTTGTATCAGGTTTGTTGATTTGCGGGTACTGTACCATCCATGCATCCCTGGGATAAATTCTACTTTCTCATGGTGTATGATCCTTCTGATGTATTGCTGGATCCTATTTGCTACAATTTTGTTGAAGATTTTGGCATTTATGTTCATGAGGGATATTGGCCTGTAATTCTCTTTCATTGTGTTGTCATGGTTTTGGTATTAGGGTGATGTTGGCTTCATGGAAAGAGCTTGGGAGTGTTCTTTCCTCTTGAATTTTTTGGAATAATCTGTGGAGGATAGGTTTTAATTCTTCTTTGAGTGTTTGGTAAAACTCCCCTGTGAAGCCGTCTGGCCCTTGGATTTAGTTTGCTGGAAGCTTTTTGATAACTGCTTCAATTTCTTCCCTAGTTATTGGCCTATTAAGCTGTTTGGATTCTTACTGATTGAGTTGAGGAAGGTTGTGTCTTTCTAGGAGTATGTCCATTTCCAGCAGGTTGTCCAGTTTGTTAGAATAGAGTTTCTCATAGTATTTTTAACAATCCTTTGTATTTCTGTGGGGTCTGTTGCTATTTCTCCTCTTTCATTTCTGATTTTTCTTTTGAATCCTCTCTCTTTGCTTCTTGGTGAGCCTGGCTAAAGTTTCATCAATCTTGTTCTTCCTTTCAAAGAACCAGCTCTTGGTTTTGCTTATCTTTTGTATTGTTTCTTTGGTCTCTATGTCATTTATATCCACTCTGATTTTTATTATTTCCTTCATTCTGCTTACACTGGGCTTTTCTTGTTGCTCTCTTTTTAACTCTTTGATTTGTAGAGTTAGGTAATTTATTACCATTGTTTGTTTTTTTTGCAGTAGGCTTGTAGAGCTATAAACTTGCCTCTCAAGAATGCTTTGGCTGTGTCTCATAGATTTTGGATTGTTGTGTTTTCATTGTCGTTTGTTGCCATGGTGTTTTTTTTTTATTTCTTCTTTGATCTCTCTAGTAACCCAGTCATTGTTTAATAGCATGCTATTTAGTCTCCATGTGTTTGATTTTTTTTGGGGGGGGGATTGTTTTTGTTATAGTTGATTTCTAATTTTGTAAAATTGTGATCTAAGAAGGTGCTTGGTATGATTTCTGTCTGCTTGAATTTTAAGAAACTTTTCCTGTGACCCAATATATTGTCTGTTTTTGAAAATGACCCATGTGTACTTGAGAAGAATGCATATTCTGTGGCTTTGGGGTCAAATGTTCTGAAGATGTCAATTAATTCCATCTGGTCTAGTGAGTAATTTATGATTGTTGTTTCTTTGCTGATTTTTTTGTTTAGAGAATTTGTGTAATGGTGATAGTGGCATATTAAAGTCCCCTACTATAATTGTATTACTGTCAATCTCTCCCTTGATATCCTCCAGAAGGATTTTTATGTATTTGGGTTCTCCTGTGTTGTGTGCATATATGTTTACCAGAGTTATTTCTTCTTGTTTGATTGTTCCATTTAGTATTACAGTACGGCCTTCTTTATCTTTTCTTATGTCCTTCAGTTTGAGATCTAATTTGTCAGATATAAGTATTGTTACCCCACCTTTTATTTCATTTTCATTCGCCTGAAAAATCTTTTTCCATCCATTTACCATCAGTCTGTGTGTGTCTTTTTTTCTGAAGTGGGTTTTTTTTGTAGACAGAAAATATATGGGTAATGTTTTCTTATCCACTCAGTTACCTATGTCTCTTGATTGGGGCACTTAATCCATTTACATTATTGATAGGTACTTGTTTGTCTCCATTTTTACTCTTTACCCCTGTATTCTTTCTTCACTTCCTATTTCTCTTTTTTTTACAGCAGACCCTTCACCATTTCTTGCATTGCTGGTTTGGTGGTAATAAACTCCCTTAGTCTTTTTTTTTTCTATAAAGCTCCTGATTCCATCTTAAATTTTAAATGATATCCTTGCTGGTATAGTATTCTCAGATTCAGTCCCATGCTTTGCATCACTTTGTATATTTCATTCCATTCCCTTCTGTCCTGGTGTGTTTCTATTGAGAAATCAGTTGATATTTTAATAGGCGATCCCTTGTAGGTAACTTTCTCTTTATTTCTGGCAGCCTTTAAGATTCTTAGTTTGTCATTGGTGTTTGCCAATTTAATTATGATGTGTCTTGGTGTCAGTCTTTTTGGGCTCAACTTGTTTGGGACTCTATGTACTTCTTGGACATGCTTAGTTTTTTCCTGCCAATATCAGAGAAGTTTTCTGTCATTAGTTCTTCAAACAGTTTTCTATTTCTTACTTCTCTTCATCTCCTTCTGCTTCCCCTATTATGTGAATGTTGTTTTGTTTTGTGTTGTCCCAAAGCTCCCTTAGGCTCTCTTCTTGCTTTTTCAGTCTTCTTTCCAGTTGCTGCTCTGTTTGTGTGTTTTTCCTACCTTGTCTTCCAATTTGCTGATGCGGTCTTCAGCTTCTTCTAGTCTATTGTTTAAGCCTTCCATGTATTCTTTATTGCAGCTATGTCATTCTTCATCTCCTCTTGTTTTTTGTTTTGTTTTTCATGTTGGTGGCATTCTCATTCAGCTCCTTATAGCTCTCATTGAATTGTGTGTATTTGTCCTTAAGTTGTGTGTAATTGTCACCCAACAATTTAATCATCCTTATAACCCTTATTCTGAATCTTTGCTCTGATATGCTACTAGCCTCAATTTCATTTAACTCCCTTTTTGGTGATTCCACTTTTTCTTTCCTTTGGGGATTGCTTTTTTTGTCTTCCCAGGTTTTGCTGTAACATTTTAATTGTAGGACCAATTGGTTTGATACTCCAGTTCTTTTGTGGATGGTGTTTACTAGTGTGATCTTTCAGGTCTCCTGGGGTTTGTACTCTAGTGTAACTCTGTATTTGAGTTATTTGGGTTCTCCTGATGTAGGCCTATGAGTTGGAAAGGTACAACTGCAGTGTATAGAAGTCAGCAGTCATGGAGGGGGGTGTCACAATTTTTACTGTTTTGTGTCCTTGATTGAAATTGTGCATTCCCAGCGAGGACTCTCAATAGCACCCAGGAACCATCCTTAGGGATAATGAGTCTTAGAAAGCCTGCACTCTGGAAAAGCCTGACTGTGGTGTCCAGATTTCTGTAGCTGTGGGGGGTGGAAGCTCAGCTTTTGCTGTTGTACCTATGGTGGATATGTGCACGCTCCCAGTGGAGGCTCACAGGGGCACCCATGGCGCATCTCCCAGTGAGGGGCACTGAAGCACTCTGAAGGGCCCTGGCACTGAAGTCACATAATTGAGACATCTGTGGGCAGGTATCCAGAATTAGTGAATACAGAATTTCTACTGCCAGGGGGAATGTGTCCCTCTTTGTCCAAGATCACATCCAGCAAGGACTCACAGCAGCTCCCACAAGTGCCCTGTGGTAGATGGGCTCAGGGCGCCTGCCCATTGGAAATGCACATGGACTGTGGTGGTGTTTTTTGCCTGCACAGAAGTCTGATGCACTTTGAGGGGCCCTGGCACTGAAGTGATGCTGATGGGGTATCTATGTGCAGGTTTCCAGGATGAGTGAATTCAGAATTTCTACTGCCAGGGGGAGTGTGTCCCTGTTGATCCAAGATCACGCCCAGCAAGGACTCAAAACAGCTCCCACAGGTGCCCTGTGGATAGATGGGCTCACGGTGCCTGTCCATTGGAAGTGTGCATGGATTGCTGCTGGCAGTGTGTTTGCCAGTGCCTTTGCCGGTGCAGAGCTCCAAATCATTTTGAAGGGCTCTGGCACTGAAATTTCACAGCTGGGGTGTCTTCAGGCAGTTATTCAGGCAGAGGAAATTCAGAATTTCTACTTCAGTGCAGAACGTCCTTGTCTGCACAGAATCACACCCAGTGGCGGCTCCCATGTGCTGCCTAAGTAATGGTGTGCCCTGGATGCCTGCACAGCTGGAGAAGCAGGAGTGTGGTTTCAGGAGTTCTGCTGATGGGAAGGGGGAATATGCACTTACTGTCTCTCCCAACTTCCCTTCAGTGCAGGCCCAGTCTCCCCCAACTTCCCTCTTCTGCTGGCCTGGTAACCCCTAACTGCCTTCCCCTGCAGGCTTGATCACTCCCAACTGCCCTCCCTTGCAGACCTGGTCCCTCCCAAATACCCTCTCCTGCTGGCCATTTTCTGGTGGCCATCTTGTGTCCATATAGTGCAGCCATCTTGTGTGTTGGAGTGATGGTCAATTTGCATGTTACTCTATTATTAGATAGGATAGAGACCTGGTGCATGGGTGAGGGCTGGCTGGTTTGCCCTGAAGGGTGTCTGGGATCAGGGCAGGTGTTCCCTTGGGGCATGGGGCGGCCTGGGCGAGGGGTCTGTGGTGGTTTTAAGACTACCCACACCCCCCTGGAAACCCAAGTGGAGGCCCTGGTAACTGGGATTTATTTATTTTCTGTAATTGAAACTTTGTAGCAGAGGCCAAGGCAGGCCAGAGCTGCAGAAGCTTGGCTTCCTCCATTGCCAGGGTAAACCCAAGCCTCCTGCTCTCTCCAGCACTTTTGTTGGGATTTATTTATCTTCTACAATTGAAACTTTGTAGCCTTGAGTGGAGGCCTGGGTCTGTCAGGGTGTGCGGAAAGCTTAGCTTCCTCTGTTGCAGGTGAAATCCAAGCTTCCTGCTCTCTCTATGGCCGCAGACATCTTGGTTGGGTTAATTTGCATACTTGCTCCTCATTGGATGGTGGGTGTGGCTTGTGTAGTGGAGTGATGGTTAATTTGCATATTGTTATTTTATTAGATCGGATAACACCAAACCACAAGGAATGTTTGGATTGTTCCTTAGATTAGGACAATTTGCCCCAGATTTATAGCTTGGGAAGCTATGCATTAGCTAGAGAGTTTATAAGACAAGCCTGAGTTTAATGTGAAAGACCCTAGGTTTCTTAATTCTTTTTCTCCTACCTGCATTTTGCTGGGTCCTTGTCACAAAAAATGTGTTTCCCATGAATTCCAGAGCCCGGGTTCATTAAACACTAGGCCTTCACACTATTCTCAAAACTGCCTGGTAGTGGCACAAGAACAGACATATAGACCAATGGAACACAATAGAGAACCCACTATGGTCAATTAATATTTGACAAAGGAGGCAGAGCATAAAATGGAATCAAGACAGTCTCTTCAATAAATGGTGTTGGGGAAATTGGAAAGATATACACAAAAAATGAATCTAGACCACCAACTTATACCATACACAAAAAATAAGCTCAAAATGGATAAAGGTCTTAAATGTAAGATGGGAAACTTTAAAAATCTTAGAGGAATCCACAGGCAGCAAAATCTCAGACATATGCTGAAGCAATATCTTCACTGATACAACTCCTAGGGCAATATAAACTAAAGAGAAAACAAACAAATGGGACTACATCAAAATAAAAAACTTTTGCACAGTAAAAGAAACTATCAACAAAACAACAAGAAAGCCCACTGTATGGGAGAACATATTTGCCAATGTTATCTTCGATAAGGATTTAATCTTCAAAATTTAAAGGGAACTCATACAACTTAACAAAAGGGAGACAAAGAATCCAGTCAAAAAATTGGGAACAAACCTAAATAGATACTTTTTGAAATAAGACATACAGAAGACCAAGAGACATAGGAAAACATGTTCAAAGTCACTAATCATCTGAGAGATTTAATTCAAAAAGACAGTGAGATACCATCTCACACCTGTCAGAATGGCTATCAACAAATTAACAAGTGACAAGTGCTGGTGAGGATGCAGAGAAAAAGAAATCCTTGTGCACTGCTGGTAGGAATGCAGACTGGTGCAGCCAATGTGAAGAACAGTATAAACTTTCCTCAGAAAAACTAAAAATAGAACTCCTTATTTAACCCAGTGATCCCATTCTAGGAATATATTCCAAGAAACTAGAAACACCAATCATATAGGATATATGAACCCTATGTTCATAGCAGCACAATATACAACAGCTAATATTTGGAAACAGCCTAAATGCTCATCAGCAGATGAGTGGATTAAAAAACTGTGGTACATTTACACAATGGAATACTATGCTACTGTAAAAAGGAAGGAATTCCTACCATTTTCAGCAGCATGGCTGGACCTGGAAAGCATTGTGCTAAGCCAGGTGGGTCATTTAGGGAGGGATGGGTATCATATGGTCTCACTCATTTGTGGAATATAAGGAACAACATAAACTGATGAACAAAAACAGACTCAGAGACAGAGAAGCATCCATCAAACTGTCAAACCTCAGAAGGAAGGTAGGGGAGAGTGGAGGAAAGGGGGAGAGATCAACCAAAGGACTTGTACACATCAATATAAGCATAACCAATGGACACAGACACTAGGGAGTGAGGGCATGAGCATGGGAGTTAGCAATGGGGGGATAAGGACACTGTTGTTTTGAATTGCATCTCTCAGATGATTAGTGACTTTGAACATGTTTTCATATGTCCCTTGGCCTTCTGTATGTCTTATTTCAAAAAGTATCTATTTAAGTTTGTTGCCCATTTTTGAATGGATTGTTTGTAATATCTTTTTTTAAAAATAAATGTTCATTGTTCAGTTTATTACAGATGTTCTTCTCCCCCCATAGCTCCCCTTCAACTGATCTGCCCCCGACCACATGCTCTTACTCCCCTCCACTGTCCTCATTCATAGGTGTAAGATTTTTGTCCAACCTCTTCCTATACCCCTCACTCCTCCTTTCCCCTGAAATTTGTTAGTCCATTCCCTTTCTATGCCCCTAATCCTATTATATTCACCAGCTTATTCTGTTCATTGGATTTTTTTTATTCACTTGATTTTTAGATTCACTTGTTGATAGGTATGTATTTGTTATCACTTTGTTGTTCATAATTTTTATCTTTACCTTTTTGTTCTTCTTCCTCTTCTTAAAGAAAACCCTTCAGCATTTCATATAATCCTGATTTAGTGGTAATTAACTCCTTTAGCTTTTTCTTATCTGTGAAGCTCTTTATCTGCCCTTCAATTCTGAATGATAGCTTTGCTGAGTAGAGCACTCTTGGTTGTAGGTTCTTGCTATTCATCACGTTGAATATTTCCTGCCACTCCCTCCTGGCCTGCATAGTTTCTTTTGAGAAATCAACTGACAGTCATATGGGTATTCCCTTGTAGGTAACTAACTGTTTTTCTCTTGCTGCTTTCAAGATTCTCCCTTTGTCTTTTGTCCTTGGCATTTTAATTATGATTTGTCTTGGTGTGGACTCCTTTGGATTCTTTTTGTTTGGTTTTCTGTGTGCTTCCTGGACTTGTAAGTTCATTTCGTTCACCAGGTAGGGAAAGCTTTGAATCATTATTTCTTCAAATAGGTTTTCAGTATCTTGCTCTCTCTCTTCTTCTGGCACCCCCATAATTCTGATGTTGGTACACTTGAAGTTGTCCCAGAGGATCCTTACACTATCTTCACATTTTTGGACTCCTTTTTCTTTTTGTTTTTCTTCCTCATATTTCAGATCTTTGATTTGATTCTCGGGGTCCTATTGTCTGCTGTTGGATTTCTGTATATTATTCTTTATTTCAGACAGTGCATGTTTAATTTCTGACTGGTCCTTTTTTAATTTTTTGGGGGGTGGCATTCTTAAGATCTTTGAAGGTCTCACTAAGTTTCTCAGAGTTCTCAATAAGTTTTTCAGCGGTTTGTAGAAGATTCTTGTGTATCCTTATAAATGTGGTTTTGAACTCTATGTCCAGTCATTTGCTTTCCTCCATTTTTTTCATTTGTGACATGTTTCTTGGTCTTCGCATTTTGGCTGCTTCCTGGTGTGATGGAGTGGCTTTGTGTGCTAGTTGTCCTTAGGGCCCAGTGGCTCCGCCTTCCCAATTACCTGAGGTGGACACTCTTGGTGCACCCCTTTGTGGGCTGGGTTCACAGTCTTGTAGTTAAGCCTTGATTGCTATTGGTATGCCAGCCTGATTAGTGCGCATCTCCATACCTCTGCCTTTCTGAGCCTCTGCACATCTTACCAGGTCTGGATGCACTTTTTTCTTTTCTTCTAGTTGTAGAACTTCCACTCTGCCAGCTTTCCCGTGGTTCTGGGGGATAGTTGTTTTGTCTTTTAGTTGTAGTTTTGGTGTGGTTGAAAGAGACAGCACATACAGATGTATATCTTAGGCCGCCATCTTGGTTCCTCTCCATATGTAATATCTTAATCAATAAAGAAAAAGGAAAAAAAAGACAACACCAGGGCTTCAATGTATTCTCTTCCTGCAAACAGCTGGAATTCCCTGTCTCAATTAACTGCTGCCATGGCTACCAAGAGGCCTTTTGATTTATTTCTGAATTAGGCAATTTCTGTGTACATCTTTCCCTCTTCCCTCTGTATTCCCAAACACCTGTCTTGCCAAACCACTACCACAGACACCAATGTCCTTATTTTCTACTGCTTCAAAGTGATAGACTATATTGCACATAACCTTTTTGGGTGGCCAGCCCTTGCTCCAGTTGCCGGCACAAAGTTTGTCCCTTTATTACCTACTCACTCTTCAGCCCTCTATGATCTGGCCTCACTGCTAACACTGGTCACCACTAACTTGCTTGTTCCCAAATCCAATGGAAATTTTTCATTTGTATATCCCTTGACTTTTCTGCTGCAAGAGATATCTCCTTATTTTCTGAATCTATCTGTTCCTGAAATCAATGTCAAAAGACAAAGTTGTGATTACCTTTGACTCACAATTATTCATAAACTAGAATTCATGCACCAGGGGGATTCTTTGGCCTGACCTGTGGGGATTGAGCTGAAACTGGCTCTCCAACTTCCCCTAAGGGGTCCTAGATTGTGAGGGTGTGAAGGGACCCCACCAATGCACAATTAGGCCCAGGGATGGACCACAGGAGGGCTCCAGGTCATGCCCAGCCTGTCTGACCCAATCCTGATCAAACAGACCCCAGCAGCAAGCTAAACTACCGGTCGGAGCATCTCCCCCCTACTGGTCAGTGCACATCATAGCAACTGGTCGAACAGTCAAACGAATGATCAGACACTTAGCATATTGGCTTTTATTATATAGGATGGTCTTATCTTGGAGATGAGAACAAACACTGGGAGTAAAACAAAACCATTTTGCCCACTTTCTTGTATGGGTAGACACAGAGTAAGAAGCAATCAGACAAAAGAGGAAGTCAGTTTCAAAAACTCAGAGAAGTGAGGCAGAGCAGGTTCACAAAGTAATCTGTTGGAATCAGAGTGTGGGAGAAACCTAGGACCTTTACAGATAACAGGGTCTAAATAAATATATGAAAATAGCTCCCATGGCTCTTTGCCTTCTTTTGGCAGAAAGGAATTCTTCCTAGACAGAAGATTATCATTTGCTTCACAGTGACCTACAAGCTAATTCAGGATGTGGAAAGTACAAATGGAACTATAACCTTACAAATTAGCTTTTTGGTTGCTCAGTCCTTGAAATAGTTTGCAGTGCTGGATTTTTAAATTATGGATGTCATAATGCTATTCTTTCTTAGTTGTTTTTCTATTTTGATGGGACTTCCCAGGGTTCTGGCCTCATCCCACCTTTCACGGTAGGTCTCTCACAGTGGGGTTTCATACATTCCAGGGATTTAAGCTACCACACGTACAATGACAAATATTAAATATTCATCTCTAGCCTAGACTTTTCTCCTTATCTACCAGTCAGGATTGTCAATTTCTTTCTGGACATAATTCAACCATCAACCCCCACCAGATGTGTTCCTTCCCACATCCTACTTATTTCTTCACCATTTTAGCAAATGGAATAACCATGCATGCCATTGCTCAAGCCAGAAACCTGGGAGTCATTCTTGTCTTCTCTTCCCTTTTCCCACAATTATCTCTAACTCAACAAATTCTGTCCATTCATCTTCATAAATTGAGCTCAAATCCATCCACTTTATTCTATACTTATTGCTCTAATCCGGGTCTGTATAATTTTTTGCATGAACTACCATAATAGCCTCCAGACTGATCCCTTAACCTCCAGTCTCACTCTTTCCCATCCACTTGCCACTTCACTGTCATAATCTTCCTAAGACACAAATATAATCATGAAACTCTTGCTTAAAATCCTTCGATTGCTTCCCATAAATCTCATAATAAAATCTTAGCTCTAGTGCACTTACAAAGTCCTCCATGGCCTGGCCCTTTACTGCCTCTCCAACATTATCTGTCATCACTAAGAGACTCCTCCTTCAGAAAACAAAACAAAACCATATACATGAAGTGAAATATTTACAATTCACCAAAACTGCTGTTTTCTCATTATGTTCCACGTTTTACACCTGCTACCCCTTTCCATGTACTCTTCATCACTCACTTTACCCTTTCTCTTCTGACTTGCTTCTATTTATCCTTCCTTTAAAACTGAACACAGACTTCACCTTCTGATAAAACTTTCCATTACTTGCAAGGCTCAGGTTATCTATACTTTTTCTTATTTCTCAAATGCTGAAATACAGCAGTCTATTGACTTGTTTGTGCTCCACAATCTTAAGAACTAAAGGGCAGAAACTAGCTCTTCTCAGATGCCGAAACACTAAGCACTACAAACTGTTTCATGAAGGACTGAGCAACAAAAAAGCTAATTTGGATGGTTCCTGTCCTACTCTCCACAGCTGTTAGGTCACTGTGAAGCAAATGAGAGTCTCCTGTCTAGGGAGGATTTCTTTCTGCCAAAAGAAAACAAAGAGCCATGGAACCTATTTTCTTATATTTCTTTGGACCCTGTTAGCTGTAAAGGCCGTAGCTCTTTCCCACACTCTGGTTCCAACAGATTACTTTGTGAGTCTCCTCTGCCTCACTTCTCTGAGTGTTTGAAGCTGACTTCCTCTTTTGTCTGGTTGATTCTTACTCTGTGCCTGCCCATGGAGAGAGTTGGCAAAATGTTTTTGTTTTAGCCCCAGCAATTTGTTCTTCCCCCAAGATGAGAACATTTATGAATACTTGTGAGTCAAGGATAATCACAAACTTTCTCTTTTGACATTAATTTCGCCATTCTCTCCACCTTAAGCAAAGTTAAGAGTCTTGAGTTTCCCTTGTTCCTCTTCCTTGCGGGGAGAGAAGAATAGTGTTTGTGAATGGAAGTAGCAATTGGGTGGCAGTAGGGGAGGGAGTTAAAAAACCAAGTGTCCCGGTGTATTTAAATATAGTTAATTAAGTTGTCAAGGATTGATGATAATGTCAAAACTTAGTGTCTTGGCACTGACTCAAGATGCAATTGTAGCCCAACAGATGTTCATGGTTATCTTAATCACTTTTTTGACCATAATGGGACAGTTTGGGATTTGGAGGATGTTATCTGTGCTGGTGAGGGAGCCTTCAGTTATAGAGGAACAAAGCATCTGGGAGAAGAGATAAATACATAGGTATAGAGTCAAGAGTATTTCTTTTGATATCAAGAAACATAAGTGCCATATCTGAGCTCTGACAACTGGATGACATTGTACTGGTTCTTTCTCTTTTCAGGGTGTCAATTTGCCCATTAGTAAAATGAGGGTATGGGATGGATGATCTTGAAGAACACACCAGTTCTGTTTATTTAAGTCAGACTCCATTTACTGTACCATGACAGCTCCTTACCATTAGAGTGTCTTATCATGCTTTCTGGTGTTTCAGTGAGATGTGGAGGGCAATGTTTGACAGTGTTCTACCCTCTGCGGTGGTGTGTTGGCAGCTGCCTCAGATATAAATTGTTTGCTATGGCTTTTTTACTGCTGATGTTGGAAGTTTCTAATAGCTAAAGTCCTAACAGGTCCTGCAATCTTTCAGGAATGTGGAGCACTCTCTGTCCTTGGTTATGCCTGGTGTGATTTGAAAAGAATCATAAGGATATCTTATCATCCATACTCCCAAAATATCTTCCCTGCCTAGCAATTATTCTCTCTACAGTTCTAGAGACCCATTATTTAGGCTTAGCATTGTCTTATCCTTGCATTGAATGAATAATTTGCATGTGCCTCTCTGATGAGAAGAGGCAGGTTCACTCTGCATACTGGGGAGGGGGGTTATATGCATAAATCTTTAGGAAAATCTGTTTTCCTTGTATTGGCCCTGCTTATCCATATGTCAGAGACATTAAGATATGGGTCACCAATCATCTTGTATGCCAATGTGTGACATATCCTTTTTTTTCCTTGTTTTCTCCAGCTGTTTACTCCTTTCCTCTTGTTGTTCTCTCTTTCCTCCTGTGTTTAACTTCCTCCTTTCTCCTTCCAGGTTTTCCTCCCTCTTGCTCCAGCACTTTTAGCTCTTCATTCCTCATTTCCATTTCCCTCCTCACCCAGTTTCTCCCCTCTGCTTCCAGTTTACTAGATTTGTAACCTCTGTCGCTAATCCACTTTTTGCCAGTTGTCAGCAGGTATGACACCACAGCAACAGGATATTGGAAAGAGTTGCTGTGCTGTACTTTATAAAAGCATCCCACTTATCCAGAGACTCTAAATCTCAGAACTTGGATCAATAGTCTTCAAAATGGCATGCTCATTTTATTTAACTAAAAAGTATGTTCAAATAGAAGTTGTAATATGTGCTACTATGTGAGTCGATCTATTTGGATAACAAAAGAAAATATTATAATTTCTACTTAAATTGATAAAATATAGAAATAAATTAAAGTTTGGAATAAATTATTTAATTTATGTAAAATGGTTCAAATGGTGTAGAACACTAAGCACTATGTAAAATAATAGTAATTATTGTTACTAATTAATTATTACTAATTACTATTAATAAACCTTTTAAATATGTAATACATATTGCCATTGACATCCTCTCCACTGGGTCTGTTCCTGGCTTTCCTGTTACATATGATTTGTAAGATATTCTGAGGAAAAAGTGGGAGCCCACAAAATGAAAGGGGTGACCATGAGGCCCTCATCATTTTTCTGTACGTGTACCAGAGAAGTTGGTATTTTCCTTCATCTCAGTTAAGTGGACTCATCTATATATATAAAAGGCTAAGTGACCATTGCATCCAAAATAACTGAATAGGCAACTGAACAGGCTGTGTGGGGCTACCAGGCTAGTAGGTGGTTAGTGGGGGGTGACCAAATAACTGAGCACAGGCTGCATGGGGCTACCAGGCCCAGAGGGGGGGCAGTAGAGGCAACAAGGCTGGCAGAAGGGGAAATGAGGGGCTATCAGGTTGGTGGGAGGGGTCAGTTGGGGGTGACAAGGCCAGCAGGGGAGACAGTTAGGTGAAATCAGGCAGGCAGGCAGGTGAGCAGTTAGGAGACAGTGGTCCCGGATTGTGAGAAAGCCTAAACCAGCAGACAAATATCCCCCAAAGGGTCCCAGATTAGAGAGTATGCAGGCTGGGCTGAGGAGACACCCCCCACACACAAACACACACACACACACATGAATTTCATGGACTGGGCCTCTAGTATATTATATTATCATATGCATTAACCCTTACAAAATGGACAAGTGACTTAAGAAGATTCATGCAAATAAACCACATATTGAAGATAATACTGATGATATAAGTATATGGAAATGTCAGTGCTCACACTTCTACTCCTATAGTTTTTGCATCAGCTTCATTATGAAGCAAAATCCACAACAATATAATTATAACTGACAAGAACTTGGCAAAAAGGGAATGCAAAAATGTCCAATAAGACTGTATGAAATATGGATTTTACAACCATTTTAAATAGGAAAGATCTTTCCTTAACTGTATATTATGCCTTGAAATACTAGCTAATAATATAATAAAGACATCATGATTAACAAGACAAGTGTGCTCAATCAGAAATATTTGGAGACCACTGGCCGTGACCATATTTAAATAGATGGGTATCCTTAAACAGAGGCAAAACAACATTGAAGAGGAGAAAAATATTTCTGCTGGGGGCATGTGCTGAGGGGTGGGAGCAGGCAGGGAGAGATCAATTGGGGGAAAAGGAGAGATATGTAAAACTTTCAACAATAAATAATTTTTAAAAATAAAACATAGCTACTCTAAAAAATAAAATAAAATAAATAACTAAACTTCTGCTCTTTCCCTATAGAATAGCCATGCCACCAACTTTGGAGCTTCACTTTGAAAACTTTATACAAAATCAAGCAATGGTGATCTCAGAAGTTGGGATAAGTAAGACAGCAAAGAAATTTAAAAACCGTAAAATCTCAAGCATGGGAGGTTGAATCCAAGCCCCAAGTGGCATATCCTATATAATAAAGAGCTAATATTCAAATTAGACTGAATAGCAGAACAACCATCCAGGTGGCCTTTGGGATGAAGCCAGGGATGCAAGGTCTGGCCAAGGCAGCTGGGGCTGCATGGGCCGAGCCACTTGCATGTATTTTGTGCATTAAGCCTCTAGTATCCTACTTAATAAAAGAGTAATATGCAAATTAACCATCACTCTGCTACACCCACAAACCACACCCACCAGCCAATCAGAAGGGAGTATGCAAATTAACCCCAACCAAGATAGCTGTGGCCACGAGTGAGCAGGAGGGAGGCTTGGGTTTCCCAAGCAATGGAGGAAGCCAAGCTTTTCACACACCCTGGCAGGCCCAGTCCTCCACTCAAGGCAACGAAGTTTCAATTATAGAAGATAAATAAATACCAACAGAAATGGTAGCAGCCACAGAGCTGGAAAGGGCAGGAGGCTAGGGTTGCCCCCAGTGATGGAAGAAGCCAAGCTTCTGCAGCCCTGGCCTGCCTTGGTTCTGCTCAAGGCTACAAAGTTTGAATTGTAGAAGATAAATAAATCTCAGATATCAGGGCTTCCCCTTGGGACTCCAGTGGGTATGGCTAGCCTGAAAACCACCACAGATCCCTCACCCAGGCCACCCTACACACCAAGGGAACCCCCACCCTGATCCAAGACACCTTTCAGGGCAAACCAGCTGGCCCCTACGTATGCACCAGGCCTCTATGCTATCTAATAAAAGAGTAACATGCAAATTGACCATCACTCCAACACACATGATGGCTGCCCCCATGTGCTCAAAGATCCTGCCCCCATGTGGACACAAGATGGCTAGACAAGATGGCTAGCAGGGAAGGGCAGTTGGACCAGGCCTGCAAGAGAGGGCAGTTGGGGATGATCAAGCCTGCAAGGGAGGGCAGTTAGGGGTGATCAGTCCCACAGGGGAGGGCAGTTAGGGGCAAACAGGCTGGCAGGGGAGTGGTTAGCGGGTGGTCAGGTTGGCAGGCAGAAGCAGTTAGGGGCAATCAGGAAGGCAGGCAGTCAAGCAGTTGGGAGCCAGCAGTCCTAGATTGTGAGAGGGATGTCTGATTGACCATTTAGGCCCGATCCTACCAGGATCGGGCCTAAATAAACAGTTGGACATCCTTTGAGGTTCCCAGATTGGAGAGGGTGAAGGCCAGGGTGAGGGACATACTCTCAATGCATGAATTTTGTGCACCGGGCCTCTAGTAGTTTATAAAAGGATTTCCCAGCTTGCTTGTGAATTCCCTTTCCCTTGCCTTAAATATGAAAATGCTTAGAAGACTCAATTTCAGTGAGTTTAAGATACTTTCCAGGAAAAAAAAATGGTGGAGGAACAGATGGACATGTCTGGAGCCTTGTTGCTGAGCAGACAGAGAAAACAGCTGAGGGTTGCACTGGGAGTGTTTGTTGGCAAGTTAAGGGACAGTTATACTCCAGGAGAAGGTGGAGGTCTGCTGGATGGGACTCCCCTGAACAGGCAGCCCCACTGCCACAGGGTTTTTGTATCCCAGACCCACCAGCATGAATGCAGAGAGTGTGCCATCTTGCAGGGAGAATTGTATGTCTACAGCAGGCTGAAAAGCTAGCTGCAGCACCCACCAAACAGCTGGGGGATGTAGAACACTCAGATTCAGAGGAGCTCCACATGCCACACGAAAAGCTCATATTTCACCTGGGATAAGGTGAGGTCTCCTGTCCCGCAAAACACAGAGAAGCAAACACTATGGAAACTGGACTGGGGGAAAGCTGCACCTAGAGAAATCCGTAGATGTGGGGCAGGGCGTGATCCTTGAATGTGGAAAAAGGCCCTCAGAGCTATTAACAGAGGGGAGCTCTAGAAAGCAACCCATTTTGATCTGAGGCAGAAGGACAGCCTGGGAGTTATTAAAGTGTCCCCACTGCTCGAATAAGAGTGGGGAAGGGGGAGTGCACAGACTGCACTCTTTCCTCTGAGACCCTAGCTTCTGATTGCTAACCCCAATACATAGGATCATGCAATTGGAGACATCCTAAGAGACTGCAGGGTAAAGATGTTTTTCTGGAACCTGGGGATCAGAGCACAGAACAACCATCAGAGAATCAGCTCTGGGGCAACCCACCCCCACAAACCAGTATTGAGTACCACAGAGTAAGCAGGATCTAAGCACACGCTAAAGAGGTCCTGTGTTTAGTCTCCGAGGTCAATTCCGAAACAATGTCAGCCAGCGGATGACTCACAAACTTAATCTCACATAATCACAAAAGAATAAAGAGATTAAGACACAATTAGCAGTGGAACCAAAGAATGGCAATACCCTCCCAACTGGGAAAAGGAGTGCCAAACAGAACAATAGAGGAAGTGAATGACCTCCACTACTGCCCATTCTATTTTTTTATTTTTATTCTTTTTTGTTTTTTTGCATATTTTAATTAAAAAACTATTTTTTTCTTTTTTCCTCAATTGATTTTACCTTTTTAATTATTACATTCTTATTTTCAACTAGTATTATTACTACTACTATTTTACCTTTCTGAAAAAAAGAAGTGTCATTTTATTTTCTTTTTATTTTACTTTGGGATTAGAGTTCTACATTCTATTTTCATTTTTCCTTTAGCATCATTTTACTCTATCTCAACTCTACCTTCATGCCAACACCCTCTTCCTAACTTTCCCCATTTTGCTGTCTTGTTTCTCTTTCCCTTTTCCAATGTTAGATTCTCCCTATTCTTTTTTTTTACCTAGTGAAAATGTCACCCCACTTTTATATCTGATTTTAAATCTCCTACTCCAAATCTATACAAACCTCTCTCTTCTCTGTCTTCACTATCCAAAAAATTGTTTTTCTCTATGTTCTTTTGTTGTTGTTTGCCTGAATGGTGATTACAGTGGTACCTCGAGATACGAGTTAAATTCGTTCCATAACCTTGAGTCCTGGAAAACTATGAGACGCTCGAGTCATGGTAAACTGGTGTTCGTGTGCAGCTGTCCGATCCAAGCAATTACTCGTATCTCAACTGTTGCTCGTATTTCAAAGCTAAAATCGCTCACTTGATGACTCATATCTCAAAAATCTTGTATGTTAGGGCATTCACATCTCCAGGTACCGTTGTGTATCGATTTTTTAAACTTTTTTGTGTGAGATTGTTTTTGCTTATTCTACTTGTTTTATTTTGCTTTTTGTTTGCTTTGTTTTTGTCTGTTTTTTACCTCTCTTTTCCCTCACCTCCCTTGATATTAGTTATTATTTGTAGTTTGTATAAATCTCCAGGTACTTATTGCTGGCATTTCTTGGGATTAGTGGATGTTCTATTGGAGTTTTCTCCTCACATATATAATTTGTTCCCTTTGCCTTTCTTGTTCTCTTTCTTTTCTCTTACTTTTCTTTCTTTCTCTTTTCTTCCTCTCCTTCTCCTCCTCCTCCTCCTCCTCTTCCTCCTCCTCCTCCTCCTCCTCCTCTTCCTCCTCCTCCTCCTCCTCCTCCTCCTCCTCCTCCTCCTCCTCCTCCTCCTCCTTCTTCTTCTTCTTCTTCTTCTTCTTCTTCTTCTTCTTCTTCTTCTTCTTCTTCCCTCTTTTTTTCTCCCTTCTCCCAATTTGATTTTGCACTTCTTTCTTTTCTTTTTTCCTCATTTCTCTCTTCTTCTTTCTCTACTTACCCCTAATTTGTCTTTCATTGATAGTCACTTTATTTGTAGTTATTAACATCATGAATAGATTCCTGTTCAGTGCCTTGTGTGTTGTACCTGGTTGTGTTGTATTGTGTGACTTTAAATCAACGTAGGAGAGAGAACTACATAACCAGACACCCGGAGAAGAAAGACCATGGGCAGATGAAGAAATAGGCCACATATGAAAGAAAAGCAGGTATCACCAGAAAAGGAAGTAAATGAAATAGAAGGAGAAAATAAACCTGCTAGAGAAAAAGTTCAGAGAAATGGTCATTAGGTGGCTGAAAAGAATGGAAGACAAAACTGACAATCTGAGTAAGAGCCAAGAGGAAATAAAGAAGAACCAAGTGGAAATGAAGACTAACCAAGAAGAAATGAAAAATGACATCGCTGCTGTAAAGAAATCAATAGAAAGCATCAAAAGTAGACTAGAAGAAGCAGAGGACCACATCAGTGAGCTAGAAGACAAGGTAGAAAACATACCAAAGTACAGCAGCTCCTAGAAAAAAAATTTAAAAAGCAAGAGGAGAACCTAAGGGAACTTTGGGATTATAGAAAACAAAACAACATCCGCATAATCAGGGTTCCAGAAAGAGTAGAAATAGCAAGGAATAGAAAACCTGCTTGAAAAAATAATGAAAGAAAACTTCCCTGATATAGGAAAGAAAAAACCCACACAAATCCAAGAAGCTCAAAGAGTATGAAGCAAAATGAATCCCAAAAAAAGCGACACCAAGGCACATTACAATTAAATTGGCAAACACCAATGAAAAAGTAAGAATCTTAAAAGCGGCCAGAGAGAAACAGAAAGTTACCAACAAAGGAGCCCCCATAAGACTAGCTACTGATTTCTCAACAGAAACTCATCAGGCCAGAAGGGAATAGAATGAAATATACAAAGTCAAGCAAAGGAAGGGTCTGAATCCAAGAATACTGTACCCAGCAAGGCTTTCAATCAAAATTGAAGGTGAAATCAGGAGCTTCAGGACAAAAAAGGACTAAGGGAATATATTACCACCAAACCAGCAATGCAAGATATGTTAAAGGGTCTGTGGTAAAAAAATAAAAATAAAAAAATAAAAAAATAAAAAAGGAAAGAAATAGGAAGTGAAGAGGGAACACAGGGGCAAAGAATTAAAATGGTGACAGACAAGTACCCATCAATAATATCTTAAAATGTAAATGGATTACATACTCCAATAAAAAGACATATGATAACGGATTAGATAAGAAAACGAGACCCATATATCTGCTGTCTACAAGAAACCCACCTTAGAAAAAGAGATGCACACAGATTGAGGGTGAAGGAATGAAAGATGGTATTTCAGGGAAATAGAAAATGAAAAACATAGCTGGGGTTGCAATAGTTATATCTGACAAATTAGATCCCAAAGAGAAGGACATAACAAGAGATAAAGCAGGCTACTTCATAATACTAAAGGGAACAATCCAACAAGAAGAAATAACTCTGGTATACATATACGCACCCAATATAGGAGCACCTAAATACATAAAAAATCTCCTGGCTGATATTAAGGGAGATATTGATAGCAATATAATCATAGTAGGAGACTTTAATACCCCACTGTCACCACTGGACAAATCAGCAAAGAAACATCAATCCAAAATGACTCACTAGACCAGATGGAATTAATTGACATCTTCAGAACATTTCACCCTGAAGCCACAAAACTTCTCCAGTGCACATGGGTAATTTTAAAAAATAGGCCATATGTTGGGTCATAGGAAACGTCTCTTCAAATTCAAGAAGATAGAAATCATATGAAGCATTTTCTCAGATCACAATGGCATAAAAATGGAAATCAACTATAATAAAAACAACACAAGAAAATCAAACGCATGGAGACTAAACAGCATGCTATTAAACAATGACTGGGGAACCAGAGAGATCAAGGAAGAAATAAAAAAAGAGCATGGCAACAAATGACAATGACAACAAAATAATTCAAAATTTATGGGACACTGTGAAAGCAGTCTTGAGAGAGAAGTTCATAGCCCTTCAAGCATACTGCAAAAAACAGGAAACAATGGTGATAAATTTCGTAATGCTACAACTCAAAGAGCTAGAAAGAGAGCAACAAGAAAAGCCCAAAGTATGCAGGAGAAAGGAAATAGTAAAGATCAGAGCTGAAATAAACAACATGGAGACCAAAGAAACAATTCAAAAGATAAACAAAACCAAGAGCTGGTTCTTTGAAAGGATAAACAAGATTGATGGACCTCTAGCCAGGCTCACCAAGAAGCAAAGAGAGAAGACCCAAATAAACAAAATCAGAAATGAAAGAGGAGAAATAACAACAGACTACACTGACACACAAAGGATTGTTAAAATATACTATGAACAACTCTATTCCAACAAATAGTACAACCTGCAAGAAATGGACATATTCCTAGAAAAATATAACCTTCTAAAACTCAATCAGGAAGAATCTATACAGCTTAATAGGCCAATAACTATGGAGGAAATTGAAACAGTCATCAAAAAGATTCCAGCAAACAAATATTTGGGACCAGGTGGCTACACAGGAGAGTTTTCCCAAACATTCAAGAAAGAATTAAAACCCATTCTCCTCAACTATTCAATAATATTCAAGAAGGAACACTTCCAAACACCGTATATGAAATCAGTATCACACTAATATCAAAACCAGATAAAGACAACACAATGGAAGAAAATTATAGGCCAATATCTCTTATGAACATTGATGCCAAAATCCTCAACAAAATTCTAGTGAATCGGATCCAGCAGTACATCAGAAAAATCATACACCATGATCAAGTAGGTTTCATCCGAGGAATGTAAGGATGGTACCATATCTGCAAATCAATAAGTGTCATACATAACGTAAACTAAATGAGAGATAAAAAACACATAGTCATATCAATTGATGCAGAAAAAGCGTTTGACAAAATCCAACACCCTTTCTTGATAAAAACTCTCATCAAAGTGGGAATAGAAGGATCATACCTCTACTTCATAAAAGCCATATATGATAACACACAGCTAACATCATACTCCATAGGCGAAAACTAAAACCATTTTCCCTAAGAACAGGAACAAGACAGGGATTCCCACTCTCACCTCTCCTATTCGACATAGTACTGGAAGTATTTATTAGCCATTGCAATTAGAAAAGAAGAAGAAATAAAAGGCATCCAAATTGGAAAAGAAGTAAAGCTGTCCTTATTTGCAGATGACATTATACTGTACATAAATAACCCAAAGGACTACATCCAAAAACTAATAGACTTAATAAATGTATTCAGCAATGTAGCAGGCTACAAAATTAATGCCAAGAAATCTGTGGCATTTCTATACAATAATAGTGAAATGACAGAAAGAGAGACTAAAAAAACAATCCGATTTGCCGTCACAATTAAGATTCCTGGGAATATATCTAACTAATGAGGTAAAAAACCTATATGTAGAAAACTATAGGACACTGAAAAAAGAGATAGAGGAAGACGTAAACAGATGGAAGATCATACCATGCTCATGGATTAGGAGAATCAACATCATTAAAATGTCCATACTACCCAAAGCAATCCATAGATTCAATGCACTATCCATTAAAATACCAACGACATATTTCACAGACCTAGAAAGTACTCTTCAAAGATTCATCTGGAACAAAAAAAAGACCCCGAATAGCCACAGCAATCCTGAGAAAGAAGAATAAAGTAGGTGGGATCTCAATACCAGATTTCAAGCTATATTACAAAGCCACTGTTCTCAAAACAGCCTGGTACTGGCACAAGAAAAGACATATAGATCAATGGGATAGAATAGAGAATCCAGATATCCACCCAAACCACTATGCTCAATTAATATTTGAAAAAGAAGGCATGAACATACAATGGAGTCAAGACAGCCTCTTCAATAAATGGTGTTGGGAAAATTGGACAGATGCATGCAAAAAAAAATGAAACTAAACCAACTTACACCATACAGAAAAATAAAGTCCAAATGGATACAGAACTTAAACATTAGATGGCAAACCATAAAATACTAGAGGAATCTACAGCAGCACAATCTCATACATATGCCGAAAGAACTTCTTCACAGATACTGCTTCAAGGGCAATGGAAGCTAAAGTAAAAACAAACAAACAAATAAAAAAAAAAACAACCAATGGGACTACATCAAAATAAATAGCTATTGCACAGCAAAAGAAACCATCAACAAAACAACAGGAAAGCCCACTCTATGGGAGAACGTATTTGCAAATGTTATCACTGATAAAGGTTTAATCTCCAACAACTACAGCCAATTAATACAACTTAATATAAGGAAGATAAAGGATCCAATAAAAAAATGAGCAACGGACCTAAATAGAACCTTTTCAAAAGGCGACAGAAGGAAGGCCAAGAGACACATTTAAACATGCTTAAAGTCATTAATTATCCGAGAGATACAAATCAAAACGACAATGTGATACCATCTCACACCTGTCAGAATGACAATCATCAACAAATCAACAAACGACAAGTGTTGGTGAGGATGAGGGGAAAAACGAACCCTTGTGCACTGCTGGTGGGAATGCAAACTAGTTCAGCCACTGTGGAGAACAGTATGGAGTTTCCTCAAAAAACTAAAAATGGAACTCCCATTTGACCCAGTAATCCCACTCTTAGGAGTATATCCTAAGAATCTAGAAACACCAATCAGAAAGGATTTATGCACCCCTTTGTTCATAGCAGCACAATTTACATTAGCTACAATTTAGAAACAGCCTATGCACCCGTCAGCAGATGAGTGGATCAGAAAACCATGGTACATCTACACAATGGAATTCTATGCTGTACTAAAAAAGAAGGAATTCTTGCCATTTGCAGCAACCTGGATGGAACTGGAGAGCATTATGCTAAGTGAAATAAGCCAGTCAATGAAGGAGAAACACCACATGTTCTCACTCATTTGTGGATAATAAAGAACGTTATAAACTGATTTACAAAAAGATAGATACAGAGGCAGTAAAGCATCAAACAGACTGTCAAATTACAGCAGAAAGTTTAAGGAGATGTGGGGTAGATAAGAGATCAACTGAAGGACTAGTACGCATGCATATAAGCATAATCAATGAACATAAGACACTGGGGTGTTAGGGTATGCCTGGAAGGGTTGGCAATGGGAAGACATGTATACACGTAACACATTAATAAAAATGTTAAAAAAATCATATTCATAAAAAGATACTTTCCCAAGGTCCCAGGTAGTTCTCATTGCTGAGATTGAACCAAATATCCCATTCTCCTATTCACTATTTTTTATACCTTGTGGGATGGGCTTTTAATCCCGTTATTCATAATCATATACACTCACTGTGGTTGGATTGTTGTGAATGGAGCAATACTTATAGCGAATAAAATCTGCTAAGAAGATGTGGACCAGATATCATTAAATAAATCATCCTATTCCTAACCTAGAGAGAAATAACTTAGGCTGCATGTGTAACATCTGTTTATATCCTTGTTAAAAATGTTTTCCTAATATCAGTGACTTTTAAGAATTAAAGAAATTAAATCCATGCATTTGGAAAGGCCAGTTTTTATCTGTGATTTAAGTTTTGTGAGGGGTCATATCAGTTTTTTACAGTTTTGATTTGTGTCTGTTTCTGTATGTAGACCACTCACTATATGAACTATACTGCTTTGGAGTTAAAAATGTTTGTACATGAACTTACCAAGTGTATGTCAGGAAAGTAATTTGGTGTTTATTTTAAGAAGACTTCTATTACTGCAAGTCTTTCAAAAACGTTAAACAAAATTAATTGCATGGTGTTGCTTTTAAGCTATAATATGAGTCAGTGGGGGGAAATGTGCATTGCTTTGCAAAAATTTGCTTCATTATCATCTTTTTATAAAAGCTTTTACAGTATTTTAACAAGTGGGGCACATGGCCAATACTTAATGATCACCTTTACTTTTAGAGATACAGGCCCTAGGCTATGCTCTATATTTTATTTTTCTTACTGTGTTGTGTGACTTTCAAGCCCACTAGACAAACATTTAAAAAAGCATTCTGACCCCTGGCATGTGTGGCTCAGTGGTAGAGCATCAGCCCGTGCACCAAAGTGTCTCAGATTTTATTCCTGGTCAAGGGCACATACCTTGATTGCAACTTTGATCCCTGGCCCTGGTTTGGGGTACATGTAGGAGACAACAAATCAATGTGTCTCTCCTACATCAATGTTTCTCTCCCACTCTCTCCCTCCCCCTCGTCCTTCCACTATCTCTAAAAATCAATAGAAAAATATCCTCATGTGAGGATTACTGTTAACAACAAAAAAGCATTCTGGGGGCTACATATTGGTGCAGGCACTGGGGGGAATGCAAAGGTTATAACCACCAGACCCTATACCTCTATTTATGGAGACCACACACACACACACACACACACACACACACACACTTAACTATACAGCACTGCATCTGGACTGAAAGTCTGCATGGTAAAGAACAAGTCCTCAAAAGGAGAGATTGGTTTGGATTAGCATGATTAAAAAAACTCTTTTTAAAAACATTATGGCAAAATTATTTCTTAGGAAGATTAACCTGGTCGGGGTTGAGCAGAGTGGATAGGAGGAAGAGACATGATAGGCAAATAGAACACTCCTTATTTTTAGAGCTTGCCATGTCCAAAATTTTCTAACTAAATGGAAAGTTTGCATTTTCTGCTTCTCAGCTCCTATCTTTTTTAAAATGATTCTTTCTGGTCTTGAACACATACACAGCCACACAGCCACACAATATAGTGATTTGATGATCAGGGCTTGTCTTCATTTTAGATGGATGTGTCACATTTCTATTTTTTAATTAACTGCAAGATTGTGCTAGTTCTTTTCCTTCACATTCCTGTAGCTCCTTGGAAACCATTATCTTCATTGGTCCATCCCTACTGATCCAAACGGATAAAAATTCAACCCAAACCCAAATGGAATCAGCAGCACTGAGGTGACTCTGTCCTAATTACAGAAAGGACTATAAAATGCTTCTTTCCATGTGATGCTAAAAGCTCCTGCAGATACTATAGTGCCCAGTGAGAAAACCAACTCAATGGGTTCTGAAAAAGCATCTGTTTCCTTCCTACTTGACACATTTTGTTTTGAAAGTTATGAGTGAAAGGGGGGGTCGGGAAATTATGAAAGAAGGAAGACATTGTTTCACATAAAACAGATTTTTAAACATGGTCAGTAGAGAAATCTACAGAGTACCTTAGAATTGTGCCTTTACCCTGAATTACCCACTGTGACCATAGCAGATTCTTACTGTGCACTTGGTTTTGTTGTGTCATCTTTTACACTTTGTATCCTCGGCTTTATAAGCTTAATTTCACTCTTTAATTTTTGAAAAACAAAGAAAAATTCTCATTTCTTCAGACCCCCAGGTATATATTTTAGTTTATCATCCATAACAAAGAAACTGCAGTGTTTGTCCCTGTACAAGTCTTTGCTAGTTCAAGTAATTGTAGTGACTTGGCATTCCACTGTTTTAGTTGGGTTCCTGCTTGGAGCTGACACCAGTCAGTGATTTCTGCCCACTTCAAATGTTGCTGAGAGAATGCCAGTAAAACTATGTGCAAAGGAGAGAGCTGTGGAGAAACATGCTGTGGAGAATGGAATGAGAGGTAACCAGGGTTCAGGAGCCAGGTTTCCCAAGAGAGAGAGAAAAAGAAAGCAAACAAAAGGAAGAGACAGGTCTGAACAGGCACCCCAGACAGAGCCCCTTTGCTGTAAGAACAGAACCTTAAACTTCACAAAGCTCTGGGAGGGAATGGCGCCAGGAGTTAAACATAGCTTTTGTAAATTAGTTGAAAAATTATTAACTGAGCATACATAGAGAGAAAAGCCACACATGTCCATTTAGGGCAACATTTATTATTCGTAAAACTCATTCAGCCACTCCATGAACTCAGAAATATACCTAAACCTATATATCCAAACAGATACTAATATTTATGCCCACAAACCCCAAAGGTACTCACCTTTACACGGATAGAAACATAGAGATTCATAGAGGCTCACCAGCATAAAAACACCTGGAGTTTCATGATGCCTAACATAGGCTGGGTTTTGATGCATGGTTTTGAGTTTAATCCTGAAAAATTCATTATTGGAAGTGGGGGTCCATGGCTCCAAGTGATTGGTCCCAGAATAAGAAAAACTTTCTGAGTTTTACCTTCCAACTCTAGTCCAAACCCAGCACAAGCTTTGAGAGCAGGGTAGAAGCCTGTCTCCAACCTCCCTCATCAAATGAGGAGCCTGATTCAAAGTCCTCCAAGGTCCTTTGAGAAAACCAAATAGTGAAGTGTCACAGAGCCCCCACAACCCCTGTCCCCTCATTTCCCTCAGGCTCATTTACAGCCTAAGGGCAAACTGCCCCCAAGTCCATAGTTTGACCAGCCCCCACAGGGCCTGCATCAGTCCCAGTTTCCCTTATTCCTCAGGGGAACTTGATCCATTCCAGGCGCAGTTACCTCAAGGGCTTTTCACATCATCCCCAGAAATTCCCCCTCAGAATCCCCAAGAACAATGACTACTCCCTCCCCAACCAGCCCCAAAGCACCTGGCTGGTGAGGGTCTCAAAGTGGCCCTCTCAAGGTCAGTTCCAAAGGCTGCCACTGAGAGACGGGGACCCTGCCTGGCCAGGCAGGAGATTATGGCTCTAGCAGGGGTGACAGAATTTCTTCTGCAGCCCAAGCAGGAGGTGGCCAACCTTCATGGAGTGGCTCAGGGCAGTCATGAACCACTGATCTGTCACCCTGCTATGTTCATGGCCCAAGCCAGAGTGGGCACTGGTCCTAAGTGATGGGAGGAAGCAGTTGGAAGGAAGCAAACACAACATGAAAACAAACAGCCTGGGAATTTAGGACCACCTTCCAAACTGAAAGTCCTCAAATGTCTCTTTCTCCACCCCCAAATGAGTGTTTACTTAGGGAAAAAGTGAGGGTATTAGACTTCAGAATGACAGAGCCAGAAGACACCCCAGGAATCATCCAGTGATACCATTTCATCTTACATATGGGAGTCCAGAGTGAGGGAGAGATATGTCTAAGAAGTTTTGTTTTTATAACCCCCTTTCTTGATTATAAAGGCCATATGTGTGTGTGTGTGTGAGAGAGAGAGAGAGGCGGGGGGGGGGAGAAGTGCAAGGAAAGAGATGATAGATGATAGATAGATTATAGGTAGATAGATAGATGATAGGTAGATGATAGATAGATAGATAGAAAGATTTTATGCAAGCCTGAACCATGGAATGAAGTTTTTTTAACTCTTCTTCTCCCTCTCTCTCTCCTTTTCCCTCTCCCTCTCACTCTCCATCTCCTCTCCCTAGGCAGAAATAGTTCCCAGGGATTCACAGGTACCCAGAACAGGGTAGGAAAAATGTTCCATTTTCGTAGTATAAATATGTACTGTGGCTGACAGCATTTGTTTTAGAGCCAGATAAAACAATCCTTTAAGACAAGGCTTCATCATTTATTAGATGTGAGATCTTTATCCAACGGTTCTCAATCAGAAGCAATCTTGTCCTCCAGGGAATATTTGGCCAGGTCTGGAAACGTTTTTGGCTGCCATAATTGGTGGTGGGGGGGTGCTATTGGCAGCTAGTAGATAGAGGACAGGGATGCTGTTAAATATCCTATAATGCACTGGACTGACCCCCACAACAAAGCATTATCCAGCCCAACATGCCAATAGTGTCTATGTTGAGAAACCCTGTGTTAAGCAAACAGCTGAACCATACTGAGCTTCAGTTTTTTCACTTGTGACCTGAAGTAATAAATAGCACCTATTTCACATGGTTGTTATGATCATTCAATAGGCTAATAAATATAAAGCAATTAGCATACTTTATGGCACAAAATAAGTGCTTTATTAATTATTGCCAATTAGTATTATCAATACCTCCATTAACTCCATCTTCTTCTATACTTTCTGTCCCATTTCCCTGCTCCCCTTAAAACAGTTCTTTATACTCAAAACCTTCACTTTTCCCATTAACTTTTTTTAAAAATATATTTTATTGATTTTTTATAGAGAGGACGGGAGAGGGATAGAAAGTCAGAAACATCGATTAGAGAGAGACATTGATCAACCCAGCCGCCTCCTGCACGCCCCACACTGGAGATGTGCCCACAAGCAAGGTACATGCCCCCTACCAGAATTGAACCTGGGACCTTTCAGTCTGCAGGCCAACGCTCTATCCACTGAGCCAAACCGGTCTCGGCTTCCCATCAACTCTTTTTTTTTTTCTTTGAACATTGTTATATATATATATATATATATATATATATATACACACACACACACACACACACACACACACACACACACACACATATCTCCACATTGCCCCCCCTTGGTTATGCTTATATACATGCATACAAGTCCTTTGATTGATCTCTTATCTACCTCACCTAACTTTTAATCTTCCTGCTGTAATTTCACAGTCTGTTTGAAGCTTTACTGCCTCTGTATCTATCCTTTTGTTCATCAGTTTATAATGTCCTTATTATCCACAAATGAGTGAGATCATGTGATGCTTCTCCTTCATTGACTGGCTTATTTCACTAAGCATAAGGCTCTCCAGTTCCCACCAGGTTGCTGCAAATGGTAAGAATTCCTTCTTTTTAATGGCAGCATAGAATTCCATTGAGTAGATGTACCAGTTTTCTGATCCACTCATCTGCTGACGGGCACCTAGGCTGTTTCCAAATTGTAGCTATTGTAAATTGTGCTGCTATGAACATAGGGGTGCATAAATCCTTTCTGATTGGTGTTTCTAATTTCTTAGGATAAATTCCTAAGAGTGGGATTACAGGGTCAAATGGATGCCAAAATCCTCAACAAAATTCTAGCAAATAGTATCCAGCAGTACATCAGAAAGATCATACACCATGACCAAGTAGGATTCATCCCAGGAATGCAGGGATGGTACAATATCTGCAAATCAATAAACGTGATACATCACATAAACAAATTGAGAGATAAAAATCACATAGTCATATCAATCGATGCAGAAAAAGCATTTGACAAAATCCAACACTTTTTCTTGATAAAAACTCTCAGCAGAGTGGGAATAGAAGGAGCATATCTCAACATCATAAAAGCCATATATGATAAACCCACAGCTAACATCATACTCAATGGGCAAAAACTAAAACCATTTCCCCTAAGAACAGGAACAAGACAGGGATGCCCACTCTCACCTCTCCTGTTCGACATAGTACTGGAAGTATTAGCCATTGCAATTAGACAAGAAGAAGAAATAAAAGGCATCCAAATTGGAAAAGAAGTAAAGCTGTTCTTATTTGCAGATGACATGATTTGGACTCCATTCCAAAACTAATTGACTTAATTAATGAATTTGGCAATGTAGCAGGATACAAAATTAATGCTAAGAAGTCTGTGGCATTTCTATACACTAATAGTGAAATTACAGAAAGAGAGACTAAAAATGCAATCCCATTTACTATCGCACCAAAAAAATTAAGATACCTAGGAATAAACCTAACTAAAGAGGTAAAAGACCTATATGCAGAAAACTACAGGACACTGAAAAAAGAGATAGAGGAAGATGTTAACAGATGGAAGAGCATACCATGCTCATGGATTGGGAGAATCAACATCATTAAAATGTCCATACTACCCAAAGCAATCTATAGATTAAAATACCATTAACTCTTAATTGGGTTTCATTGGCACCACTCCTTTCTTATAAAGGTCACCAATAACATTTGCTTTGTTGATTGCAATTATCATCTCCCAGTCTTCATCTTTTTCTACAGCCATTTATCCCCTCTGTGCTTTCTTCCATCTGTACCCACCCCACCACCCACATCACCACACTACTGTCCATATCCTTGACTTCTATCTTTTTTCTCTTTTGCTCAATCCTTCCACCACCACCCCAATATTCCCACACATAGAAGAGCTGCTTCAGTCCTCATTTTACTTGACTTGCCATCAGCAACTGAAATGGATTTTCACTCCTTATTTCTTGACAATTTTTCTTTGCTAGACTTCCAGGACACCACTTCTTTGATTCTCCTACCTCAATGGAGAAAGCTTAACAATATATTTTTCTCTAAGAAGAGATGAATTTGATCTGATTTGTTTTGCTTTGTTAAATGAATAAATGATATTTATTGTGCAGACTAAATGAGATTATGTATGTAAAATGCTTGGCACACCTTAAGGACTTAATAAGTGGCCATCATTACCACTACTACTACAACTGTTATCATTGATGTTATTGATATTGTTATTCCTCCCTACTAGACTAGGGAAGAATATGAGTCCCTTGAGTATGGAACTAATGTTTAGCTTATCTTGGTCTTCCCTTGCATAGAGCTTTATTCAATAGACCACTGTATATTCAAGTCCAAATAATATAAAAACAATTTGCTACAAACAAGAGTAGTTGATAAGAGCATGAGACTGGAGCAGGATCTTAGAGGAGCAATAGGTCTAGAAGAGCTTGATTAGGGGTAGGGGGTGGTGACTAGAAGCTCATGGGAATAGGTATCCAGAAAGGAGTCCTAGCCATTTTCACTCCCCTATTCATAAATTATGGGACTATAAAAAGTAGGGAGTAGCAGTAATCACCCATTAATCATTCCAATTCCTCCTTTCCCAGGTATGAGAGAGAAGTAGGACTGTGGCCAAAATAGCATCAACAGAGCTTATCTGTTAGGTTTGACAGAGTGAGAAACATTAATTCACTTTACTTATAATACTGGTTGAACTTCATTTTTAGTCATCTTGAACTTTGAGCTACTTTGTACACAAATCAGTTTCTACCACCATCTTTAAGAATTTGCAAGTGGTATTTATATTAGCCTGAGAATTTTATCCCTTGGGAATACTCATTAGAAAAAGCAACCAACTTAAATTTTATTAGGAAACTTGTGAACATTCAAACATTCATTGTCACTGATCATTCTAACAAAATAAGGTAGGATTTTTGAGTGAAAATGAGGTAATAACCATCCCAGCTATTTGAACCACATTTTTTCCATTAAAAATAGAATACCTAGTAAAATATTTGTAATATCCATGCCACTAAGTACTGCCAACTGGGACATTAAATGATGGCTAGATTTTCCTTTCTTTCTTCACCACCTACTCCAAATGAAATGTCCACAGCTTGGGCCTGGACTAAGAAATATTATTAAATAAAAAACCCTGAGCATCCAAAACCTACAGTCCTGCTTACTTACATTACAGCCCATATGCAATAACCAACATACGTTGCAGATAGGTCAGCCTATCAGTAAATTGCCAGATAGGACCTGCCCAAGTGCAAAGAACAATTTTCATCTGGCTAATATAAATAACCAAATAATATTTTAAATGTACAAAACCCAAATAATTGAGTTCAAAAGGAATCATGTTAATAAAACTTTATTTTCAATTCAGCATTTATTTTCTTTGAGTTTGAACTTGCCATGAACTCAAAGTAATTTTAAAACTTAGCTTTGTTTTGAAATTTTGTAAATGTGTTTTTAACAACAATCTTATTTTTTAAGCCTTCCAACAGGTGCTTAATAAATACAGAGGTGACATAAAGGCCACCATGATTTTCCCACTGGCTATGCTGTTGATGGCTTTTGGAAGTTTTAATATTTGTCAAAGTTTCTCTAATATCCATCTGGATCCACAAATAGCCAAGGCTCTTGAATTAAGTGTTGAGAGAGCCCCGATCGGGGGTTGTTATTCATTCTGGAAAGGTGAGCTAGCTGCCTGGCTCCCCTGAGCCTCCTATAGATGCCAAATGAGCTCCTAGCCTAGTAATCCCATCTGTGAACTAAATGTATCCAGAAACCACCCACTCATATCCTCCTCTTGACTAATTTGCTCACAGAGATGTATTATTTTTCTAGGTTATACTTTCAGAGCTCTTGGACATAATGATTATCATCTTTTTCATTATCATCATCATCATCATCATCATCATCAAAATTATAAGGATAATATATAACAACTAGAGGCCCAGTGCATAAAATTCGTCCATAGGTGGGGAAACCTCATCCCACCCTGTGCCCTCTCTCAGTTTAGGAGCCTTCGGGGGATGTCTGACTGATGGCTTAGGCCTGCTCAGTCAGACATCCTTACCACTGCCATAAAGGTGGAAGAGGCTCCCACCACCACTGCTGTGCTTGCCAGCTGTGATACTGGTTTCTAGCTGAGCAGTGCTTCTCCTGTCAAAGCGCACTAACCACCAGGGGTAGCTCCTGCATTGAGCATCTGTCCCCTTGTGGTCATGTGCATCATTGCGACCAGTCATTCCCTTGTTCGATCAATTTGCAGATTAGCCTTTTATTATATAGGATGAGAGAATAATGGTTGTATCATTTATACAGTACTTATTTTGTGCCAGGCATTGTGTTAGGTATTTTATATTTGCTGTCTCATTTAATATGTTTAGTGAGATATAAAAATTACACCACAAATTTTGCCCTTTGTAAATGGACAATATAATGTTTTTTAGTACATTCACTAGGTTGTCCCACCATCACAACTATCTATTACCATTATATTTCATCACCCTGTCTCATTTAATTTTCACAGTAGCCTTGGAGAGTAGGTATTTATTTTAAATCCCATTTTACAAATGAGTAAACCAAGATTTAGAGAGGTTAAATGATTTGCCAAGTTCTCATAGCACATAAGTGGTAGAGTTAAGAATCAAAGCAGATCTCCCTTGCCCCCAATCCCATACATCTCTTTCTTAATCCTACTGGTCTTTTACTAGTACCATGGTTCATTATCATTTTCATTACTAGGGCAACCATGGGAAAAATTATAAATTTCTTGTTTTTCTCTTCCTGCCTTCCTAGCCTTTGTCCCTAAAATGGTTTATGACTGGTGCAACCACTCTCCTCCTGCCTCTACCTCCTTCCTACACACACTAATAAACACCATACAGTTCCCAGGCAACATCTGCTCTCAGCTAGTGACATTAATTTTCATTGAAGGTCTAAAAGACTTATAAAACCTTAATTTCTTACTTCTTTTAAGGCCTACTTTTTTTCTTCTCTTTTTTTAAATTAATGTATTACATGTATACATATCTTCCCATTGCCCCACACTCCCAGGCATACCCTAACGCCCCAGTGTCTTGTGTTCATTGATTGTGCTTATATGCATGCATATAAGTACTTTGGTTGATCTCTTATTTACCCCACCTCTCCAAAACCTTCCTGCTGTAATTTCACAGACTGCTTGATGCTTTACTGCCTCTGTATCTATCTTTTTGTTAATCACTTTATAATGTTCTTCATTATCCACAAATGAGTGAGATCATGTGGTGTTTCTCCTTAATTGACTGGCTTATTTCACTTAGCATAATGATCTCTAGTTCCATCCAGGTTGCTGCAAATGGTAAGAATTCCTTCTTTTTTAGTGCAGCATAGAATTCCATTGGGTACATGTACCATAGTTTTCTGATCCGACATCTGCTGACGGGTGCCTAGGCTGTTTCCAAATTATAGCTAATGTAAATTGTGCTGCTAAGAACACAGGGGTGCATAAATCCTTTCTGATTGGTGTTACTAGTTTCGTAGGATATATTCCTAAGAGTGGGATTACTGGGTCAAATGGGAGATCCATTTTTAGTTTTTTGAGGAAACTCCATACTATTCTCCACAGTGGCTGCACCAGTCTGCATTCCCACCAGCAGTGCACAAGGGTTCCTTTTTCTCAGTATCCTCACCAACACTTGTCATTTGTTGATGTGTTGATGATTGCCATTCTGACAGGTGTGAGATGATATTGCATTGTCATTTTTATTTGCATCTCTCAGATAATTAGCAACTTTGAGCATGTTATCATGTGTCTCTTGGCTTCCCTTCTTTGTCTTTCAAAAAGGTTCTATTTAAGTCTATTGCCCATTTTTTAATAGGATCCTTTATCTTCCTTATATTAAGTTGTATTAATTGGCTGTAGATGTTGGCATTAAAACTTTATCAGTGCTAACATTTGCAAATATGTTCTCCCATACAGTGGGCCTTCTTGTTGTTTGTTGATGGTTTCCTTTGCTGTTCAAAAACTTTTTATTTTGATGTAGTCCCATTTGTTTATTTTCTCATTAGCTTCCCTTACCTTTGGAGCAGTATCAGTGAATAAGTTATTTTGGCATATGTCAGAGATGCTGCCTGGGGATTCCTCTAATATTTTTATGGTTTGCCATCTTATGTTTAAGTCCTGTATCCATTTGCAGTTTATTTTTCTGTGTGGTCTAAGTTGGTGGTCTAGTTTCATTTTTTTTTGCATGTATCTGTCCAATTTTCCCAACAACATTTATTGAAGAGGCTGTCTTGACTCCATTGTATGTTCATGCCTCCTTTGTCAAATATTAATTGAGCATAGTGGTTTGGGTGGATATCTGGATTCTCTATTCTATCCCATTGTTCTATGTGTCTGTTCTTGCGCCAGTACCAGGCTGTTTTGAGAACAATTGCTTTGTAATATAGCTTGAAATCTGGTATTGAGATCCCACCTACTTTATTCTCTCAGGATTGCTGTGGCTATTCAGGATCTTTTTTATTCCAGATGAATCTTTGGAGAGTTCTTCCTAGGTCTGTGAAATATGTTGTTGGCATTTTAATGGATAGTACATTGAATTTATAGATTGCTTTGGGTAGTATGGACATTATAATGATTTTGATTCTTCCATCTGTTTGTCTTCCTCTATCTCTTTTTTCAGTGTCTTGTAATTTTCTGCATATAGGACTTTTACCTCCTTAGTTAGGTTTATTCCTAGGTATCTTAATTTTTTTGGTGCGATGGTAAATGGGATTGCTTTTTTAGTCACCCTTTCTGTAATTTCACTATTAGTGTATAGAAATACCACAGATTTATTGGCATTAATTTTATATCCTGCTACATTGCTGAATACATTTATTAAATCTATTAGTTTTTGGATGGAGTCTTTCGGGTTTTTTATGCACAGTATCATGTCATCTGCAAATAAGGACAGCTTTACTTCTTCTTTTCCAATTTGGATCCCTTTTATTTCTTCTTCTTGTCTAATTGCAATGGCTAATACTTCCAGTACTATGTCAAAAGGGGAGGAGAGAGTGTGTATCCTTGTCTTGTTCCTGTTCTTAGGGGAAATTGTTTTAATTTTTGCCCATTGAGTATAATGTTAGCTGTGGGTTTATCATATATGGTTTTTATGATGTTCAGGTATGATCCTTCCATTCCGACCTTGCTGAGAGTTTTTATCAAGAAAGGGTGTTGGATTTTGTCAAATGCATTTTCTGCATCAATTGATATGACCATGTGATTTTCATCTCTCAATTTGTTTATGTGATGTATCATGTTTATTGATTTGTGGATATTGTACCATCCACATTCCTGGGATGAATCCTACTTGCTCATGGTGTATGATCTTTCTGATGTACTGCTGGATCCGATTTGCTAGAATTTTGTTGAGGATTTTGGCATCTATGCTCATGACAGATATTGGCCTGTAATTCTCTTTCATTGTGTTGCCTTTATCTTGTTTTGGTATTAAGGTGATGCTGGCTTCATAGAAGATGTTTGGAAGTGTTCCTTCTTCTTGAATATTTGAATAGTCTGAGGAGAATAGGCTTTAATTATTCTTTGAATGTTTGGTGAAACTCTCCTATGTAGCTATCTAGTCATGGGCTTTTGTTTGCTGGAAGCTTGTTGATGACTGTATCATTTTCTTCCATAGTTATTGGCCTATTGAGATGTTTAGATTCTTCCTGATTGAGTTTTGGAAGGTTACATTTTTCTACAATTATGTACATTTCCTGCCAATTGTCCATGTTGTTGGAATAGAGTTATTCATAGTATATTTTCACAATCCTTTGTATTTCAGAGGGGTCTGTTGTTATTTCTCCTCTTTCGTTTCTGATTTTGTTTATTTGGATCTTCTCTCTTTGCTTCTTGGTGAGCCTGACTAGAGGACCATGAATATTGTTTATCCTTTCAAGGAACCAACTCTTGGTTTTGTTGATCTTTTGAATTGTTTCTTTGGTCTCTATGTTGTTTATCTCCACTCTGATCATTATTATTTTCCACTTCTACTTACACTGGGCTTTTCTTGTTGTTCTCTTTCTAGCTCTTTGATTTGTAGAGTTAGGTAATTTATTACCATTGTTTCTTGTTTTTTGCAGTAGGCTTGTAGAGCTATGAACTTCCCTCTCGACTGCTTTCACTGTGTCCCATAAATTTTGTATTGTTGTGTTGTCATTGTCATTTGTTGCCATGATGTTTTTTATTTCTTCCTTGATCTCTCTGGTTACCCAGTCATTGTTTAATAGCGTGCTGTTTAGTCTCCATGTGTGTGATTTCTTTGAAATGTTTTTATTATAGTTGATTTCCAGTTTTATGCCACTGTGATCTGAGAAGATGCTTGATATGATTTCTATCTTCTTGAATTTGAAGAGACTTTTCCTATAACCCAACATATGATCTATCTTTCAAAATGACCCATGTCCACTTGAGAAGAATGTATATTCTGTGGCTTTGGGATTAAATTTCTGAAGATGTTAATTAATTCCATCTGGTCTAGTGAGTCATTTAGTATTGATGTTTCTTTGCTGATTTTTTGTTTAGATGATTTGTCCTATGGTGACAGTGGCATATTAAATCTCCTACTATGATTGTTTTGCTGTCAGTTGCTCCCTTAATATCTTCCAGGAATTGATTTATGATTTCAGGTGCTCCTATATTGGGTGTATATATATTTACCAGAATTTTTTCCTCTTGTTTGATTGCTCTCTTTAGTATTATTAATTGGCCTTATCTTTTTTTATGTCCTTCACTTTGAGATCTAATTTGTCATATATAAGTATTGCAACCCCAGCTTTTTTTTTTAATTTCCATTTTCCTGAAAAACTGTTTTCCATCCCTTCATCCTCATTCCATGTGCATCTCTTTTTGAGGTGGGCTTGTTGTAGACAGCAGATATATGGGTTATGTTTTCTTATCCAATCTGTTATCCTATGTCTTTTGATTGGAGCATTTAATCCATTTACATTTAAAGTTATTAATGATAGGTACTTACCTGTCACCATTTTTTATTCTTTACCACTGTGTTCCCTCTTAGCTTCCTATTTCTTTCTTTCTTTCTTTCTTTTTTTTTTTTTACAACAGACCCTTTAACATTTCTTGCATTGCTGGTTTGGTGGTAATATATTCCATCGCTCCTTTTTTGTCTGTGAAGCTCCTGATTTCACCTTCAATTTTGATTGAAAGCCTTGCTGGGTACAGTATTCTTGGATTCAGAGCCTTCCTTTGCATGTCTGTATATTTCATTCCATTCCCTTCTGGCTTGGTGAGTTTCTGTTGAGAAATCTGTAGCTAGTCTTATGGGGGTTCCTTTGTTGGTAACTTTCTGTTTCTCTCTGGCCGCTTTTAAGATTCTTACTTTGTTGTTGGTGTTTGCCAAGTTAATTATAATGTGCCTTGATGTTGGTTTTTGTGGTTCATTTTGCTTGGGACTCTGTGAGCTTCTTAGATTTGTGTGGGTTTTTTCCTTCCTACATCAGAGTAGTTTTCTATCATTATTTCTTCAAACAGGTTTTCTATTCCTTGCTCAGTTTCCACTCTTTCTGGAACCCCAATTATGCGGATGTTGTTTTGTTTTGTGTTATCCCAAATTTCCCTTAGGCTCTCTTCTTGCTTTTTAATTTTTTTTTCTAGAAGCTGCCATACTTGGGTATTTTTTCCTACCTTGTCTTCTAGCTCACTGATGCGGTCCTCTGCTTCTTCTACTCTAATTTTGATGCTTTCTATTGATTTCTTTACAGCAGTGATGTCATTTTTCATTTCTTCTTGATTCTTTATAATTTCCTCTTGGTTCTTACTCATATTGTTGAATTTGTCTTCCTTTCTTTTCAGCTACTTTATTACCGTTTCTCTGAACTCTTTCTGTGGCAGGTTGTTTTCATCTATTTTGTTTACTTCCTTTTCTGGTAATACCTACCTTTCTTTCATATGTGGGCTGTTTCTTCATCTTCCCATAATTTTTCTTCTCCGGGTGTCTGGTTATGTATTTCTCTTTCCTTTCCGTGTGGCTTGTGGAGCTCCTCTGAATCAAAGTATTTGCACCGATTTGGGAGCGGTGTTCTGGGTCCCCCGGTTTTTCAGTAGATTCTGCAGCTGTAGCTTTTCAGTGTTCTGTAAACATCCACTTTCCCCTGAAAGATGGTGCAGTCTCCGCGTTCACGCTGGTGGCTCTGGTGGAATAAACCCCGTGGCAGTGGGGCTGTCTGGTTAGGGGAATCCCATCCAGCTGTCCCCCACCTTCTCCTGGAGATAACTGTCCCTTACCTTGCGAACACATACTCCCAGTGCGACCCTAAGCTGTTCTCTCTGTCTGCTTTAGCGACTAGGCTCCGGACACCTCCGTCTATTCTACCACCATTTTTTTCTCTCTCCTTTTAGGCCTACTTTTTAAAAATTTTATCTTTATTGTTAAGAGTATTATAGATGTTGCCTTCATTTTTTCCATTGACCTCCTCTACCCAGTTTCCACCCCACCCCAGGCCTTTACCACCCTAATGTCTGTGTCCATGGGCAATATATATATGCATGTAAATTCATTGTTTAATCTCTTCCCACCCCCTGTCCTCTTCCCTCTGAGAGTTATCTGTCTGTTACATGTTTCCATGCCTCTGGTTCTATTTTATTATCCAGTTACTTTTGTTTATTAGACTCCAAATATAAGTTAGATCATGTGATACTTGTCTTTTGTTTAACAGTAAGATTTATTTAACATAGCTATATGAACAAAACTTTGGCAGCAAGTTTAAATTTTAAGTTCTGGTTTCCTAACGCTAAATGTAGAGAGTTAACCCCATGTGAGCCTCACTTTCCTCAGTTATAAAATAGAAATAATAACAGTATAGACATCATAGTACTGCTATTAAGGCTAAATTGCATATGTATGCTAAAGATATAATGCAATGCCTTGAAAGAGAGTATATGCTCAGTAAATGGTGGTAGTTGCTTTGGTGACATCAGTGAATATATAGGAAGAGGAATTATAGAGCACCCATCAAGTTATATTACCTAGAATCTCCCTAGGCTGCCTGCCCACAAGGCAAAATTTTATAAAAAGTGTTTATTATGCAAGGAAGTGAATGGTAGTGTGACAGCTAGTATACCAATCAAGTTAAATGGTTGCTGCAAATTCTTGCCAGTTTAATTGACTAAAAGCATGAAGATTAGTTTTGGCATTAAATCTCTGACTGCTTTTCTCACAGCAGTCACAGAATTTCCATCTTTAAGAAACTACAGTGATTCCCTGCTTTCATTAAAAAAGCAAAAGTTCACTTGACCAGTAGGATATTGAGCATACCCAGGAGTTGTCCAGTGTCAGATAGTCCTGGAAGACCCAAATAAATATATATATATATATATATATATATATATATATATATATATAATTGATATATATTAAATATATATAATATATTTAACATATATATCAATAAAATATATTTAATATATTTTATATTAAATAAATATATATAATATATATTAAATATATATATTATATATTATATATATATATTAAATATATTTTATTGATTTTTTTACAGAGAGGAAGGGAGAGGGATAGAGAGTTAGAAACATCGATGAGAGAGAGACATTGATCAGCTGCGTCTTGCATGCCCCCAACTGAGGATGTTCCCACAACCAAGGTACATGCCCTTGACCGGAATCAAACCTGGGACCTTTCAGTCCGCAGGCTGATGCTCTATCCACTGAGCCAAACCAGCTTCGGCCAAATAAATATATTTGAGAGTATGATGGGCTATTTTAAGCTTAGCAGATTGGGATGAGAATTTGGAATATAGATTTCAGGCCAGGTTATCAGTTTAGAGTTTACATCGATTCCAATGCCCAATCCAAACATGGGCAGGGTGACCTGTCAGCAAAGGTCCAAACCACAAGATGCCACTTCACAATCTAAGAGCAAGTAACAGAGATCTGAACTAGACTAATACTAATAGTTGCCATTAATTAGTAGTATTTGCTGTATACCAGACACTTTGCTAAGGGCTTTACTATGCATTAATTATCTAATTTAATTCTTACAACAATGTTATAAGGGTGAGTTATTATTATCCTCCCCATTTTAAAAATTTGGGAAACCAAGGGTAGCAGAGCTGAATAGTAGTGAAGCTTGGATTAAATCTCAGATCTATTTGTTCCAACATTCATACCCTTAACCACTACACTAGAGTGCTGCTGGTAACCACAGGCCACATACTTGGAGACTTGGAGACAATGATAAAATGATCATAGCCATAAAGCTGACTTGCTGCTTAGCCAGAGAATTATTGAAGTGAAGGACAGAGGTTTTTCTACTGTCTGATGCCAGGATTACACTAAGAATCTGAGGTGGGTCTGACACTATTAGAGAGGGGCTATGAGAGATTCTGGGTTGGACTAAAGAAGGTTATTGGAATAATTTTCTCTAGTTTTTATTTCTCTTGCTGCTGCACAAAAGTTTACTCTGTTCTTATAGATACGTGTGTCCTGGAAATTTTGTCTTGATTACCTTACATAGTCCAATTTTTAGTGGTAACAAATATAATAATAGCTCCTACCTTTAAATTTCTTATCTGCTTTCCTTGATCTATAAAGAAAATACAACAAGAAGAAGGAGATGCCTCTTTCTTTCCTAAAGGCCTCTATAACTTTCTGGTAAATTAAAAGACAATTCTTCTAAGAGATGGCCCCATTTTGCAAGGATGGAATCTGGATGCTACAGAATCAGCTTAAGCAGGAAATAGCTGAAGAGTGTGACAGTGTTAAGTGGGTAGCCTCTGTTAGAAACTTTCTTGGTCTTTTTAGAGGATGGAAAGATGCTCGAGCTACCTCTGAATGTTTTCTCCCCCCTAGTGATCACTGGGAGGAGGAAAGAATGGTGGTATAAGTAGTGCCCACTTTTTACTATAAATGTCATTCTAAAAGTAACATCTAAAGAAGATTGCTTCCTTAAGAACAATGTTCTAATCACAGCTATATTTAAGACCAAGGACACTATATAAAACAAATTAAAATATGATAAACAATTTGTCATATTAGCAAAATGCAATTATATTAGGACTATAAAAATTCTAAATAATAAAATTAAGGCATACACCTTATAATGGACATAGGTATATTCTATATAATGACTATAAAAAGGGTCTTTGCTGTATCATCTTTTTCATCTAAAGACAAAATGCCATCAAAAACAAATAATACATATTGATTAAATATTTTATTAACATACTAGAGGCCTGGTGCATGTATTTGTGCACCAGTGGGGGTTCCTCGTCCTAGCCTGTGCTCTCTTGCAATCCAGGACCCCTCAGAGTATGTCAGAGAGCCGGTTTCAGCCTGATCCTTGCAGGCTAAGCCAAGGGACCCCACTGGTGCACAAATCCATGCACTGGGCCTCTAATATGCATATAATATATTTGGTTAATCTATTCTTGTCCTCCCCCTTCCTTCTGAGATTCATCAGTCTGTTCCATGTTTCCATGCCTGTGGGTTATGCTCTTGTGTTGAGCATCTGCCCCCTGGTGGTCAGTGTGCATCATAACTACCAGATGGTCAGCTAGTTGGCTGGTCAGCTGGTTGGTCAGTCACTTCGGCTTTTATACATACTACTATAGATTTTTACCTTCTTACATTTTAACCTTAAAGTACTTTCCAAAGTAATCTAAGTTCTCTCCACAGAGCCATTTATAAAATGAAGGGCCACAATGAACCACATATTTTTCAAACCATTTCCAAATATGTCTCCAAATCGAATACTGGCAATTTTCTTTCCCAGTTAATCCTCTTTGCATTTTGGTAGTATGTATCAATTGTCTTAAAAATGTTCAGATCTGTCCTAGCTGGTTGCTCAGTAGTTTAGAGCATCAAGCATTGGCCTGTGAACTGAAGGGTAGCAGGTTTGAATCCAGTCAAGGGCACCTATACTTCAGTTGCAGGTGTGCAGCAGGGAACCAATTGACGTGTCTCTCTCACATTGATGTTGCTCTCTCTGTGTCTCTCCCCCACCCTTCCAGTCTCTCTAAAAATCAATGGGGGGAAATATCTTTGGGTGATGATTAACAACAACAAAACAGTGTTCAAATCCTTTGAACCAGTAATTTCACTCTCATAAATTTAATTGAAAGAAATAATCAAAGCAGTACCAAAATATTAATGAATTAAAGTAATCATTAGAACCCAATTTTTAATATTAAAAAATGGGAAAGGCCTAAATGTCATATAATAGGGGAATGGTTAAGTAAAACAATATATGGCCTAGTCACTATGACTCAGTGGTTGAGAATCAACCTATGAACCAAAAGATTGTGGTTCGATCCCCAGTAGGGATTATGCAGGAGGCAGCCAATCAATGATTCTCTCTCATCACTGATGTTTCTGTCTCTCTTATCCTCTCTGAATTCAATTATATAGACATATTGATATTTTATATATATACTAGTGGTCCAGTGCATGAAATTTGTACATGGGGGGGGGTTCCTCAGCAGTCGGACAACCCTTCACAATCCGGGACTGCTGGCTCCTAACCACTCATGTACCTGCCTGCTTTTTCATCTCTAACCACTCTGCCTGCTGACCTGCTCACCCCCAACTTCCCCCTTCTGGCCTGTTTGCCCCCAACTGCCCTCCCCTTCTGGCCTGATCACCCCTAACCACCTCTGCCTCGGGTCCACCACCATGGCTTTGTCTAGAAGGACATCTGGGCGGTCTCCCGGAAGGTCTCTGGGTCTAATTAGCATATTACACTTTTATTAGTATAGAAGATAGAGGCCTGGTGCACAGGTAGGGGTTGGCTGGTCTGCCCTGAAGACGGTCCCAGATCAGGGTGGGGGTCTCTTAAGGGGGTGGGGCTGGCCTGGGAGAGGGGCTGGGGCAGTTTGCAGGCTAACCATGCCCCCATCGGGGAGTGGGGGGGGTCTTTGCTGGGGGTGGTGCCAGCCTGAACAAAGGGCTGAGGGGCATTTTCAGGTTGGCCATGCCCCCATCAGGATGGGGATCCCCTCTGTGGGCTGTGGCCAGCCTGTGTGAGGGGCTGAGAGCTGTTTGGTGGTGGTTTCAGGCCCACCAAGTCCTTGGCTTTGTCCGGAAGGACATCTGGATGATCTCAGGAAGGTCCCCCGGTCTAATTAGCATATTATTCTTTTATTAGTATAGATACATTATATCCCTTGCAGTGTTATTATCATATAGCATATAGTTATTAACATATTTCTTTAAAAATATTTAATGAATTGGAAAAATTCTTATGATATAATGTTAAATGAGAATTATGGGAAACAAGTATTTATATAGTATGATGACAGTTTGTAATAATAATTACAGTACATAGCCAACTTTTTTTCAATAAAGAGATCCTTTATTTCCACATTAAACAGAACATATTCAACTTTTTTAAAAGACTAAGAACATACACTAAAAAGTTACCAGTGGCTATCACTAAGTTGTAAAATTATGGGGGAAATGTTGGACAGGCAAAAAAAGAAGAGCCCATAAAAATGAGAAAGTATTCTTGCCCTGGCTGTTGTGCTTCAGTTGGTTAGAGCATCATCCCAAGTGCTGAAATATCCTGGGTTGGATTCTGGGTCAATAGCATATGCCCAAGTTGTAGGTTGCAACTGACCAATATTTTCCTCTTACATTGATATTTATTTTAATTTCCTTATTGATTATGGTATTATATATGTGTCCTTATCCCCTCATTATTGCCAAACCCCCCACTCATGCCCTCACCCCTCTGTTGTTTGTATCCATTAGTTAGATTTATATGCATGCATACAAGTCCTTTGATTGATCTCTCCCCCTTACTTCCACCTTCCCCTACCTTCCCTCTGAGATTTGACATCTGATCAGTGTTTCTCTGTCTCTGGATCCATTTTTGTTCATCAGTTTATGTTGTTCATTATATTTCTCTCTCTCTCTCTCTCTCTCTCTCTCTCTCTCTCTCTCTCTCTCCCTCCCTCCCTCCCTCTCAGTCTCCCTCCCTCTCTCTCTCTCTCTCTCTCTCCAATGAATAAAAGAAAGTATTCTTAAATAAGCTGTTAAAGATATCTGAAGGACTCCTCAGTGTGTTCTGTGTATGCGAAGGTAAACTCAAATTAGGTGATCAATTATCCTGATTTATGTAGTACTAAGGAGTTTCCCAAGACATGATTAAAATGAAAATTCTGGTGCAAACTGATATGAGTTGGTCACCCCCAACTCAAGAAAACAGAGCCTGGGAAATAGATAGTATTATAACGAAAGTAACACAAGAAGCAGAGCACTAAACTGGGAGTTCAAAGGGTGTAATTATTCTTCCTGCTCTGCTGTTTATTAAGATAATTTAAGGCTTAGTTGAGGGTCTATACACTTACCTTGCTTGTTCACCATGTTGTTATGCAGACTAAATTCAATTATTCACAAACACAAGGGATTACAGTAAAAATAAACTTTTATTAAGTGCATACTACATTGCTTTGGGCACAGTTCTAAGATCAAGGGAGTATTAATAAGTCCAAATTTATAGAATTGTGGTAAAGTCTAAGTAAGATTATATGTCTAAATACATCAGTATTTACTGATACTCATTAAACATTAGCACTGATGGTTATATATGATTGATTTATTATCTCAATTAGAAAATACCATACCACATAATAACAACTCTGTGAGATAAGTACTTCTATTAATGATCCCATTTTACAGATGAAAAAATTGTGGCTCGGAGAGGTTAATTGCCTTGGTTAAATTTAGACACTAAATGATAGGGCTGTTTGTCTCTTGGTCCAGGACTCTTTTCCACTTCATTAAGTTGCCACCCAGTAAAAAGCCTTTTTGATAAGGGTATAGCTAACTTTTATTTTTTCTTTTTACTGTAGATTACCTTTTTTCTACCTACATATTCAGTATAGTCAAAGCCTTCTCTTGGACTAAATAGCAGCTACCAAGGAACATTATATGGGACTAGAGGCCCAATGCATGAAATTTGTGCAAAGGGCTCAGCCCTCACAGCCCTGGCTTCATCTGGAAGGTTGTCCAGAAGGCCTTTCCATTGTCCAGTCTAATTAACATATTTAGTTAGCAATTCTCAGATGATTTCACAGCCTTTGAAAAGGCTGTGAAACAGTTATATAGTCTGAATGACACCTCTCACAGGTTAAGAATTAAACTCAGTAGTGTTCTGGTAAATGTTTAACCACTGGCTCTGGGAGAGGGGAGAGAGGGATCCTGTAGCATGCACAGGTAAACATGTTGTGAATACTTCTGCTAGGGCTGATTTCAAACTACCAATATGATGGGCTACTGTAAACCAGTATTATCCAGTACAAGCCAGTGTATACCAGTTCTAACACACCACTAGAAGCAGAATATTAACTTTGACTCAGTTGTTTTCTTAAGTTTATATAAATTTAGTGAGATTTAAAGTATGGACATTATTCAGGGAACATGGTTTTAATACATGAAAAAGGGAGGAAGATGGTATACAAAGTAATGGCTTAGGATATTCTAGACTATGGGGAAACTTAAAGAAAGTCCTAGAGGAATAGATAAGCTTCTGGTTACTGCCTGTAAGTCCTGGTCTGGCATCCTAAGATACCTCTCAGTAAATCCAAAGGTAATATCTATAATAAGGATTAGAGAAACTTTGTTGTACTTATCACAAGCTTTTCATTTTCACATCAACTTTTTATTTTAAAGATTTCCAAATCTTCAGAAAAGTTAGAAGAATCCTATATAATAAAAGGCTAATATTCAAATCAACTGAACAGCAGAATAACCCATCACTATCATGCACACTGACCACCAGGGAGCAGACCCTCAACACAGTAGCTGCCCCCTGGTGGTCAGTGCACTCCCACAGGAGGAGCACCACTCAGCCAGAAGCTGGCTCATGGCTGGCAAGGGCTCCTGAACTGTGAGAGGGTGCAGGCCAGGCTGAGGGAACCCCTGCACCTCAGGGCATGAATTTCATGCACTGGGCCTATAGAAGAACAATAAGCATCCATAAATACCCTTCACCTAGATATATGACTTCTTAATATTGTTCATGTAAGGTTTATTACTTTATTTTTATGAACTATTTGAAAGTTAATTTCAGATACTTTGACTCTTCAGCCCTAAATACTTGAGTGAGAATCTTCTGAATAAAGGGGCATTCTTCTATACAACTACAGTATAGTCAACATACTCAGTAAGTATAACACTGATACAATCCTATACAATCCTATATAATAAAGAAGTAATATGCAAATTGACCATCCTCCAACACACAAGATGACCACCCCCATGTGGTCACAAAATGGCCACCACAAGATGGCCAGCAAGGGAAGGCAGTTTGGAGTGACCAGGCCAACAGGGGAGGGCAGTTAGGGGTAATCAGGCCGGCAAGGGAGCAGTTAGGTATTGATCAGGTTTGCAGGGGTGTGGTTAGAGGGTGATCAGGCTGGCAGGCAGAAGTCGTTAGGGGTAATCAGGCAGGCAGGTAGGCAAGTGGTTGGGAGGCTGCAGTCTTGGATTGTGAGAGGGATGTGTGGCTGCTCGTTTAGACCCGATCCCACTGGCAGTCGGACATCCATTGAGGGGTCCCAGATTGGACAGGGTTCAGGCTGGGCTGAGGGACACCCCCCCATGCACGAATTTCATGCACCAGACCTCTATTCTATATATATAAAAGGCTAAGCAACCATCACATCTAAACAACCAAATGGACAACCAAACAGGCTGTGTGGGGCAACCAGGCCAGCAGGGGGTTAATGAGGAGCGACCATACAACCAAGCAGCACACTGCATGGGACTACCAAGCCCACAGGGAGGGAAGGCAGTGAGGGGTGATCAGGTTGGCAGGGAGCAGTTGGGGGTAACCATGCCTGCAAGGGGTGCAGTAAGGGGTGACCAAGCCAGTGGGGGACACTAAGGGGCAACCAGGCCAGTGGGGGATGAGGGTCAGTTGGGGGTGACTATACCTGCAGGGGTGGAAGTTAGGGGTGACTAGGCCAGCGGGGTGGGGGGGGCACAATTAAGTGTGATCAGGCAGGCAGTCAGGTGAGCAGTTAGGAGCCAGTGGTCCTGGATTGTGAGAGGGATGTCCAATTACTGGTTTAAGACCAGCTAAACCAGCAGTCAGACATCATTTGAGGGATCCTGGATTAGAGCAGGTGCAGGCTGGTTTGAAAGGACCCCCCCCCATGCATTCATTTTGTGCACCAGACCTCTAGTCCTATATAATAAATACCTAATATGCAGTCATTCAACCAGACCTCTAGTCCTATATAATAAAAACCTCGGGCAGTCATTCAATCTGGAGACCAGGAGTCTGACCACTCACTATGACGTGCACTGAATACTAGGGGTGCGATGCAGAACATGGTAGGCATCAATGACGCAAAACATTGGGACTGGCAGCAGGGGGTATTGGAGGCACTGATGGCCCTGATAGGCCCCAACAAGAGCAGGACCATGGCGGGATGGTGGAGCAGGTGAGCAGACCTTGCCAGGGCAAGGTGGGTGCTAGCAGTTGCATGATCGTTCAGCCAATTGCCCCATAGTTGGCGACCATTGGCAGCAGCAGGGGGCAGGACTGCCACCTGGCTTCCAGGTGCTAAGAGAGCTGGGCTGGGGGCCTGGCACCAATCGATTGCCCTGCAGGCGGGATGGTGGAGCAGGTGAGGGGGCAAAACCAGGCAAGATGTGGTGCCAGGCAGGACTGCAGGGATGCAAGGTTGGGGGCAGAAGCTGGGGCCCAATCTCCACAGACCGCACTGAGGGACACCATCCATGCATAAACTCATGCACCAGGCCTCTAATTTATAGATATAATGTCTGCATTCAAACTTCCCAAATGTTTCAAAAATGTCCTTAGAGCTTTGAGTATTTTTAATGCAAAATCTAATAAAATATTATGCATTGCATTTAGTTATCAGTTTCTTTGGTTTCCTTTGTTCTAGAACCCCAGATCCCATCTTTTCTTTATGATCAATATTTTTTAAAAGTTCAGGCTAGTTGTTTTGCAGAATGTGTCTCAATTGGATTTGTCTGATCATTTCTCATTAATGCATTAAGTTTAAACGTGTTTTTTTTTTCCTACAATGCTATGTCCTTCCCAGTGCCTCCTAACAGTAGGAACATTGTCATTTTTTTCATTATTGTAATGTTCACCTTAATCATGTGGTTAGGGTGCTGTTCAACTTATTTCTCCACTACATTGATACTAGTAAAACTTTCAGTTTGTGTGAATATCCTATTCCAGGAAAAACTACTTTATCCTGAAAGTATAAATTATTTTGTTACTGAAAGCATAATTTATATGGTTCACTGAGAAACCACGGGTTGAAAAGGCATTTTCCCTAAATAAAAGAAAAAATAGAAAATGATATTTATATATTTTTTTAAAAGTTGGCACTACACCTCTTAGCCAAATTTATGAGCTATTCTAAATAAGGGGTTTCTTATCTAACTTGTGAACTGCTGATAAAGACTTCTGTCCCAGCCTAAACATATTTATATTCCTAGAATATAACTGCTTAGACTACAGTAAGTGTCCAAAGAAAACTTACTGAATAAGCTTCTCTCCAATTGTTTTGCCTGAATGAATGAAAAAATAACCTCACTAAGCAAAAATTTTACTTTATTATGTCAACTGGCACCACTGGAATTGATTTGACTCCTTAAGCACCACTCTTCTCTTAGGAAATGACAGAGCTTTCAGTTTTCATCCAGGTATTTGACTTTACTTGGATGCTAATCAAGTCTCTGGTTATTCTAAAAATATTAGTTTCTCTATATTAAAGTCAGAAACTTCTCTTAATAAATCAAGGGTTGGCTCTGTGTTTGTTAGAATTAGGCTGGTGGCAAATGACAGAAAATGCAAAATAATAGTGGGTTAGACAATATAGCTATTTATTTCTCTCTGATGTTAGAGTCCATTGTTCTAGCCAAGATGGAGTATCAGGGACTGGATTTACCCTCCTATCTGCAACAAGTGAAAAAAGACAAAATGAAAACAATAGTCTCCAGACATTGTAAACCATGCAACAAAAAACAGTGATCTCTGAGAGACAGGAAAGAAACAAGATGAGCCTTAGTATTATCCCAGCTTACTGCCTGGAGAGAGGTCTCAGGCATTGGTGCAGGGAGCAGAAACCTAGATCAGGCCAGATGGATTAGGAGAGGAGTGAGAAGGTGGGAAAACCAAGGCAACTAGATTTTGTAGGACAGAGTACTGAGGCAAAGAGCTGCAACAGAAAGAGAACTCTGGAGATCTGCAGAATCTTCCTTGAATATTCTGCTGAATTTTAATCAACATATCTATATAAGACCAGAAAAAGAGCAGGAAGAAAAAATCCTCAGAGATCACATAAGACTAAGAATAGCCGGTTCTCACTAGCCAGAATTGAAAATCTCAATTCTCAGATCATCAGCATACTCAAAACATCTTGCTTCAATAGTGGTGCCAAATTAGTCCTACATTCAAAGCTGTTCTATATTTCCCTAATGAATTTAAAAACAAGCCTTGAATTGGTAGAATAAACATCATTAAAATATCCATACCACCCGCCGAGACCGGTTTTGCTCAGTGGATAGAGCGTTGGCCTGCGGACTGAAAGGTCCCAGGTTCGATTCCGGTCGGGGGCATGTACCTTGCTTTCGGGCCCATGTGCAGGAGGCGGCTGATCGATGTCTCCCTCTCATCGATGTTTCTGACTTCCTATCCCTCTCCCTTCCTCTCTGTAAAAAATCAATAATAAAAAAAAATATCCATACCACCCAAAGCAATCTATAGAGTCAATGCAATCCATATTAAAATACCAACAATATATTTCATGAGCCTAAAACAAACTCTCCAAAAATGTATGTGGAACCAAGAAAACACCCCAAATAGCCATAGCAATCTTGAGAAAGAAGAACAAAATTGAAGGGATCACAATACCAGATATCAAGTTATACTACAAAGCCACTATACTCAAAACAGTCTGGTACTGGCACAAGAACAGGCATATAGATCAATGGAAAAGAACAGAGAACCCAGAAATCAACCCAAGCCATTATGCTCAAATAATATTTGACAAATGAGACAAGAGCATACAATGGAGTCAAGACAGTCTCTTCAATAAATGGTATTGGGAAAATAGGACACATACATGCAAAAAAATCAAACTAGACCACCAACTTACACCGTGCATAAGAATAAACTAAAAATAGATAAAAGACTTAAATGTAAGTGATAAAATCATACAAAACTTAGAAGAAACCATAGGCAGCAAAATCCTAGACATCTCTCATAGCAATATGTTTATCAATACATTTCCTAGGCTCTAGGACCTAGGGCAAAGGAAATTAAGGAGAAAATAAATGGGATTACATCAAAATACAAAGCTTCTTCACAACAAAAGAAACTATCAACAAAATAAAAAGAGTCCACTGTATGAAAGAACATATTTTCCAATGATACATCTGATAAGGGGTTAATTTCCAAAATATATAGGGAACTCATGCAACTTAACAAAAGGAAGACATACAATATAATTTAAAAATGGGCAAAGAACTTTAATAGATACTTCTTGGAAGTAGATATATACAGAAGGCCAAAAGACATATGGAAAAATTCTCAGTCACTAATCATCTGAGAGATACAAATCAAAATGACAATGTGTTATCATCTCACACCTGTCAGAATGGCTATCATCAACAAATCAACAAACAACAGGTGTTGGCAAGGATGTGGAGAAAAGGGAACCCTAGTACACTGCTAGTGGGAATGCACATTGTTGCAGCCACTGTGTAAAACAGCATGGAATTTCCTCAAAAAATTAAAAATGGAACTCCTATTTAACCCAGAGATCCCACTTTGAGGAATATATCCTAAGAAATCAGAAACACCAGTCAGAAAGCATATATGCACCCCTGTGTTCATAGCAGTGCAATTTACAATAGCTAAGACCTGGAAACAGCCCAAGTGCCCATCAGCAGATGAGTGAATAAAAAAAGCTGTAGTACATTTACATAATGAAATACTATACAGCTATAAAAAAGAAAACTCTTACCATTTGCAACAGCATAGATAGACCTGTTAAATAAAATAAGCCAGTCATAGAAAGATACTAGTAAGTATCACAGGATCTCACTCATATGTGGAATCTAATGAACAAAATAAACTGATGAACAAAATAGAGAGACTTAGAAGCATGGAACACAGTGTGGGACCTCAGAGGGAATGCAGGAGAGGATGGGTGAATGGGAAGAGATTAACCAAAGAACTTGTATGCATATATGCATGACCCATAGACACAAACAATAGGGTGGGGACAGAAGCATACTAGAATAAGTCAATGTGGGGGGGGGATGGGGACATATGTAATACTTTCAACAATGAAGATTTTTTAAAAGCCTTGAAAAGATCACACTGTTTGCAAGTAATTTAACTGTGTTCCAGAATAAAGCCCAAGACTATTTATAGAAATACAAAATATCCATCATCTAATAAGATAAAATTCACATAGGACATACAATTGAAAACTACCAGGCATTCAAAAGAAGAAGGAAAGAAATAATAAGGAAAAAGTCAATCAAAACCAACTCAGAAATAATACAGATTATATGACTAGTGGACAAAGATTTTCAAATGTTATTTAACTGTTTTCCAAATGTTTAAGAAGCTAGAGGAAAGATTGAACATGTTAAGTAAGACGTGAAAGATACTAAAAATTCCCAACTAGAACTCCTAAAAAAGAAAAACTCAATGCCTGAGATGATATAAAAGTCAATGTAGACAGTTGAGACTTGTATGGAAGCTCCATGATAACAAGGTTCCTTAGGTCTTGTTGCTCTATCATTCTCAACATATAATTTCCAATTTATGGTGCAAAATGGCTGCTCTAGCTCCAGCCATAATATGTTTATTCCAACTGGAAGGATCAGAAACTAGGCCAAAACCATATGTCCCTCCATTTAAATACACTTAAAATTCAATCACATGGCATCACTTTCCCTCATATTCCACAGGCCAGAATTTAGTTTCAGGGTCATACTCATCTGAAATTGAGAACAAGAATTGTAGTTTTTATTTAGTGTGGCTAGGTGCCCAGCTAAAAATGTCATAGTTATCACTTAGCAAAGAATGGGAGAATTAAAATAGGGAAACAAGTAGCCATCACTTTTCAAGTTGAAACCCATATCAGTGCAGAAGAGGTTCTGATCCAGTTTGAATAGCATTATGGATTCCAGCTTAAAAATAATGAGATTGGCCAACAGTTAGCTCTGCCCTGGCTGGGTTGCCATGACAAGGGACAACTTCTTATGGCACTACATAGTCTCTGAACCTTGGACCCACCCCAAGGGCTACCCTGAGTGCAAAATGACCAACTGCACAGTCCATCTCAAAGAGGGACCCAGAGGATGTCAAAAAAGGTGATGGTCTGGAAGTAGTACCGTGACTTCTGCAGGTTACACAGAGACCTGGCCTACACACACTGAAACCACCACCTGGAGGAGTTCCCCCAGAGCCCAGGTGTTTGGCAGATTTGAAGCCTCTTTGATTGAGGAGCTGTGAAAGCGGGAAGAGAACTTGCTTCACTTTACCGTGCATATCTCTGCACTCAACAACAGCCCTCAACTCAAGTTCTTCTGTGTGTGTTTTTGGGGGGAGGGGAAGTGATATGGCCCTCCAAGGTATTAGAGACTTAAATATTCTGCCATCTCCCTCTGATCCCCACACTGCCCCCCGAGGAGCCCCAGATGCCACCTGATGCTTATTGGTTGCCCCACACTCTCTGCAGAGAAAAGGGGCCTTGATAAGTTGGAAGTTCAGCAGACACCCTCCCATCCAGTCCTTCTCAGGAGACCCTGGGTATTTTCTTTAACTGTGGGAGCACTAAGGAGGTGTCTAGTTCTGTCTCGCTGAGATGAGCTTGCCTTCTTTAACCCTTTCTCCAAGGAAGGGGTCAAAGGCCCCAATCCTATCCACATAGGTGACCTGGCAACAATAGAGCTGTCTGAGAATCTGGACCAGGAACCCTGGGAGCCAGGAGGAGGAAGTTGATGAGTAAGGAGAGCCAAACCTGCCTACCTGAGCCAAGCCACAGTGCTCATTACTCAGGCCCTTCAGGACTACAATGTAGGTAACTACACTGCAGCTCTGCAGGGTAACCAGGAAGTGTGCACATCTTGCTTTGGGGAGTTCCTGATAACCAACCGTCTGCCCACTGAGAAGGTGTAAAGAAAGCAGCCGAGTACCTAAGTGGGCAGAGGAAATCCTGCACATGCACCTTATACAAAGTCCCACCCTGGGAGGGAGTGGACACTATCCCAGGACAGGTGTTCCAGCACTATCAGCCACCTACTTCTTTCCCTGAGGCCTGGCCCTATCTCCAGGTCTTGTAATTCCAGAGGCCAATTATGTATGTAAATGGACCAAGAATGAGAAAAATAATGACTTCTCAGCTCTCTGACCACTCCTGTGGAATCAGGGACTCACACTTCTATCCCTGCCTGTCTCTGTCTTGATGTGTAAGTAATAGGTCTGGTCACTAAATTCTGTTTTTCCACCTAGAGCAGGGGTTTGCAAACTGTAGCATGCAGCCAAATCTGGCCCACTACCTTTATTTGTAAGGTCAAGGAGCTGGAATGGTTTTATCTTTTTTTAATAGATGAAAAAATAAAAAGAATGATGTTCTATGGCTGTTGAAAATGATATGAAATCTAAGTATCTAAAAATACAATGTTATTGGAACACACACAAAAATAATGAGACTGTACCTCAGTGTTTTTGGTTGTCAAAAATTAAAAAATCTGTTTAATTTTTTTTGGTGTTGTTTGACTTTCAGCCCCCATACCTCCATATACTTTTAAATTTATCTCAACATGCCAGAGTTGCTCTATTTCTCCAATCAATGACACCAAGCTAGGGCTGGAGTTTAACATTTTGTTTAACTTATGCCTATGTTTATCCTGGCCAAAAACCAGAGTCATTCAATGTGCTTATGCCCTAGTCCTGAAGCAGCTAACGTTCTTTTCTAATAAAGTTATAACAACTGCAGCTGAAACCAGCTTTTATGAGGACATCCATATCACATGCTCTGGAATCCTAATCCCTTCTCCATGGTGGAGAAAAAAAATTGGCACATGGTAGATACAATCTTTTCTACAGACCATGTAACTCCTACCCAGATTTTCTTTTGGTTAGCCATACAACAGTTCCTAAGTCTCAAATACCTTGGTTATTACACTTGTTGATCAATTTAAGCAGTATTTCTGGGGGTATGGTTGCTCTCATAATGCCAAAGTGGATGCCACAATTTTTAAGAGATTGTAGGTGGACACGCAATTGATCTGTTTTCGTCAGACAAGAAAGTATTGCTGAAAGATGGCATGTTTTGTTTTTCAAGGTACCAACCAAGTGTATGGCTGGCTCACTGAATATTCCAACAGAGCATTTGCACTATCTCTGTATCCTGTCTTAAACAAATCAGATAAAAAAAATCTGCAGGAACTCAGGGCTTACCATTTTCCAGTTGCTAATGGCTTTGGTTGCTTTAACAATCTTTGCTCAGACACTGCAGTATTACATGTCTGCTTCCCTCTCCCTCCATATAAGCTTTTGCCTCCTCTAATCACACTGCTCTCTATTATTAGTATCACCACCATCAGTATTCTTTACATCAAATAATAGTGACTTTTAAAGTATACCATTTATATGGATTTTGTAGGGGTAGAGATAGGCTATAAGGGATCAATGGGAGGAAAAAAAAGGATACATATGTAATACTTTTAACAATAAAGATTTTTAAAAAAAATCATAGGGGTTTTGTACAGCAAACTAGCAACCTAGAGAATTGCATTGGTGGAAGAGGTTGGGATGCAACTTACAATGCTGATTTGGACAGTTTGTGACCTCAAGCAAAGACTCTTTCCCTTTGTGTTCTGCTAATATGAATCTGTCCATAAAAGTTACAATGGAGTAGATTCAGTAAACACAGTCACTTACTACTGTTCCTGCCTAATTTGACTTCTTATTAGGCATTCAGTAGACCCAGAGAATATATATCATGTGGCCACATAGGAAAGAGCAGATAATTTTGACTTGACAAAATGCTATTTTTCAGGTACCATTTTGTTTTCAGTGAGACCTTGCTGTTTGGATATAATGGAGGGTAGGGATGGAGCCTTGATGTAAAGGGAAGATAACTTAGTGACTTTGGTAGGTGTTATCACCCAATTAGAAATGGATATGAAGAGGTTAAGTTGTTTTCCAGGTGAAGGCAAGAAGTAAACCTTTGTTAGGTGTGGAGACTTGTTTGAATCTTTATGCTTTATGAGCTCTGAAAACTATAATTTTGTTCCATTTATTTTAACTAACCCCTCACAGACCATGACTATCAAAAAATCAGAGTGAATACATGAACCATCAATGACTGTAAATTGCAAACTTTTGCTACCTGTGTCCCTGTCTTTCTGACCCCTCTTTTAATTATTTTGAAAACATAACATCCATTGAATTGATTGGTTCCAGGTCTATAAAGTGTTTGGATCCAAATCATGATTTACCCCAAATGAGGCAAATCAAAGAGTTTTTCTGTGGTCTTTGAAAAAAATTTTCTAGAGAATTTCACCCAGTAATATTCAAAAGGACAATTCAGCTTTATGTCTTTGAATCTTTATTTTTAGTGGATTAAACCTAAAGCACAAGAGCTATTTGTCCTCTACTAGTCAAGCAAGGCAATAGAGCAGTACTAGTATTAGCAAATCAATAAATATAACACTAAACCTATTAAACATGTTACAATTCTTTCTGGTTCTGCATTTTGGACTTCTTCATCTTACTCACATTTTTCAAGTGCAGCTCTTCTTGAGATGTTGTCTTGTATAACCCAAACATCTTTTCAAAGAGAAAATTATTATTTAACAATCTTCCTTGCCCAGCACTCTCAATTAAAGAGGCTCTATCAGCCCTGTCTGGGTAGCTCAGTTGGTTAGAGTGCTGTCCCAATACACCAAGGTCAAAGGTTACTGGTCAGGGCACATACAAGAATCAACCAATGACTGCATAAATAAGTGGAACAACAACTCTCTCTCTCTCTCTCTCTCTCTCTCTCTCTCTCTCTTTTCTCTCTCTCTCTCTCTCTCTCTCTCTCTCTCTCTCTCTTTCTCTCTCTCTCTCATCAATAAAGAAATTTAAAACCCATTCTTTTAAAAAAAGCAAAAAAGAAGCTTTATCTTCCTCTCCAGGCCTCTTTTTCTTGGAAGCCTCTAATATGTTCTTGTTACTTTGTATGATGTTGTCATTGTAGATTTTAATGTGTTTTTTAAAGGATTACAGCTATAAAGCACTGTGTTCTGCCATTCCCTGTAGTCAGAATGTCAGATTACACAGTGGCCAGCTGTAAATATTGATGAGAATAAAATGATAGTATTTGAGATTTGCCTTCCTCTCAGAATTTTAGAGGACCTATGGCCAAATAATGATGTTCATTTTAATGTACTGATACCCCAGGGCTAATATTCCCATTGAGAAAATAAGTATATAGCAAGTATTGAATAAACACCTTTTTTATTGTTTAAAGTATTACAAATAGTAGTACATATGTCTCCTTTTTTTACCAATTGACCTTTCCCCAGCTCCCCTACCCAGCGGCACATGCGCTCACCCACCTCCCAGTGTCTTGTATCCATTGGTTATGCTTATATGCATGTATACAAGTACTTCAGTTGATCTCTTATCTCCCCCCACCTTAACACTGCCATGCCTACCCGCTGATAGTCTATTCAATACTTCTCTGCCTCTGTATCTATTTTTGTTCATCAATTTATAATGTGTTTTATTATCCATAAATGAGTGAGATCATCTGCAAATTTTCTATCACTGTTGGGCTTATTTCACTTAACATAATGCTCTCCAATTCCATCCATGCTGTTGCAAATGGTAAGAATTCCTCCTTTTTTATAGCAGCATAGTATGCCATTGTGGAGATGTACCACAGTTTTCTAATCCACTAATCTGCTGATGAGCATTTAAGCTGTTTCCAAATCTTAACTATTGTAAAATGTGCTACTATGAACATAGGGGTGCATATATCCTTTCTGATCACTTTTTCTAATTTCTTGGGATATATTCCTAGAAGTGGTATTACTGGGTCAAATAGGAGTTCCATTTTTAATTTTTTGAGGAAATGGCATACTGTTTTGCACAGTGGCTACACTAGTCTGCATTCCCACGAGCAGTGAAAGAGAGTTACGCTTCTCCACATCTCCAGCACTTGTCACATTTGTTGATTTGTTGATGATAGCCATTCTGAAAGGTATGAGGTGGTACCTCATTGTTGTTTTGATTTTCATCTCTCAGATGATTAATAACTTTGAGCATGTTTTCATGTGTCTCTTGGCTTTCTGAATATGCTCTTTCAAAAAGTGTCTATTTAGATCCTTTTTCATTTGATTAGTTATGTTCCTTTTGTTAAGTTGTATGAGTTCCCTGTAAATGTTGGAGATTAAACTCTTATAGGAGATAACATTGGCAAGTAGGTTCTCCCATGCAGTGGGATTTTTTGTTTTGCTGATGGTTTCTTTTGCTGTGCAGAAGCTTATTATTTTCATGTAATCCCATGAATTTTTCCTTAGTTTCCATTGCCCTAGGAGTTGTATCATTAAATACTGTATATTGCTACAACAAATGTCTGCTATTTTTCTGCCTATGGCTTCTTCTAAGATTTTTATGGTTCCCCATCTTATGTTTAAGTCCTTTATCCATTTTCAGTTTATTTTTTGTATGGTGTAATTTGGTGCTTTAGTTTCATTTTTTTTTTTGCAAGTATCTGTCCAGTTTTCCCAACACCATTTATTGAAGAGATTGTCTTGACTCCATTGTATGGTCTAAGCATAATGACTTGTGTCAATTTGTGGGTTCTCTCTTCTGTTCCACTGGTCTATATATCTGTTCTTGTGCCAGTACCAGGCAGTTTTGAGAACAACAGCTTTGTAGTAAAGCTTGATATCTGGTATTGTGATACCTACAATATTGTTCTACTTTCTCAAGATTGCTGCAGCTACTTGGGGCCTTTTTTATTCCAGATGACTTTTTGGAGAACTTGTTCTAGGTCTTTGAAGTATGCCATTAATATTTTAATGAGGATGAATTTATAGATTGCTTTGGGTAGTATGAACATTTTAATGATGTTGCTTCTACCACTCCATGAACATGGTATATTCTTCCATTTGTTTATGTATTCCTCTATCTCTTTTTTCAGTGTTCTGAAATTTTCTGAGTGCAGGTCATTTATCTTGGTTAAGTTTATTCTTAGGTATCTTAATTTTTTTATTGTAATGGTAAATGGGATTGCTTCTTTAATTTCTTTTTCTGTGAGTTCATTATTGGTGTATAGGAAAGCCATAGACTTCTGGGTGTTTATTTTCCTTCCTGATACATTGCTGAATTCACTTATTAAATCTAGCAGATTTTATGGAGTCTTTGGGGTTTTTCTATGTACAATGTCATGTAATCTGCAAATAAGGAGAGTATTACTTCTTCTTTTCCAATTCGGATGCCTTTTATTTCTTCTTCTTGTCTGATCACAGTGGCTAGTACTTCCAGTACTATGTCGAACAGGAGTGGTGAGATTGGGCATTCCTGTCTTGTTCCTGTTCTTAGTGAAAATGGTTTCAGTTTTTGCTCATTGACTATGTTGTTGGCTGTGGGTTTGTCATATATGGCTTTTATTACATTGAGGTATGGCCTTCTATTCCTACCTTGCTGAGGGTTTTTATCAAGAAAGGGAGTTGGATTTTGTCAAATACTTTTTCTGTATCAATGGATATGATTATGTGATTTTTATCTCTCAGTTTGTTTATATAGTGTATCACATTTATTGATTTGCAGATATTGTACCATTCTTGCATTCCCAAAATAAATCCCACTTGGTCATGCTGTATGATCTTTCTAATATAATGCTGGATTTGATTTGCTAGAATTTTGTTAAGGATTTTTCCATCTATGTTCATGAGGGATATTGGCCTGTAATTTTCTTTCTTTGTATTGTCTTTATCTGGTTTTGGGATTAGGGTAATGTTGGTTTTGTAGAAAGAGCTTGCAAGTGCTCCTTCCTCTTGATTTTTTTTGGAATAGTCTGAGGAAGATAGGTTTTATTTCTACTTAAATGTTTTATAAAACTCCCCTGTGAAGCTGTCTGGTCCTGGGCTTCTGTTTGTTGGAAGTTTATTTTTTTTTATATTTTTTATTACTCTTTTCAATTTCCTCCATAGTTACGGCCTATTCAGATTTTTTTTTATTCCTTCTGGTTGAGTTCTGGAAGATTGTATTTTTCTAGGAATATATCCATTTCTTCTAGGTTGACCAGTTTGCTGGAGTAGAATTGCTCATAGTATTTTTTTATGATTCTTCGTATTTCTGTCAGGTCTGTTCTTATTTCACCTCTTTCATTTCTAATTTTGTGTAGTTGGGTCCTCTCTCTTTACTTCTTGGTAGCCTAGCTAGAGTTTCATCAATTTTGTTTAGTCTTTCAAAGAACTAACTCTTGGTTTCATTGATCTTTTGTATATTTTTGTTTTGTTTTGTTTTGTTTTGGTCTCTGTCATTTATTTCTGCTCTGATCTTTATTATTCCCTTTCTTCTCACGCTGAGCTTTTCTTATCTCTAATTCTTCAAGTTGCAGAGTTAAATGATTTATTATCAGTTTTTCTTGTTTTTTGAGGTAGGCCGGTAATGGTATGAACTTCCCTCTCAAGACTGCTTTCATTGTGTCCCAAAGATTTTCATTTGTTCTGTTTTCATTGTCATTGATTTCCAGGATGTGTTTTATTTCTTCTTTGATCTCTTTAGTAACCCACTCATTGTTTAATAGTATGCTTTTCAGCCTCCAAGTGTTTGAATTTTTGTGATTGTTTTTACTGTAGTTGATTTCTAATTTTATGCCATTGTGATCTGAGGAGATGCTTGATATGATTTCAGTCATCTTGAGTTTGGAGAGACTTTGCCTGTGTCCCAATATATGGTCTGTCTTTTAAAATGTCCCATGTGCACTTGAGAAGAATGTATATTTTTTAGTTTTGGGGTGGAATGTTCTAAAGATATCCATTAATTTCATCTAGTCTAGTGAGTCATTTAGAATTGATGTTTCTTTACTAATATTTTGTCTAGAGGTTCTACCCAGTGATATTAAAGGGGTATTCACATCTCCTATTAAGTGTACAGCACTGAGCTAGGTAACAAAACATAAGACTTTGGCAACTGTCTTTATCTGATAGCCACACCTGTAGAATTTAAGTACACTCTCCCTGTCTCCAGAGGTGTAATGGAATCTTAGAAGTGAAGGGCATTGATAAAATTCTCTACTGGATTAGAAATATAAGAGGAGCATGTAATGGTCCCCATCTTGGATGATGTTCTATTTTCAGCTTAAGGAAGGAAAAATGCACTGGAAAATCTAAGAGTAAACTGTCCACCTTATGAATCACAAAATGTTAGAGCTGGAAAGGATATGTAGTTATAAATAGTACAACTATGTTTTCAAACAGTCAACCCGGAAGCCCTACGATACAGAAAAATGCTACAAAGGCTGCCTCTCTGTTCTTCTTGCATCCACCCCTTTTAACCATTTGACTTTATATAAGATTTTGTTTATATAACAAAAATTCCATAGTTTTCAAACATTTTCAAACCATAAGTCTAGTCATATCCTATCATGTTACAGATGAAGAAGCAGAGCCCCAGAAAAGGAAGGGAACTTGGTTGAGGCTCCACATACAATTAGAAGCTGCAAACCCTCAGTTTTCTGATTGTAGTGATCCATTTCTCCATACTGCCAATCAAACTATCATCAGACACTGCTAAAATGCCACAGTGGCCTGTTGTTTTTGGAAGAGTCACTTGTCTTAAGAGCAGAAAGAAGTTGCTTTGTGGTATCCTGAGTTACTGCAGGGGGGCCAGAACAAGGTAAGATCAGCCTTGCATTTTGCTACCCACAAATGGGCCCTCATCCTTCAACAAGGAGATAAGAATACCTAGCTAATATAATTGTAAGGATTAATTGATATCATGTGTGTAAAGTATCTGGAAAATAGTAGGTGCTAATTAAAGGGTATATCTTAATAAAGTGGTATATTTTAAGGATGTATCTCCCAATTATTATGTAGGCAAAGAAAATGAGAATTTGTGTATTAGAATCCTGGTCCAGGGTGTATTAACATGGTATAGCACAGTAATGTCAATTTCATATATCATATGGTGGAGCCAAGGCACAGCCTTCACTTCCTTGGCACTCTGGCAATGTTTGGCAATATGCCCCACTGTACCAAAACAGAGAGTTTGGTACTAGGTTTCCTTTAAGTACAGGGCTGGAAAATACTGTTCTTTGCTTTGTCTCTCATAATCTGACCAGCATATTTGGAGAAAAACATGTCGAAAGGGATGGTTGGTTTTTTGGATAAATTCAACTTTAAAAAAAAATTAAAAACCTGGAATTAGCCTTCTTATACATTACCATCTAAATAGGAAGAACCCTCTGTTCTGTAGAAATAGTTTGGAAAGCATTACTGATGATGTTGCCTGGTGTCATGGAACATTTGCTTTATATTTAGTGTCTGTGACTTTGGCTGGGTAATTTTCCAAGGCAAATATTACATCTTGGGCTTGAACTTCAAAGCTCCGCTCATCTGGATCCTCATCCCAATCTCAGTCCCACACAGTTTATTTCCTTCTAAAGGCATATGTTGTTTCCTTTGGATTTCTGACTTAGATGCTTCAATTCCAGTGTTCCAACTCTGCTAATTTCCCTTGGCGTAAAGCTCTTTTCCCAATTGCTTTATCTCATCTGAGCAATGGTCCTGACTTATTAAAGGTTAAGCAATCTACCTCAAATTTCCCAGCTAGAAAGTAGCAAGAGCCAGGAGTATAACTTAAGCTATATATGACCTCAGTCTCTAGGAGCTAAGAGTGACCTTTAGCAGTCAGCTAGCAAGATATATGACCTTAGAGTTTGGGAGCTTATTGCTCAGGAATTGCAAAGCCAGAGGGATCACCTTATACTAGTGGGATCACGAATGATTGTGCAGAAGAGATAGAAATTGGCTTTGAGGGATGGGTAGAATTTTGACAGAAATGAAAAAAGTAGTGTAATATGAGTGTGCCATATGTAGAAAAACAGGACAGGGTAAAATGAGAACCAGGGTACTTAGTTTAGCTTGAATAAGGGATCATTTGAAGGGGTAATAGAAAATGACTCCTTCTACAAAGTTGGCATTATGTTATGGAGAACCTTTTTTGACAATGAATTTATGATTAGTTCAGTAAGCAGTTGAAGGTTCTTGATTTATTTTTTCTTTATTTCTTTCCTTCCTTCTTTACTTCCTTCCTTCCTTTAAATTTTCTTTCTTGCCTCCTAAATATCTGCTTTGTAGAATAAAAATTAATGTCTAAAAATAATAACATCTGAAAACCCCTGAAAAGAGATGATTAATGAACATTTTCCAAACTTTGCTGCAATGCAAATATACACATTAAATAATCCTAAATTATGGAAGGCAGAATTCTAAGACCCCTTTCCCTGTCTATATGTCCTATATAATCTTCTTCCTTTGAGTTTTGCAGACCTGTAAATATGATGTTCTGTTAGTCTTAAGTTATGTAATATAGGAAAAGTGATGAGATACTTAAGTTGCATTATATAAGAATTTCCAACTTTTTTTGTTGTTGTTGACACTATTACAGAAGCTCCCCACTTTCGCTCCCTTTGCCTAACTCCACCCAGCCCTCATCCCTCTTCCCTTTGGCCATCACTACACTGTTGCCTGTGTCTATGGGTTATGCATGTATGTTCATTGGCTGATCCTTCACTTCTTTCATCCAGTCTTCCCCTTCTCCTTCCCATCTGACATCTGTTATTCTGTTACATGTATCTATGCCTCTGTTTCTATTTTGTTCATCAGTTTATGCTGTTCATTAGATTCCACATATAAGTGAGATCATATGGTATTTGTCTTAAGAATCTTTGTCTTGTGAGAGGATCGTGTAGTTAGGGTCTGAGAGCAGTCTCTAGGAGCTGAGAGTGACCCTTAACAGTCAGCTAGCAAGATATCAGGGACCTCCATCCTAAAACAAGAAACTGAATTCTGCCAATAAGTAGTGAGTGAGCTTGGGTCGCAGTCTTGTTTGATACCAAGATTTTAATCCACTGAATGTATTTAACTATATATTCTTACTTTCTATATTCTTGATGCTTTGATATTTGGGATTTGATGTATGAGAAAATACTCCCTTTCTCAGGACTAGCCAGTCCTTAGAGAGAGAAAATAACTTTCCCAGGAGGGTTCCTTTCATATGCAAACCAACCAATCCAGACCCCATATCTGAACCACCCTATCTATCTGAATCTTACACTCCAGGAGGCAATATTCCTCTGCCTTAATCATCCCATGCCCAGGTACCATACAACTAGTGACAGTTTCTATAACCCAGAACCCTCTGAAATTGTTTAAACTGGCCAGTTCTAAATCTTCTTACTCTTCTTTGTCTTGCCTTTCCACTACAATAAAGATTCTTGCCCATGTTTCCCCCCTTACTTCTGCCTCTTGATAGATCCTGTTGCTTTCCCATGTTGCATGCTGTGCCCCTTCTTTTAGGGCCTGTAGTAATAAATTATCTTTTCAATAATTGGCATCCCCTATTTGTTGATCTAACCATACCTGATTGATCATAAATCCTACATCTTAAAACAGTGAGAGACCCTTAGTAGCAGTTAAATCATGTTTGGACTCCTAAAAATTATGTCAATAAATTTGTGTTGTTTTAAGCTAAGTTTAAACAGCTAAGTTTGTGGAAATTTGTTATATAGCAAAAGAAAAATAATACACATGTAAAATTTACAATTAAACATACCTTATATTCTTCTCTATCCTACATTTTTCATTTAATACAGCATACATATTCATATATATATGTATACATATATATACATATATTTAATGGATAGATGTATAAATATAGATTATATAGATGCTTTACAGATAGAAGCACAGATAGACAGAGATAGAGATAGAGATAGAGATAGAGATAAAGATAGAGATAGAGCTATAGCATTGAAAGATCTTGAATAGGAGAATGAAACACTTAGAGCTGGTAATTTAAACAATAGTAAAATATGGTACAGTTGAGAGAACCAAAAAATGGGGAAAACCTGGCAGGAGAATATAGTAGTTTTCTGGACTTTTGGTTCTCAATCTTAGAATTACCTGGGGACAATTTTTAAAATACTGATACCTGAGATTCACCAGCCCCACAATCTGTGAATTAATTATCTTGGGTACAACCTAGGTATCTAGTGTTTTAAAAGCTCCCTAGAATGATTCTAATAAACAGCCAATGTTGAAAACTTCTGGCAGATAGAGGTAGAGAGTACCATCTTGAATAAAAGTGTTCATATTGAAATAGAAAAGGAAGGGTGTGTGGAAAATGTTGAGTAAACTACCAATACAACTACCAGTAAGATTGGAAATCCTCCCTGCTTATCTTGCTTTTGTTCTTCTTTGTTTTTTTTTATTGTTTTTAAACTAAAATCCCAGTTATCTCATTAGTATTATTAGAGTATTCCATAAGAGATACAAACTTGAGGCTGGGTCTGCATACATGGGGTGCTAGGAGTATTGAGAAGGTCTCAAGGAACATTTCAAGTGAAGAAAATGGCTTGAGCAGTTTCAAAACTGGAAATTAGTGTTCCAGGCACCAGCCTGGAGTTGATGGTTGATACAGTAAATTAAACTAGAGTAACAGGGCTGCTACACAGGGATTTTTATGCCATAAGAAACCAGGAGTTGTTCCCATTCCTTGAAAAGAAGGATGATGAACTAATTTTTCAAATAGTAGATGAGCCAAAGCCAGTTTGGCTCAATGGATAAAGCATCAGCCTGTGAACTGAAGGGTCCTGGGTTCGATTCCGGTCGAGGGCATGTACCTTGGTTGCAGGCATATACCCAGTGAAGGACACACAGGAGGCAGCTGATCTATATCTCTCTCTCATTTATGTTTCTAGCTATCCCTCTCCCTTCCTCTCTGTAAAAAATCAATAAAATATATATTTTTTAAATGGTAAATGAGGGAGAGAAAAAAGATGGCGGCTGGCAGAACAGAGGTGAGGGAGAGGAAGTGAGTGAATAAGGGTATGAAAGAAAAGTGTGTGGATGTGTGTGGTGTGTGTGTGAGTGAGTAAGAAACAGTTAAATCTCACAGAAACAGCAAGGGCTGGCAGACCAGGCTCTCTTGGACAAGGAGAGACTACTACCACTGAGGGTATTCCCTGGACTGCAGGACTCAGGCATGGAGCCCAGACCATCTTGAAGGGGACAGTGGCTTTTTCTAGGAACTCATAAGCACCATCACCGAGTCAGGACTTTCACATTGCCTAGGACCCAGTAGCCATACAGCCAAAATCCTGCTACCTGAGCTGCAGAGCCATGGACTCTGGGACCTTCACCTCTAAAGGTATACTTTTCTCACTGCAGTAAGTGCATCTTCTCCCCAAGATCAGAACTCCAAACACAACTTTCCTGCATTTCCAGCCACAAAGGCATCCAGGGCACACCACTCCATAGACAGCACTTGGGAGCCATGGGAAGCCCCTGCTGGGTATGATTCTGTACAGACAAGGGCACAGTGCCCCAGAGTAGAAATTCTTAATTTTCTCTGCCTAAATAACTGCCTGCAGACACCCCAACTGTGTAACTTCAGCTCCAGGACCCCTCAACGTGCATCAAACCTCTGTGCCAGCAAACTCACCTCCACAGATGGACACATTTCCAAAAGGCAGGCACCCTGAGCCCATATATCCACAGGGTCTTCTGAGGAGCAGCTTTGAGCCCCTGATAGGTATGATTCTACACAGACAAGGACGTGCTGCCCTGTAGTAGAAATTCTGAATTCCCTCCTCCTGAATAACTGCCCACATACACCCCAGCTGCTTAACTTCAGCACCAGGGCCCCTCAAAGTGCATTGGAGCTCTGCAACAAATGTAGCACCAGTCTGTGCACACATTTCCAATGGGCAGGCACCCTGACCCCACCTACCCACAGGGCACTTGTGGGAGCTGCTGTGAGTCCTTGCTGGGTGTGATCTTGGACAAACAGGAACACACTCCCCCTGGCAGTAGAAATTCTGAATTCACTCATCCTGGATACCTGCACACAGACACCTAAATTACCTGGCTTCATTGCTAGGGTCCTTCAGAGTACTTCAGCAGCCCTCTTCAGCACACAAACCTCGGGTGCCCCTGTGTACATCCACAGGGAGCATGTACATATCTACCACAGGTGCAGCAGCAAAAGCTGAATCTGCCCACCCCACAACTACAGAATTCTGGCAACCACAGTAATGCCTTTTCAGAACATGCCTCCTGAGACACATCCCCCAACAGACAGTTCCTGGGTGCTACTGATAGTCCACACTGGTCATGCACGATTTCAATCAAGAGTGCAAGAGGCAAAAATTGGGACACCCCCCCTCCATGGATGCTGACTTCTAGACACCACAGTTGCACCTTTCCAACTCACAAGCCTACATCAAGAGAAGCCAAATGGTTCAAGTAGGGAGCTATGCTCAATTACCAAGCACAGGAGACCTGAGAAATCACATCAATAGCAACATCCCCAAAAGAACTGGAGTATCAAACCAATTGGACCTACAATTAAAATGTTATAGCAAAACAGAAGAAGACAAAAAAAGCAATCCCCAAAAGAAAGAAAAAGAGGAATCACCAGAAAGAGAGTTAAGTGAAATTGAGGCTAATAGCATATCAGAGAAAGAATTCAGAATAGTGATTATAAGGATGATTAAATGGCTGGATGACAAATACACACAAACTCAATGAGAATTATAAGAAACTGAATGAGAATGCCACCAACATGAAAATGCACTAAGAGGAGGTGAAGGATGACATAGCTGCAATAATGAACACATGGAAGGCTTAAACCGTAGACTAGAACAGGCTAAGAAATGCATTGGCAAATAAGAAGACAAGGTAGGAAAAAACACACAAACACAGCAGCAATGGGAAAGAAGACTGAGAAAGCAAAAAGAGAGCCTTAGGGAGCTTTGGGACAACACAAAACGAAACAACATTCGCATAATAGGGGAGGCAGAAGGAGAGGAAGAGAAGCAAGGAATAGAAAACTGTTTGAAGAAATAATGACAGAAAATTTCCCTGATATTGTCAAGAAAAAAAAAAAACTATGCAAGAACAAGAAGTAAATAGAGTCCCAAACAAGTTGAACCCCAAAAGACCAACACCAAGAAACATCATGATTAAATTGGCAAACACCAATGACAAAGTAAGAATCTTAAAGGCTGCCAGAGAGAAAGAGAAAGTTACCTACAAAGGATCTCCTATTAGAATATCAACTGATTTTTCTAAGAAACACACCAGGTCAGAAGGAAATGGAATGAAATACACAAAGTGATGCAAAGCAAGAAACTGAATCCAAGAATACTATACCCAGAAAGGTCATCATTCAAAATTGAAGGTGGAATCAGGGGCTTTACGGACAAAAAAGGACAAAGGGAGTTTATAACCACCAAACCAGCAATGCAAGAAATGCTAAAAAAAGAAAAATGCTATGGAAAAATAAAAAATAAAGAAAAACGAAGCAAAGAGGGAACAAAGGGGTAAAGAATAAAAGTGGCAACAAATAATAACTTTAAATGTAAATGGCTTAAATGCCCCAATCAAAAGACATGAAGTAACAGATTGGATAAGAAAACATGACCCATATATCTGCTGTCTATAAGAAACCCACCTCAAAAAACAAGAGCACACAGACTGAGAGTGAAAGGATGGAAAAAGATTTTACAAGGGAAGTAAATTTTAAAAGAGCTGGGGTAGCAATACTTATATCTGACAAATTAGATCTCAAAGTGAAGGAAATAAAAAGAGATAAGGAAGGCCACTTCATAATAATAAAGGAAGCAATTCAACAAGAAGATATAACTCTGGTAAATATATACACACCTAATACAGGAGCACCCAAATACATAAAATTCTCCTGGAGGATAACAAGGGAGAGATTGATAGCAATACAATCATAGTAGACTTTAATACCCAACTATCACCATTGGACAACTCCTCTAAACAAAATATCAGCTAAGAAACATCAATCCAAATGACTCAATAGACCAGATGGAATTAATTGACATCTTCAGAACATTGCACCCCAAAGCTACAGAATATACATTCTTCTCAAGTGCACTTGGGTAATTTTCAAAAATAGATCATATATTGGGTCACAGACAAAGCCTCTTTAAATTCAAGAAGATAGAAATCATATCAAGCACCTTCTCAGATCACAATGGCATAAAATCGGACTACAATAAAAACAATAAAAAAACACATAGAGACTAGCATGCTATTAAACAATGACTGGATTACCAGAGAGATCAAAGAAGAAATAAAAACATCATGGCAACAAATGACAATGAAAACACAACAATCCCAGAGAGAATCCAAGATGGCAGCATAGGTAAACACCTACACTGCTGCCTCGCACAATTTCAAAACTACAACTAAAAGACAGAACAAACATCATCCAGAACCACAGGAAAGCTGGCTGAGTGGAAGTTCTACAGCTAGAAGGAAAGAGAGGGGCTCACGGAGACGCAGAGGAGCTGTAAAAAGCTGAGGTACGGAGACACGCACGCGGAGAGAGCGGGTGCTGGAGTACCTGGCTGGCTTTCTCTGGCAGGAGGGAAACGGAGACTCCCAACGGCATTGAACGCCTTATCTTACAACACTAAACCCCAGATCCAGCCAAAACTCATACAGGGTGAGTTTGGACTGTGAAAAGGGAGAAGTGCCGGAAATTTAGGGGAGTCGCAAACGATCAGAGGGCTGGTGGCGGCGCGCACGGCACTACGCGCAGGACAGATTGCTGATTGTGCCTCTGACTTTCTCGAGTGGGCGGGAGACAGACCCTCCCAACTGTGCCACTTCTGACTCCACTGAGCCCCTGTTTTGGGTGAAACCCTGGGGACCTAGACTTGTGTGGTCCTGGTGCGCAGGGGAGCTGGAAAGGCAGCGGTCTAGAAGCACTTCGGGCGCTCTGGCACAAGAACCGCTCCAGCTATTACCCAGTCACGTGAGACTCAGGGGCCGTGGAGGGCGGGGCTGACTGGAAGGCAAGGCAGTCCCTTAAACCCTGAGACTCCACTCACCCCAAGCTCAACAGAGGCTTCTTCGGTTTTGCAAGTCTGGCATTATAAGGCTGAATTAAACACAGAAATTTCCCTGGCATAGTGAAAATGTCGAGACAAGGGAAGGGATCACAAACAAAAGAAATGGAGGAAAAAAACCGACTGGATATAGAGTTCAAAACCACGCTTATAAGGTTTTTCAAGAATATGCTAGAAAAGATGGATAAATTTATCAAGTCCTAAGAGGAGATGAAAAAGGACCAACTAGAGATGCAAAAGAGCCAACTAGAGATGGTAAAGGTCCAACTAAAGATAAAGAAGGACCAACTAAAAATTAAACATTCACTGACTGAAATAAAAAATATTATACAGAGTCCTAACAGCAGACTAGAGAAAGGCAAGAATCAAGTAAAAATTTCGAAATATAAAGAAGCAGAAAACACTCAACTGGAAAAGCAAGAAGAGAAAAGAATCCAAAAATGTGAAAATAATGTAAGGAGACTCTGGGACAGCTTCAAACGTACCAACATCAGAATTGTGGGAGTGCCAGAAGAGAGAGAGCAAGATACTGAAAACTTCCCACATCTGGTGAAAGAAATAGACTTACACGTCCAGGAAGCACACAGAACCCCATATAAAAGGAATCCAAAGAGGACCACTCCAAGACACATCATAATTAAAATACCAAGAACAAAAGACAAAGAGAGAATATTAAAAGCAGCAAGAGAAAAACAGTTCATTACCTACAAGGGAGCACCCATACGACTGTCAGCTGATTTCTCAACAGAAATGATGCAGGCCAGGTGGGAGTGGCAAGAAATATTCAACGTGATGAATAGCAAGAACCTACAACCAAGAATAATCTATCCAGCAAAGATATCATTCAGAATTGAAGGGCAGATAAAGAGCTTCACAGAGAAGAAAAAGCTAAAGGAGTTCATCAACTCCAAACCAGTATTATGTGAAATGCTGAAAGGTATTCTTTAAGAAGAGGAAGAAGAAAAAGATTAAAGTCAAAAAATTATGAACAACAAATATGTATCTATCAACAAGTGAATCTAAAAATTAAGTGAATTAAAAATTTGATCAACAGAATAAACTGGTGAATATACTAGAATCAGGAGCATTGAAAGGGAGTGGACTGATAATTCTCAGGGGGAAAAGGGTGAGGGGTATACAGGGAGAGACTGGACAAAAATCATACACCTATGGATGAGGTCAACGGGAGGGAGGGAATGGTGGGAGCTGGGTGGAGGGGTGCTATGGAGGGGGAAAAAGAAAAACAAATGTAATAATCTGAATAATAAAGATTTAATTAAAATTTAAAAAATCAAAAATTTATGAGACACAGACAAAACAAACTTGAGAGGCAAGTTTATAGCTCTACAAGCCTACTGCAAAAAATAAAATAAAGTAAAATAAAATAGAATAAAAAGAAACAGTGAAAATCAATTAATTACCTAACCTTACAACTCAGAGTTACAAAGAGAGCAACAATGAAAATCTAATGTACAGAGAATGAAGGAAATAATAAAGATCAGAGCTGAGATAAATGACATAGAGAACAAAACACAATAAAAAATCAAGAAAATCAAGAGCTGGTTCTTTGAAAGGTTAAAAAAGATTGATGAACTTCTAGCCATGCTCACCAAGAAGCAAAGAGAGAGGACCCAAATGAACAAAATTAGAAGTGAAAGAGGAGAAATAACAACAGAACCCACAGAAGTACAAAGGATTTTTTTAAATACTATGAATAACTCTATTCCAACAAAATGGACAACCTGGAGGAAATGAACATATTCCTAGAAAAATAAAACCTTCCAAAACTCAATCAGGAAGAATCTAAACAGCTCAATGGAAGAAATTGAAGCAGTCATCAAAAAGCTTCCAGCAAACAAAAGCCCTGGACCAGACAGCTTCACAGAGGAGTTTTACCAAATATTCAAGGAAGAATTTAAACCTGTCCTCCTCAGACTATTCCAAAAAATTCAAGAGAATGGAACATGGCTATGCTCCTTCTATGAAGCCAGCATTACCCTAATACCAAAACCAGTTAAAGACAACACAATAAAAGAGAGTTACAGGCTAGTATCCCTCATGAACATAGATGCCAAAATCCTCAACAAAATTTTAGCAAATTGGATCCAGCGGTATAACAGAAAGATCATAAACCATGACCAAGTAGGATTTATCCTAGGGATGCAAGGGTGGTACAATATCCCCAAGTCAATAAACGTGATACATCACATAAACAAATTGAGAGATAAAAACCACATAGTCATATCAATTGTTGCAGAAAAAGCATTTGACAAAATTTAATAGCCATTTTTGATAAAAACTCTCAGAAAGGTGGGAATAGAAGGATCATACCTCAACATCATAAAAACTATATATGACAAACCCACAGCCAACATCATACTCAATGGGCAAAAACTAAAACTATTTCCCCTAAGAACAGTAACAAGACAGAGATGCCCATTCTCACCACTCCTGTGCGACATAGTACTGGAAGTATTAGCCATTGCCATTACACAAGAAGAAGAAATAAAAGGAATACAAATTGGAAAAGAAGAAGTAAAACTCTCCTTATTCACAGATGACATGACATAGTATATAAAAACCCTAAGTACTCAATCAAAAAACGAATAGACTTAATAAATTAATTCAACAATGTAGCAGGATACAAAATTAAAGCTAAGAAGTCTATGGCATTTCTATACACCAATAGTGAACTTACAGAGACTAAAAAAGCAATCCCAATTACCATCACACCAAAAAAATTAAGGGACCTGGGAATAAACCTAACTAAAGAGGCAAAAGATCTATACACAGAAAACTACAGGACACTGAAAAAGGAGATAGAGGAAGACATAAACAGATGGAAGAACACACCATGTTCATGGATTGGTCGAATCTATATCATTAAGATGTCCATACTACCTAAAACTATCTATAGATTCAATGCATCCCCTATTAAAATACCAATGGCAAGTTTCCCATACCTAGAAAGAATTCTCCAAAGATTCATCTGTAATAATAAAAAAAGACCACGAATAGCCCCAGAAACTTTGAGGAAGAAGAACAAAGTAGGTGGGATCTCAATACCATATTTCAATCTGTATTACAAAGCCACTGTTCTCAAAACTGTCTGGTACTGGCACATGAACAGACATATAGACCAATGAAATAGAATAGAGAACCCAATGAAATAGAATAGAGAATCCAAACAACCATACTCAATTAATATTTGACAAATGAGGCATGAACATACAATGGAGCCAAGACTGTCCCTTCAATAAACGGTGTTGGGAAAATTGGACAGGTACATGCAAAAAAAAAAAAAAAGAAACTAGACCACCAACTTACACTATACACAAAAATAGACTCAAAATGAATAAAGGACTTAAACATAAGACAGAAAACCATAAAAATACTAGAGGAATCCAGAGGCAGAGAAATCTCAGACATATGTCAAAGCAATTTCTTCACTGATTCCTGCTCCTAGGGCAATGGGAATTAAAGAGAAAATAAACAAATGAGACTACATCAAAATAAAAAGCTTTTGCACAGCAAAGGAACCATCAACAAAAGAACAAGACAGCCCACTATATGGGAGAACATATTTGCAAATGTTATCACTGATAAAGGTTTAATCTCCAACATCTACAGGAAACATATGCAACTTAATAAATGGAAGATAAATGATCCAATAAAAGATGGGCAATGGACCTAAATAGAATCTTTTCGAAAGAAGACAGAATGAAGGCCAAGAGACACATGAAAAGATGCTCAAAGTCACTAATTATCTGAGAGATGCAAATCAAAATGACAATGTGGTACTATCTCACCCCTGTCAGAATGACTATGATAAACAAATCAACAAATGACAAGTACTGGGGAGGATGTGGAGAAAAGGCAACCCTCCTTCACTGCAGTGGGAATGCAGACTGGTGCAGCTACTGTGGAGAACAGTGTGAAGTTTCCTATAAAAATTAAAAAATGGAACTCCCATTTGACCCAGTAATCCCACTTCTAGGAATATATCCCAAAAAACTAGAAACACCACAATTCACCATAGTTAAGATTTGCCCATCAGCTGAAACCGGTTTGGCTCAGTGGATAGAGCCTCCACCTGCAGACTGAAGGGTCCCAGGTTCGATTCCAGTCAAGGGCATGTATCTTGGTTGCGGGCACATCCCCAGTAGGGGACATGCAGGAGGCGGCTGATCGATGTCTCTCTCTCATCGATGTTTCTAACTCTATCCCTCTACCTTCCTCTCTGTAAAAAATCAATAAAATATATTATTTAGGGAGAACTGCTGGAAGGGGCTCTCCCGGCCAGGCAGCCCCACTGCCAAGGGGTTTTTGTTGGCCAGAGCCACCAGCCCGAGCCATCTTGCAGTGGAAGGTGGATGTCTGCGGCCGTCTGAAGCCTGGGCTGGGGCACCCATAGAGCAGCCAGGGACCCAGGGACCCAGAACTCTGCTCTCCAATCAGCACAGACACGCGGCGGAATCAGATATCCACAGAGCACACAGAAAGGTTAGATTGCACCTGAGTTAAGGGGGAGGTGGATGTCTGCCCAGGTCTGAAAGCTGTGGCTGACGGAGGCACCCACAGAGCAGCCAGGGACCCAGAGCACGGCTTCCCAGGCAGCACGGACGGGCAGGCAGCAGATTCGGAGATCCATGCGGGGCGGAAGGGTCAGATTTCGCCTGGGTCAGGGTGAGGTCTCCTACCCCCGCACAACAAAGATGCGCACACTGTGGGAGCCGGGCTGCGGGAAAGCTGCCTCTGGAGAGCTCCACAGAGGTGGTCAGGGCGTGATCCCTGAGTGTGAAGGCAAACCCTCTGAGCTGTTGACAGAGGAGAGCTCTGGAAAACGACTTTTTTTGTGTGTGTGTCAGAGGGACAGCCTGGGAGTTATTACAGTGTTCTGGCTGCAAAACCCCCACAAAGTGGCTTTGAGAACCACAGAGTAGCAGGATCTGAGCACAGCCTAGAGAGGTCCTGGGCTTTGTCTCAGAGATCAATTCCAAAACACTGCCACCCAGTGGATGACACACAAATTGACCCTTGCATAACCACAAAAGAATAAAGAGATTAAAACACCAAGAGGGGAACACAGGGAGCTGCAGTGCCTTCCCTGCTGGGAAACAAGAGTGCCAAGCAGAATAATAGTGGAATTGAAGGACCATTCTATTTTTCTTCTTTTTTTATTTTTCCTTTTTCCTTTTTTCTTTTTTTTTAATTTTTAATTATTTATTTTTCATTTTCACATATTTTAATTAAAAGAATATTTTTTCTTTCCACCTCAATTGATTTTACCTTTATAATTATTACATTTTTGTTTTAAACTAATATTATTAATTACTACTAGCACTTAACCGTTTTGGAAAAAAAAATAAGTGTCATTTTGTTTTCTCTTTATTTTATTTCGGGATTAGAGTTCGCCATTCTATTTTCATCTTTTCTTTAGCATAATTTTACTCCAACTCAACTCCACCTTTATGCCAACACTTTCCTCCTAACTTTCCCCATTTAGTTGTCTTGTTTCTCTTTCCCTTTTCCAACTTTAGATTCTCCCTATTTTTCTCTTTACCTGGTTAAAATTTCACCCCATTTATATATCTAACTTCAAATCCCCTACTACAAGTCCACACAAACCTCTCTCTTCTTGTCTTCACTAGCCAAAAAGTTGTTTTTTCTCTATGTCCTTTTGTTGCTATTTGCCTGAAAAGTGATTATATCGATTTTTTGAAAATTTTTTGTGAGATTGTTTTAGTTTATTCTACTTGTTTTATTTTCCTTTTTGCTTGCTTTGTTTTCTACCTCTCTTTTCCCTGACCTCCCTCGGTACCAGTTGCTATTTGCAATCTGCCTTAATCTCTAGGTACTGGTTACTAGCCTTTATTGGGATTAGTGACTGTTCTATTGGAGTTGTCTCCTGACATCTATATTTTGTTCCTCTTTTCTTTCTTATACACTTTCCTTTCTCTCTCACTTTTTTCTCTTCCTCTTTCCTACTCCTTCTTCTCCTTTTTATTTTCTTATTTTATTTTATTTTATTTTATTTTATTGTTCATTTATTTATCTTTTTTTTTCTCACTCTCCCAATTTGATTTTGGCATTTCTTTTCTTTTTCTTTTTTCCTCATTTTCCTCTTCTTCTTTCTCTATTTACCCCGAATTTGTCCTTCATTGGTGGTCACCTTATTTGTGATTATTAACATCTTGAATACATTTCTACTCAATGCTTTGTGTGCTGTACCTGGTCGTGTTGTAGTTTGTGCCTTTCAATCAATGTAGGAGAGAGAACTACATAAACAGACACCCGGAGAAGAAAGACCATGGCCAGAAAAAGAAACAGCCCACATAAGACAAAAAGGCAGGTTTCACCAGAAAAGTAAGTAAACGAAATAGAACCAGAAATAAGCCTAGCAGAGAAAGAATTCAGAGAAATTATCATAATGTGGTTGAAAAGAATGGAAGACAAATTTGACAATATGAGTAAGAGCCAAGAGGAAATGAAGAAGACGCAAGAGGAGATGAAGAAGCAGCAAGAAGAAATGCAGAAGAACCTACAGGAGCTCCAGAATAAACAAGAAGAAATGAAAAATGACATCACTGCTATAAAGAACTCAATAGAAAGCATCAAAAGTAGACTAGAAGAAGCAGAGGACTGCATCAGTGAGCTAGGAGACACAGTAGGAAAAAAATATCCAAGTACAGCAGCTTCTAGAAAAAAAAGTTAAAAAGCAAGAGGAGAGTCTAAGGGAACTTTGGGATAACATGAAACAAAACAACATCTGCATAACTGGAGTTCCAGAAAGAGTGGAAACTGAACAAGGATTAGAGAACGTGTTTCAAGAAATAATGACAGAAAATTTCCCCAATATAGAAAAGAAAAAACCCACACAAATCCAAGAAGCTCACAGAGTCCCAAGCAAAATGAACCCCAACAAACTAACACCGAGGCACATTATAATTAAATTGGCAAACACCGACGACAAAGTAAGAATCTTTAAAGCAGCCAGAGAGAAACAGAAAGTTACCTACAAAGGAACCCCCATAAGACTAGCTACTGACTTCTCAACAGAAACTCGTCAGGCCAGAAGGGAATGGAATGAAATATACAAAGTCATGCAAAGGAAGGGTCTGAATCCAAGAATACTGTACCCTGCAAGACTCTCAATCAAAATTGAAGGTGAAATCAAAAGCTTCACAGACAAAAAAGGACTAAGGGAATATATTACCACCAAACCAGCAATACAAGAAATGTTAAAAGGTCTGCTGTAATAAAAAGAAAGAGGAAGCGAAGAAGGAACTCAGGAGTAAGGACTAAAAATGGCAACAGATAAGTACTTATCAATAATAACTTTAAATGTAAACGGATTAAATGCTCCAATCAAAAGACATAGGGTAACCGATTGGATAAGAAAACATGATCCATATAACTGCTGTCTGCAAGAAACCCACCTTAGGAAAAGAGATGCACACAGATTGAGGGTGAAGAGATGGAACATGGTATTTCAGGAAAATGGAAATAAATAAAAAAAAGCTGGGGTTGCAATACTTATATCTGACAAATTAGATGTCAAAGTGAAAAACATAACAGGAGATAATGAAGGACACTTAATAATACGAAAGGGAACTATCCAACAAGAAGAAATAACTCTGGTAAACATATATGCACCCAATATAGGAGCACCTAAATACATAAAAAAACTCTTGGAGGATATTAAGGGAGAGACTGACAGCAATACAATCATAGTAGGAGACTTTTAATACCCCACAGTCACCATTAGACAAATCCTCTAAACAAAAAATCACAAAGAAACATCAATCCTAAATGACTCACTAGACCAGATGGAATTAATTGATATCTTCAGAACATTTCACCCCAAAGCCACAGAATATACATTCTTCTCCAGTGCACATGGGTCATTTTCAAAGATAGATCATATGTTGAGTCATAAGAAAAGTCTCTGCAAATTCAAGAAGATAGAAATCATATCAAGCATCTTCTCAGACACCAGTGGCATAAAACTGGAAATCAACTATAATAAAAAAAATAGAAAGAAATCAAACACATGGAGACTAAACTGCATGCTATTAAACAACGACTGGGTAACCAGAGAGATCAAGGAAGAAATAAAAAACATCATGGCAAAAAATGACAATGACAACAAAACAATACAAAATTTATGGGACACAGTGAAAGCAGTCTTGAGATGGAAGTTCATAGCCCTACAAGCCTACTGCAAAAAACAGGAAACAATGGTAATAAATTACCTAAACCTACAACTCAAAAAGCTAGATGAGAGCAACCAGAAAAGGCCAGTGTACTCAGAAGGAAGGAAATAGTGAAGATCAGAGCAGAGATAAACAACTTGGAGACCAAAGAAACAATTCAAAAGATCAACAAAACAAAGAGCTGGTTATTTGAAAGAATAAACAAGATTGATGGACCCCTAGCCAGGCTCACCAAGAAGCAAAGAGAGAAGACCCAAATAAACAAAATCAGAAATGGAAGAGGAGAAATAACAACAGACCCTGTGGAAATACAAAGGATTGTTAAAAAATACTATGAACAACTCTATTCCAACAAATTAGACAACCTGCAAAAAATGGACATTTTCCTAGAAAAATATAACCTCCCAAAACTCAATGAGGAGGAAACCAAACATCTCAATAGTCCAATAACTATGGAAGAAATTGAAGCAGTAATCAAAAAGCTTCCAGCAAATAAAAGCCCGGGTCCAGATGGCTACACAGAAGAGTTTTACCAAACATTCAAGGAAGAATTAAAACCTATCCTCCTCAGACTATTCAAAAATATTCAAGAAGAAGGAACACTTCCAAACACGTTCTATGAAGCCAGCATCACCCTAATACCAAAACCAGATAAAGACAACACAATGAAAGAGAATTACAGGGCAATAGCTCTCATGAACATAGATGCCAAAATCCTCAACAAAATTCTAGCATACCGGATCCAGCAGTACATCAGAACGATCATACACATGACCAAGCAGGATTCATCCCAGGAATGCAGGGATGGTACAATATCCACAAATCAATAAATGTGATACATCACATAAACAAATTGAGAGATAAAAATCACATAGTCATATCAATTGATGCAGAAAAAGCATTTGACAAAATCCAACACCCTTTCTTGATAAAAACTCTAAGCAAAGTGGGAATAGAATGATCATACCTCAACATCATAAAAGCCATATATGATAAACCCAGAGCTAACATCATACTCAATGGGCAAAAACTAAAACCATTTCCCCTAAGAACAGGAACAAGACAGGGATGCCCACTCTCACCTCTCCTGTTCAACATAGTACTGGAAGTATTAGCCATTGCAATTAGACAAGAATAAGAAATAAAAGGCATCCAAATTGGAAAAGAAGAATTAAAGCTGTCCTTATTTGCAGATGTCATGATATTGTACATAAAAAACCCAAAGGACGCCATTCCAAAACTAATTGACTTAATTAATGAATTCAGCAATGTAGCAGGATACAAAATTAATGCTAAGAAGTCTGTGGCATTTCTATACACTAATAGTGAAATTACAGAAAGAGAGACTAAAAAAGCAATCCCATTTACCATCACACCTAAAAAATTAAGATACTTAGGAATAAACCTAACTAAAGAGGTAAAAGATCTTTATGCAGAAAACTACAGGACACTGAAAAAGGAGATAGAGGAAGATGTTAACAGATGGAAGAGCATACCATGCTCATGGATTGGGAGAATCAACATCATTAAAATGTCCATACTACCCAAAGCAATCTATAGATTCAATGCACTACCCATTGAAATACCAACGACATATTTCACAGACCTAGAAAGAATTCTTCATAGATTCATCTGGAACAAAAAACAAAGACCACGAATAGCTACAGCAATTCTGAGAAGGAAGAATAAAGTAGGTGGGATCTCAATACCAGACTTCAAGCTATACTACAAAGCAACTGTTCTCAAAACAGCCTGGTACTGGCACAAGAACAGACATAGAGACCAATGGAATAGAATAGAGAACCCAGATATCCACCCAAACCACTATGCTCAATTAATATTTGACAAAGGAGACATGAACATTCAATGGAGCCAAGATAGCCTCTTCAATAAATGGTGTTGGGAAAATTGGACAGATACATGCAAAAAATTGAAACTGAACCACCCACTTACACCAAATACAAAAGTAAACTCAAAATGGATACAGGACTTAAACATTAAAAGGGAAACCATAAAAATACTAGAGGAATCCACAGGCAGCACAATCTCAGATATATGCCGAAAGAACTTCTTCACTGATACTGCTCCAAAGGCAATGGAAGCTAAAGAAAAAATAAACAAATGGGACTACATCAAAATGAAAAGCTTTTGCACAGCAAAAGAAACCATCAACAAAACAACAAGAAAGATCACTGTATGGAAGAACATATTTGCAAATGTTATCACTGATAAAGGTTTAATCTCCAAAATCTATAGCCAACTTATACAACTTAATAAAAGGAAGATGAAGGATCCAATAAAAAAAATGGGCAACGGACCTAAATAGAACCTATTCCAAAGACAACATAAGGAAGGCCAAGAGACAGATGAAAACATGTTCAAAGTCATTAATCATCCAAGAGATGCAAATCAAAACGACAATGCGAAACCATCTTACACCTGTCAGAATGGCAATCATCAACAAATCAACAAACGACAAGTGTTGGGGAGGATGTGGAGAAAAAGGAACCCTTGTGCACTGTTGGTGGGAATGCAGACTGGTGCAGCCACTGTGGAGAACAGTATGGAGTTTCCTCAAAAAAGTAAAAATTGATCTCCCATTTGACCCTGTAATCCCACTCTTAGGAATTTATCCTAAGAAATCACAAACACCAATCAGAAAGGATTTATGCACTCCTATGTTCATAGCAGCACAATTTACAATAGCTACAATTTGGAAACAGCCTAGGTGCCCGTCAGGAGATGAGTGGATCAGAAAACTGGTACATCTACACAATGGAATTCTATGCTGCCATTAAAAAGAAGGAATTCTTACCATTTGCAGCAACCTGGTTGGAACTGGAGAGCCTTATACTTAGTGAAATAAGCCAGTCAATGAAGGAGAAGCATCACATGATCTCACTCATTTGTGGATAATAAAGAACATTATAAACTGATGTACAAAAAGGTAGATACAGAGACAGTAAAGCTTCAAACAGACTGTGAAATTACAGCAGGAAGTTTAAAGTTAGGTGAGCTAGATAAGAGATCAATCAAAGGACTTGTATGCATGCATATAAGCATAACCAATGAACATAGACACTGGGGG